>JAIGNY010000132.1:0-152500 GCA_020152595.1 Chiridota heheva
AAGTGTATCCGGTAGGCTGCCGTATTCTACCACCGAATTAAGAACTGGGGGTTCTGGATCTGGTAGGCTGCCGTATTCTACCCCTCAAATCAAGAACTGGAGGTTCTGGGGCTGTGATAAAATTTATATTATTGTGCTTACCTATAGCAAGGTCTTTAGCAACCATAATATTATTGTTGTAGCCAAAAGCATATTGCTACGAATCTTGTACAAAGACCCAGACTGAATCAGGGTATCTTGATTACGTTGAATAGAAGATGGGAGATCTATAGGAGCAGCCACCGCATCCTCAACATTACGAATAAATTCTTGCTGAGCATCCAGACCACCGAGAATTGGACTGCAAGTTGTGCTTGAGCACCTAAAATGGCCCACACAAGAACACGAAAGCTGTCGTTGATTATAGTTGATACCAAGGTCCGTAAAACTATCACTATTTGCTTTGGTTATTTTTAAGTAACCAGTTTCCAGATTCGATGGCTGACTGATGTAGTCGACGGTCAGCATCACTGCCCGGTCCCCAAATGACATGATTATCTTATCGGGTGATAGGGTGATAAGTGGTTGAGTACCATTTTAAGGGTGTCCCTTAGTCCCTGGTTTGGGTCCCCTGGCTGGGGTCCACTGGGTAACTTCTGGCGAAATCCCAAACTCTTCACACAGTCGCTTTAACTGTATAGTGTATTACACATGAAAGCGATAAACCATGCAAACCGTTCAGTGTAAACTGAAATAGTTAGTTATCTGCTCGGGAGAAACACCACATCCATGCGCGGCAATCCACAGGGCAAAGTTTTACTGCATTTGCCAAAACATCATCAGGTTTGACACGTCACCTTTCCACAGTTGCATCATCGTGTACGCTGTGTATTCGATAGTTTTTAAAGCTGTTTTTAGAGTTTGCTGAGAGGTACTGATCTGATCCACCTAGATGTATCTGCTGTTCTGTTAGATTACCCACATTCACAGTCTCAGTATCTTGTCAATAAGGGGCCTCTTGCATATGTCCGGGGATGTGTTTAAATGCTACCGTATATACATATCATGACGTCTTCAATATGGAGGTGGATCTCGCTGAAAGCTTATCTTGAGGCCTTATCCAGTGCTTTGGCAATAGGCTGCTGCGCCTCCTGCCGCCTAATTTGTTTTTTAACTTCCAGAGCTGCTTATTTTTAGCAGCTCGGGCCTTCTCTTTTAAGACTTTATAACGTTTAAATTCTGCCACGACTGTCTCAATTTCCGAAGAAACGTCCTCATCTCTGGACGGTCTACGGATGCTGTCAAGCTTAAAGGAAGCAATTTTTGCAATCTGACGATGTTTCGCAACTTTCTTATCCATCTGTGTTCCTAAATAATCACAAGGTACACTACCAGCACCACATACAGCAGCAGCACTTTGCTTTTTCGTTTTTATCGCTAATTGCTTTGAGGCGGTCTCTTGCTTCTTCGAGTTCTTGGTCAGTTTCCACAAACTTATTTTCTTAAGCTGTTAATGTTCCTTGTATAGTTCTAAGCTGCCTGTCGAGATAAATGCTGTCAGCAACCTTCAAAGTTTTTTTAATAGTAATGTCACTTCAATTGATAAATTGTTATTATGTATGAGTTGGACATAGCCATCACGCACCTCTAAAGTGATGGTGTTCAACACATATCTTGCAAAAGGATGCATCATGGGGTGTGAATATGTTACGTGAGTATTTTCCCTTATTTCCCATCTTCCAGGGATGCATTTTTACATCCTCACTCGTATTTTTAGCAGCTCGGGCCGTCTCTTTTAAGACCTTATAACGTTCAAATTCTGCTACAACTGTCTCAATTTTTGAAGAAACGTTCTTATCTTCGTCGGCCTAACAGTCGTTTTTGCCAGTCTATTGCTAGGACGCCCCTTAACAGTTTTGAGTGACATCTAATTCCAGAAGGTAAATACATAAAAATATTGTATCTTAAAATGGTAGGCATGTGATCACTCCTATATACACCTGCACCCACCCATTTATTCATGAGATTCATTCAGAAGAATTATAGGAAGTTACTGCTGAATTTGACTTTGCAAGTAGCCGGTATTACTAATTTGATTTGTAAAGTGCTTTGTTCTAAGAAATATGCCTCCTCTTCCTTCTCTTCCTATCACCTTATCAACTCATTTTTTGAGTGTATTGAAAGTATAGATGCCTGGTTCAATGGTTACTCTTTTATTTCGCTTACTCTTTGAATATCTAGTTTATAAAAATCCACGCTCCTTTCAGGTTATATTAACTGTTGGTGAAGAACACATCTGTGATACCGAACTCTTTTACTTGAAGAAGGGTTTCTAGGTTTTTTGGTTTTCTGGTGACTAGATATGTACTGTAATACATCGATTATTTTAATAGCAATGTTACTTCATTGGGGGAAGATTGTGGTTATTTAAAGGTTTACCATTGTTCGTACTTTTAAGGTGATGGTATTCAGCACATCATTCGCAAGTCGATGTATTTTTGGGTGATTATATCGCATATGAGTTATTCGACCTATATCAGTCCTAATCACAAGAAAGTTACCAAGTCTATCCGTCAACAAATCTATGCGAACTCTCGGAGGTGAATGCTTAAGGAAAGATCCATCATAAAAGGAGATACAAGATCGCTCCTATATACACCTGATGTCATTACCTTATTTTCATTAGTAAGTTCGAATCTCAATAGCTCTAACAAAGTTTCGCATCTGGCACACTTATACGGATCAGTGCAGTGAAGAAAAGTACTAAATACGGCCTGACAATTAACATAGATCTATTTACCATATATATAAAATCCAACGTGATTGGTGCAAAAAAGGGCCCGTACTTTCCAACAAATAGAAAGCGATGAGAGAACGACAACGACGAGTGAACACACAATTACAATGACGGGGCCGTCGCCTGTGTATTCGGTTATGATAGTAAACAATGCTATCATGAAACGCTTAATACGACCCAGACGAGAACACAGGTACGACGTACGGACAGACATAACATCGACAACCAAGTCAACGTCCACGGCCTTTGATAACCAGTTGTGGTGCACTGGCGTGTCTACCCACCCCAGGATTGAACCCGGGGCCTCGTGGTCAGTAGACAGGTATGATAAGCGCTACACCACAGTAGGTAGATAATGAGAGAAAAGAGAAAGAGAGAGAATTGAACACACAATTACAATAACGGGGTCGTCGCCTGCGTATTCGGTTATGATAGTACAAATGCTATCACGAAACGCTTAATACGACCCGGACGAGAACACAGGTACGACGTCACGGACAGACATAACATCGACAACCAAGTCAATGTCCATGGCCTTTGATAACCCAGTTGTGGTGCACTGGCGGTTCAAAAGTTATGTCCCAATAAAAATGAAACAGAAATCGTACAAATGAGCGTGGTCAACGATTTATCTAATGCCGGAAGTTTGGGATTTTGCCATTTCTTCATGCACCACACCTACATACCATATTTCTTCAAAATCTGACACATTGGGGTGTTAATTCTATAAAAAAAATTCCATTTGAAATAAAGGAAAATAATTCGAAATTATTGGGAAATGAAGAGGATTTGATCTTTAATAAAGCTATTAATACTACACATTTTCAAACTTTGATTTGCTCATAACTTGAAAACTTTACGTGCTATTTTCAAAATTGACGCTCTTTTCAGTACATGTTCAAACAGAATGCTATGTATCTGTCCATATAAATTCTCCTAAATTGACATGTACACAAGAACTGTTTAGGACTTGGCACAAAATTTGTTGTGGCCTAGTGATTGCCCTTAAAACAACAAGCGTTTCACAAAATAGGTAATTTATGAGATGAGGCTGAATGGGACATTAGAGACTGTTATCAATAAAAATGCCTATGTGATTGTGTACTCAATGACATATAACAAGTTTCCATTAAGTGTGTTGGGGGAGGGGAGAAGGGGAGGTGTGAGTGGGAAACCAATTAACTGAAAATTAATCAAATAGCACTTAATGCTTAATTTTGAAATCTTTTTAATTTGAAAAGTCTAGTGTTAGCTATTATTATTTCTTATCTTAATTTTTTTTTAAATTTCCCCCAAAATTAGGAATCCCTATTCCCTTCCCCTATGGACACGTATTGTCTCAAGTCCATGTTTAATCAAACACCCGACTTGTATAATTTTGAATCAAACATAAGGCAGTCACATCTTTGATCACATAGCAGGGAGCGGGGGATTGACACATGAGTCCATGATAATCAAACACCGGACTCATACCCATTTGACCTGAAAATGAATCAGTCACTTCTTTGATCACATAGCAATACAGGGGAGGATGAGAGGGGGGAGGGGGGTGAGAGTAGGGCTGGGGGACGTGCCATCTGAATTCTGGAGTCCATGATTAATGAAACCCTACTAATATCAATTTGAACTGAAATTAATCATTCATATAGCAATATGGGGAGGGGATGGGGGCTAAGGGCACATGATATCTTGAGCACATGCTTAACCGAACACTAAACTGATACCAATTTGAACCGGAAATGAGTCAGTTACATCTTTGACCTCATAACAATATTGTAGTGCGAAGAGGGGATGGGATGGGGAAGGAGGGGGAAGAGAGGTAGGGGTGGTGGTCGTGAAGGGGGAGGGGGATGACTAGAGGCAGATGCTGTCTGGAGTCCATGTTTAACTAAATATCGGACCCGTATTATTTAAACCAACATGGGTAGGTCACATAACAATATGGTGATGGGGTGGGGGACACATACTATTTTAGGTCCACACATAACCGAACACTGACTCATACCCCTTTAAACAGAAATGCGTCAGTTACATTTTCATCACATAGCAGTATGGGGTTGGGGAGAGGGAGGGGAGGTGATAGAGGCTGGTGGGGGGGGGGGGATATCAGCTAGAGTCTATACTTAACGAGACACTGACTCATACCAATTTTAAGAGGAAATGAGTCTGTCACATCTTTGATCAAATAGCAATAATTACGCAAAATGGAGGAGGAGATGGGGGTTGAAGGCACATGATATCTTGAGCACATGCTGAACCAAACACCAAACTTATACCAATTTGAAGCAGAAATAAGTCAGTCACCTCTTTGACTACATAACAATATTAAGGTGCGGGAGATGGGGGGCTAGGAGGCTAGGGGCAGATGCTGTCTGGAGTCCATTTTGAATTAAATATCTGAATCATACCATTTAAAGCAACATGGGTAGGTTACATAACAATAAAGGGAAGGGTATGGGGAGGAGACACATACACATACTGCCTTGAGTCCACCTATAACCAATCACTGACTCATACCCATTTGAACAGAAATGAATTAGTTACATTTTCATCACATAGCAATATGTGGGTGGGGAGGGAGAGGGGAGGTGATAGAGGCTGGTGCGGCAGGGGCGCATATAGCAGCTGGAGTCCATACTTACCAAAACACTGACTCAAACCAATTTTAACCGAAAATGAGTCAGTCACATCTTTGATCAAATAGCGATAATTATCTTTCGGGAGGGGGTGGGGGATTTTTGACATGCGTTAACTGTATTAATTTAACTTTTACCATGGCAGACCCATCATTTTTGAAAGGAGGGAGGCATTAAGATTAGCACAGCAATCATTTGCATTGCGATGCGTTTCTCATGGTTTTGATACCAGGCATTATCACCGAGAAAGAGAGGCATTGCTCCCAGGTCCAGATATAATAGGCCCCCCTAAAATTACAATATAATAGGTGACCTTTTTTTTTGCTCTTATAAATTGTTCGATATGGAGGCCTGTATTTCAAATATTGCCACTTCCGTGGCTGAAAAGAGTCCTATGTCAAGATACTCAGTCATTCATGACTGCATGTTGTCTTATCAGAACGATTGATCTCTTTAACATTCAATACATAAATTCAATGATTTTCAATCAAGATGTTAACCTTTGGAGATTCCAATAAAGGAATGACAATGATGTAATTTAGTGAAGCCAGTGATCATACTTAAAGTTCCTCTCAAGCAAGTTATAAGTGTACATGACATCTTACAAAGGTGGCAGTATTCAACTTTATTCCAATCACTTGAAATGACCTTGACCGCTTGTGTGAAACGTGTTAAATTTGAGCTCATTTCTTGAAGGTGAAATAAACTTTTTTTAAATACATTAACCATGAATTGCTTATGGGAAACTGAAAAATACCCCATAAGTAATTGGTTCCCCATAAGGGCATTATGGGTGTACAAAATACCCCATAAGCCACCTCTTGCGTGCTCACACATACATACACGCATACATACATACATACATGTTATATGTGTGCATGTGTATACATGCTTACATACCACATAACAAGAAAGGTTCCTTATAGGTTCCTTATGTTATCGCATTGGAACTAAAAATGTAATATCGCTGAAATTGATTTATGCTTCAACTGCTTCAACAACACCTGAGCCATCTGATTTAGAAGTAAATACATCCTCGCTTTTCAAATAATACAAAACACTAAAACCAAACAAATAACATTAAGTGAAGAATTAATCATGCTATCCTCACAAAAAAATTTGACCCGTACATAAAAATTGCTACACATAGTTTCCTGAAGAAACACCTCAATCAACAACTCTTTAGATAATCCATTGGTGAACTTGAATTTTGAAGTATTACAAAACTGACTACTGCGTTATACATGAAGGTAATATGTGCACACTTTCGCTGTTTACAAATTTTCTTTTTACAAATTTTAAAAATTACACTTTAAAGGTCTCTGTTTGATATATTCGAAAAAAGGTTCTCGACGTCCATTAAACCTTACGAATATGCAGTCATGTTCAACTTACATCTTAAAGAAAAAGTTAGTGAACTTGAAGCTATCTAAGGATGCCTCCCTTCACATTTTAAAATAATATTTATTCAGTTATGTCTTTACCACTAAAATGTTTTGCAGCAATTTAAAAATATGGTAAATTTTCAAACCATCCTCACTAACTTTAGTCACACATTTAAAATACAATGGCATGCGAAAGCACAATGACAAAATTGTACAAAATCACATGGCAAAAACAAAAAAGCCCTACATGTGACAAAATACTGCTTTAAGTATTAGACTGACAGTAGTATAACGGCTATATTTTTAAAGTTTGTCACGTTTTTCAGATCTTGTCACGTTAGGCTCAGTTTTTTGTTGTATTTTTGATTACCAAAAGTATCTTACAATATTTCATACAATTTGGTGCAAAATCCTTATTACAATGGCTCTCCTAATTAGCCTATTAATTACATTGGTGCTAAAAGAATTAAAAAATATTTTACAAGTTGAATAAGGAAAAACGTCAACAATTACAAAGTGAAAGTTTATTTCTTGCAATGTGAAACTAATGTTTTCTGTGACTTAAAGATTATAATTAAAAGACAGAAAAAGGGTACAAGTATTATTTCCTTTCATTAATGATAATAATAATGAATGAAGAATGTCAAGTTATGAGATGATATCTATTTATTTTCATTTACACAATAATATATGTTATCAAATGTCACTACTTGGATGATATGATATGAAACAATTCTGTGCTATACTGCACGGAGCTATTTGCGTTAACAAATAGTCCTACAAAAAAATGAAAATCTCAACTTTCACACATTCCTTTCGGATTCTTCGTTTTTGTTTAATGTCAAAACTTGCTCTCCCCCTCCCCACACCACCAAAACCTCCCATCAGAACTCCTCCAAGTTTTTCTTTGCTTCCGACAAGATGCACTGTTTCAAAACCACAGAGCATGGGTGTCCTTTGAGACCATGATAGGCCACATCAATATTTTTCAAGCTATATCTGTCAGCAAAGCTTAAGCGCACATCCATAGTCTTTCACACAGAAGGCCTTCTTGGTGGTAAGGTACAGGTAATTTAATACACACAGAACACATGCAGAAAAACGATGTACCATCACCATTTTCCTTGAGGGTTGGGTTGATTGTGAATACAAATGGTTTTGTTAAGATTTTTTGCTAAGTACCTGCCCTCCCTCCTGTACCTGGTAGCTGCCCTCCTGAAAAGGTCCAGCTGAATCATGCTAGCCCCAATTTCTTTCTCAAAATACCCTTTAGGTGGGCAACCTCCCATTGACCTTCCTGCTCCCTTTTGAACAGATCTGTTTTTTCTTCCCCCCATAACAGAGTCAGACAGGTCCACGCCTTCACTTTTGCGTATGTAAAGAAACATAACCTGACATTTCAGGACCGTTCTGTTGTACTGTTTCTCAAAATGCCTCCCCTCTGAAAACAAACTCTGTTGTACCCTTTAGTTTCAAAGTGGTCATCTATTGATCCCCCAAATCAGCCAAGGACATCAAAGCTCCAACCTTTGTAAAAAGTGTCTGGAGCATAATCTGGAACCCCATGGCGTATCTGAAATTAAGGAAATCTCATGGCTCAATTCGACTTAACTTGGCGTACTCGTCAATCCACTCGTCCCACTTGTCCACACGCCTTGTCCTCATTGGTGTGAGACACTTGTAACAGGCAAGTTTGGGATCGTGCTGAAAGGGTTCGATAGCTGTCATGGGTGTCTTGCATGGCCTTAATTTTGTCTCTAGGTTTTTCCAATTCCCACAGGCAATATTTGGTACTTCTGATTATCTGACTCTAATGGGCCGCTTCTGTGCAAGAATTTTTCTGTCACGGTACAACAATCTCTGTTGGTCCATTGGATGGCCTCCAGATAGCTACACATGGCCATCATTTTACCCAATCTCTCAACACTTGTGTGCCTAGTGATCAGGGTTTGGTTCTGTAGATACGTACCAATGCCCTCCAACCTCCTCCATGAGCTCCATATCAGAAACATGACGCAAAACATTTGTATATTCAGTATCGTATACTATATCGTATATCGTATATCGTATCGATTTGTAGTTAAGTTCCTAAAATCTAGGGTGGTTCTACCGTTGAAATGGCTCACTGACACAATCTGTGTATGATGACAGTTTTAACCTTTAAGCTTACGTATGGTACTGCTTTACCCGAGGGTTATAAATTGATCATACTTGCCGAGATTGGATCCCGATTTTATCGAAGAGTTTATAGATAAATTTAGCAATAGTAGACGATCTGTTATACAAGTACAGCCTGATTTGTCTTTATTATGTGGCTTGTACTGTATCTTTTTCTTTCGTATGAGACTTAGAGGTTTAGATTTTATTGTGATTATGGACATGTTTAATAAGGAAAACTTAAGAAAAAGCGATAGGCTTGTTTTTAGCAGCATGTTCGTAGTTTAATGTGAGAACATACAAAAAACGTGGCAATTTTGTAAATAAAGTGTTTACAAATTTTACACATCCTGGTGAGCATTGTCGACAATATTTACACATTGTACACAGATTGCTGCAGCAGAAATCGGAAATAGTTTTGCTGCGCTTTTTTCCCTAAATATAGATTTGGAATAGTAGTGTTAAATCATTAATCTGATCATTAAGAATCTAACAGAATATTAAGAAAATAAATCCTAAATCAAAATCAAAAATCATAATGGAATCTGTAAAGAATACCAAAAATGTTCCAGTTGGATTTGTTATGGAAAAGAGGCAAGTGAAAATTAAAGCTTCACTAAGTCTGAACATTCCATCTACTCTAACAAGTAAGAAACTGTTAAAAACACCAGGGGCACCAAATAAAGCTGTAAAAACATTGAAAGGTACTGCGGTACTTCTCTCAAGTGACTCTGATACAGACAACGATGATTTCGTTACATACATGATCAAAAGAGCCAAGCAGCTATAGTCTGAATCTAAATCAGAGGCTAAAGCCCCATCACCTGCGGAAGCTCCGGCCGAGGCTGAGGGCAGAAAAACTGAGAGCTATGCAACAGGAGGAGTGTGAATTAGATCAGGAGTCTGACGTTGCTACACCAGAAGCGCTTCTGGTGCCCATTGTGAAGCTGGAGCCTGTGTAGTTAAAAAAAAAAGAAGAGGCACGGTCTCAAATGTAAGAAAATAATGTTTACTTATGATGACGAGACCTTTTCTGGACAGACGTCTATCATCTACAGGTAGAGATTATGTCATCAACGTTTCTACGTCCACGCTAGTCATGACACTTATTAAATCTTTTGAATGATCTGTGACAACACGGTTATCGTGAATACTTATAGTAAAAACAAAAACATGATACGTTCCCTTGGCCTGTTTTCTTTTTTGACCATCGAAATTTTCAGAAGCATTAGGTTACTGCCCGTCTTCCCGCCCAGCGCCGCTGTCACAGCCTTGACATGTATCTTATTAAAGTCAGACAGCACTAGCAATTGCACTGTATTTCTCAGCGTTCGGGCAAAGTATGAGTAAAGCAAGAGAGTATGCAGAAAAGGTCTCGTCATCATAAGTAAACATTATTTTCTTACATTTGAGACCGTGCCTCTTCTTTTTTTTTTAACTACACAGGCTCCAGCTTTACAATGGGCACCAGAAGCGCTTCTGGTGTAGCAACGTCAGACTCCTGATCTAATTCACACTCCTCCTGTTGCATAGCTCTCAGTTTTTCTGCCCTCAGCCTCGGCCGGAGCTTCCGCAGGTGATGGGGCTTTAGCCTCTGATTTAGATTCAGACTATAGCTGCTTGGCTCTTTTGATCATGTATGTAACGAAATCATCGTTGTCTGTATCAGAGTCACTTGAGAGAAGTACCGCAGTACCTTTCAATGTTTTTACAGCTTTATTTGGTGCCCCTGGTGTTTTTAACAGTTTCTTACTTGTTAGAGTAGATGGAATGTTCAGACTTAGTGAAGCTTTAATTTTCACTTGCCTCTTTTCCATAACAAATCCAACTGGAACATTTTTGGTATTCTTTACAGATTCCATTATGATTTTTGATTTTGATTTAGGATTTATTTTCTTAATATTCTGTTAGATTCTTAATGATCAGATTAATGATTTAACACTACTATTCCAAATCTATATTTAGGGAAAAAAGCGCAGCAAAACTATTTCCGATTTCTGCTGCAGCAATCTGTGTACAATGTGTAAATATTGTCGACAATGCTCACCAGGATGTGTAAAATTTGTAAACACTTTATTTACAAAATTGCCACGTTTTTTGTATGTTCTCACATTAAACTACGAACATGCTGCTAAAAACAAGCCTATCGCTTTTTCTTAAGTTTTCCTTATTAAACATGTCCATAATCACAATAAAATCTAAACCTCTAAGTCTCATACGAAAGAAAAAGATACAGTACAAGCCACATAATAAAGACAAATCAGGCTGTACTTGTATAACAGATCGTCTACTATTGCTAAATTTATCTATAAACTCTTCGATAAAATCGGGATCCAATCTCGGCAAGTATGATCAATTTATAACCCTCGGGTAAAGCAGTACCATACGTAAGCTTAAAGGTAATTACCTCCACGTTATCCTCGTTGTAATGACCTTGCCAATAGTTAGCATCTGGTGTCAGGTCAAAGGTAAATATGGGTGCCCCCTTTAAAGTTTTTGAGCCCAATATTTTCACTGGTGGCCTCTTGACCTCAGAACTGAACTCATGCGAGCCCTGGTTTCATTTAAACCTACATCCTCGTCGTAATTTATGCTCAGATACCTGAAGTGAATGTAAATCGACTTTTGCAAAAAAGAAAGGATTTGTTTTGTCATAGCCAGAGAAACCCTTTTCCTTCAAGTGCATGCAGAACATCCGTTTTGGTAAGCGTGGAAACATTGACTGGTTTATGAAACAGTCTTAGCATCCTCAACTAAATCATAGGCTGTTACCATGACTCTTTGGAAGGGTAGATACAGTGGTTCATTTTGCCATTCTCTATTAATGCCGGCAAGGGCTGCCGGTGCTATAGCAACCTTGCGTACCTTGCAACTAAGGTCTTGCACTGGCTAGTCGACATTAATGTTTTTGGTCATCCGCTTTGTGTCTGATTGAAAAATTGGTGAGGGATCGCCTAAACAGAATGTCTTTCCTAATTCCGTTGGGAATAAAACGGTATGACTTAAAGATAACCACAGCAGGTCTACTGCAATACTCTAACTTTATATCTGCTGTTTTTGTTCGCTCAAATTCCTCTTTCATGCCAGCAGGTTGAAATTCGTTAGCTGACGCTGTCGATTTTGTACCTGTCAACAATTGCCATGATTCTAATATTCCCTCGGTATCTGTTTGAAAAGCTGTTGTGGCGTAAGGTGAGGTATCATCATCAGCAACAAAAACCCTTTGATACCATCCTTGCAATTGTCCCGTAGAGGTCTTCCAAAAGGCATCGTAAGATAACAATGTTTCCAGGTAGGCTTTATAAGGGTATAGCTGCATTGAATCGTGTACATTCACCCCGTTAAACTCTACATCCACGTTCGACCACATACTGTGTAGGTTGTTATTAGACGGTATTGCGGGGTCTGTGATACCTCTGGCTGCCCCATCTTTCCGTATTTGTAAAGTCCAAAACAATATTGAATTGTACAAATCTATAAACACCCCTTTGGTTGCGCTGGAATAACAAATCGTACATCTACCTCCTTCCGATACCCCTTCCTGTGGTAATATCAAGAAAGTATCATCACATCCTCGCTATGCTTTATAGATGATTGACCTTCTGGGTTGTCTTGGAACAGATCTAGGCTCTAATAGCCGATGTCTCGTTTCTCTCAATGTCTATAATACGCTTCTTAGAAATGGAGCTAAGGGTGAATCAAAGGTAGGATCCATGATGCTAGAGGTCTAGATACAAAGTAAAGAATATTCCGAGTGCATACTTTCTTGATAGATTAGTTGGTCTGTAGATAAAGCCTGAGTTAATCAAAATATTTTTGTCGTGTTCTACATATGTTTAGCAAGGTAACAGGAATTGCCAGACCTGACGCAAATGTCATTTTGATAGTTAGACTGCCCTCGGTTTTGTAATTAGCGTTTCGTCCTGCCGATCTGTCTAGTGTTAGGTCAAACCCAAATACGGTATGTCCTTTTGCCCATTTTTCAAGGCCTAGATTTATCGAATCGTTACTCTTTGATATCCCTATTGTATCCAGCAGTTGTTGGTATGCCTCAAAATATTGCACTGTTTTGGTTGAATCTCCTGTGACTGGTGTCATTATCAGTTTCATTTCCTGATTTGGATACATTTGATTTCCGGCCCTTAAGATGTATATTAGTAATACTAAAATGTTCCAGATACTGTTTACCTCCCGAATACGCAGCATTGGCCACCATCATCACAAAGACGCGGTTAAGTAGCACTCTCTTCATAATCTGGTGATTAAGAGTCCGCATACCAGCAGCTATTGTATGCTGGCAAAGAACTGTTCATAATGCTCCTTATTTCTCTATACAAGTCAAACAAAGGTTTTGTTTCAACGGTTGGGTATTTATAATTAGTTGTCAAAGTTTGATATTGGGACAAGGGTTACTACCCTTGTACAGATTTCTTCATGATTTTATTTCTTCCAGGAAATTCCTGAATATCCAAAGTATCTTTTGTAAGCCTTTCCTTACACCTCGTAAATCGATTCTAGGTGTCTGTTTGAACAGGTCGCCGGGTACTCCTAGAATGAACCCTTATTGTCTGGATTACCGGTTTTATAACCTTTTGGTAAAAAATTGATCTTCCCTTTTGACCTTTCTTCTTGCACACATTTTTCATGAAGACCTGTTTTTTGGGCATTTATAGGAACATGTCTGCTACCTAGAACCTTCATAACAGGGATATAGGGCTCAATATTTTTAGCCTGGCTGGGGGGAGAGGGGGGAGGGGACTTTACATTACCTGCCAAAACATTCAAACAAATTTCACCAATACAGCTGCAAAAGGAATCAAGCATTGCCTGATGAATTGTATTTCTATCCTTTACGGTAACCTTAGGATTACAACAAACACATAACTCTGTTTTGAAATTTAGAAACATTGCCTAATTTCTCTTTCAAAGCCATTATAGTATATACAAGCAAAAAATCAAATTGAATACGAATACTGTGGTCCTTTCCCCAAACACATTAGCTCTAAGTTTGAGAGTTATAGGTGTGCCTGGCTTAAAGCTAATAAATAGGTAACCATAAGGCAATGCCGTAGCATCCTTATATACCTCCATGAATGCTTTCCCCCTCTCCGCCCCTGGGTACATCTGCTTCGCAAGAGTGTAATACAATGCTCATGTCTGCAGGATTGTGAAATAGGCTCATATAATTAGGGTTTAATTTTATTTCCCTACCCCCTTTAAAAAATGATTCTGAACTAATAATATAAGTGATACATTGGCATGGTGACTTCCTCTGGTAAATAACTTTGTAAAAACATTCATTCTCACCCGATAATTCTGACATAAGGTCATAACATATAACATTATGTTGAGACTGATCGATTTTGCTCAAAAAAATCAGATGGTGGTAGTCCTTCGGCAAAGTGAAAGAAGGGGGAGCCTGGGCACCTCATTATACTTTGCCTGCCATATTCCGTAAAATCAATAGACGTTTACAGTTGGCGGTCTAAAAGCTTTCATAACATGGATAGTTTTGCCTCTTCCTAAAGGCATTGCTACAAACCATGTACACCGCGCTTGAAGCATAGGATCCAAGATTTCTACCTCTACCATTTTTATGAGGCAAAAGATTGTCGTTTCTTAAACTTAGCTTGAACTGAAGGTAGAGCGGGATTTGATTTCAATACAAGGGGTTTCCTAGGGACAGGTAAAGAGTTGTCTCAGGTTGAGGGTCAAAGGGGGCAAACGTGCTCTTTGTGAAAAAAAGTAGAGCCTTTTGGTGCAGGAGTGGAGATTGGTTTAGTCGCAGGTTTAAACTGTGACCATCCTTTATTCGGTGTGCTAATCCTTTGCTCTGGGTGTTACAAAGACAGCAATAGCTTTGGATGTATTTTTGATTGGTGACATCTCTGCTAAATTGATTGTCTCTGTTTGCTTTATAGTAGGTTCTATTTGTTTTATAGTCTCTATTTGTTTTATTTGTTTGAATTAAAACTTCACTTTTTGATACTTGGCAATAGTTGGGATAGGCTTGATTATCGTGGTAATTTCACCTTCAAAAATTGCTTTGTCTGTGCACGTTTTTTTTGGAAGAGGAGGTCCTGTAAAATCAGAGTGAATCTCGACCACCACTGTCAGAGTAGTAAGGTTTTGGTGAAGGTTTTGATAAAGGTTTTGGTACGAGTTTCAGTTTTAACTGTTTTGTTTTTGACAGTTTTGACAATTTTGACACCACAGGTTTTGACACTGTCACAAGATGTGACACAGGGTCTGACACAGAATGTGACACAGAGATTGACACAGGATGTGCCACAGGATTTGGCACAGGATGTGAAACAGGGCTTGGCACAGGATGTAACACAGGTTTTGGTAGTTGCTTGACTGATTCAGAAACTGCAACTGTTCTGGGTTGTGCAGGCGCCTCTCTTTTAAAACCCCACGGAGTTGTTGAATAATCCTCATTAATCATGCGCTTTGTATACACAGGCTTGTAGTCCTTGAGAAAAATTCTGGAAATGACCTCTGCCGGGCCTTGCCGACCTATCTTGTGATTATATTTCACAGTATCTGTGTAATCTTCCGGCCATCAAAGAATCGATTTGTCTCTTAATTAAAGTAAAATTAACCTGTTTACTAACTTCGCAATTTAAAATGATTCCCCTGACCTTGCGTAGTTCTTAGAACCTCCACTTACAAACTCTGAGATGTAGGCAGCCTCACCAAAACACTCTACTTCGTTGGTAAGGTCACCTAAGAAATCACCTAAAGAAATATCATGAGGGCTATCCTCACGCTCCCAGTAAATTACGGAGGCAGTGTCCTAATACAGGACATGGTCACCGAGATGGTCAAGTAGGTCATAGAACTTGAGACGGACCTGGGTAGTTGTGAAGGCACACATTGTTTTTCCCCCTCCCACCACCCATTTCTCTTTATCAGCGTAGGTTACCATGGCTAAAGCTTCGTCCATAAACGCCACGTTGGTAACCGTCTTGGTTGAATCCGTCAGCAGTGCGAAAAGACTCACTGCAAGTTGTGAGGAAGCTCGTTTGAGGTAGATTGGCTTTTTGACCAAACTTTCCTCAGAACGAGTTCAACATCAACTTCGGCAAGGGCCTGCGGCCTGGATTCTTCTTGATATGTGACATATCAAGAGCAATGCCCTCATATCAAAAGAATTCATCTATGTAATCCTCACGATCTTCATCGGTCTTGCACTAAGAGGGGAAGCCACTGCTTTCCGCTTTCAGTATCAACATGGAGTTTATGTACTGACTAAACAACCCTTCTTTTTTTGCAGCCTCAACTGCTTGGCAGTTTATTTTAAAATGCCAAGCCTCACAAACCTCCAAAGTGTTGTAACCTTTCTCCAGGGCCTTCTCAAGCTCCAAATGTACCCACGTGCCCCCAAAAAAAAAAAAAAAAAAAAAAAAAAACACGCTCGGTGTCAGTGTGCCTACATACCCTACAAGAGCTCTCGGCACATCTTTCGCATAACGGAAACATAAGCTTACCGTTCACTTTAGAGGGGAGGACTGGATGCAGCAACCCTTCAGGAGCTAACACCTTACACTTGATCAAACCAAACACCCCATGTACCTGGTAAAAACGATCATCCTTAACAATCGTGGGGTGACCGACAGGATGTATGCCTCGTTTGTTAACATAAGGGTAAAGGGAACAGAAGTCTACATACCGTAGAGTATCTGTTGTTTGTCCGTCTTTTTGAGTTTACAGATCGGCAGGTATTGGGTTTTCATCTTGTAAAATCGAATATTTAGATATATGCCAAAATTGTATTTTTTCACCATCGTTGCAACTTCTGTAAAATCTCCCCCTTCCAAAAAAAAAAAAAAAAAAAAAAAGCATCCCTAGGGTTCAATGGCTTGTAAACAGGTTTCAGAGCCAGGAAAGCTTGCACCATTTCCGTTTCCTTCAATTTATTCCAGTCACATTTCCAAATACTTTCAACATTCAAATCACCCTTTTCGAGTGTCTCACATCGGGTCTCAGTTGCATCAAATGCCTTTACCCATCGTTTGGTCTCCATATGGCGTGCAAGCTTTCTGTCAGGGAAACACCGTTTACACCCATGATAAGCACAACCATTAAACCATTAAAAATGTTGTTCCCTGCTTTCCCATCAACATAAAAACCACTTTGGCTTCGCCATTGTTTGATTCAGCTGTCGGTTCCTTAATCTGATACTCTCTTAAACCTCAGCCACTCAAGAGCCTTGATAATCTCCTTTTCCATGTTAAATTCTTTGCCGACTTGTCCGGCATACCATTTTATGAATCTTACCCTTTTTTGAGCAAGCATTTAATCTGGATCATAAAACTTTTTGTCCGGCCACACACCGATATACTTATCGTTGGTGCCATTGTTCAATACATAAGGAAAGAAACCTTTCACACGTTCTTTTCAAATCAAATGTTGCCGGAATCTTGGCCAATGCCATGGGGAGAAAATTGAGCGAATCTATAAAACGGGTTTGAGGAGTAGTATCGGTTTTACTCGCGTGATGACGTCAGACTAGACGTCAGACTAAGGATCTTATTACCATTCATGATAACAGTGAACTTTGTCACTCTCCAACTGAGCTCTTTTAAGATACCCCTTCATCATAACCCTTAAAGTTATGGGCAACATACGTAATACCACGGTTCTCCGGAGGAAGTACAAAGTTAATGAAATCAGAAACGGTTCTGATACCTGAAAATGTAAAAAAAACGATCATGTGTCCCTGCGGGGCAACGTAGCCCAAGATTGGTAAATGAATTGCACCAATCACAAGCTAAAATACCCATACAGTAATTTGGCTTATGTACTTCGATACCGGCTGCATTAGGAGGCAAAATGTAGCTTTCAAAGTCGAAATACATGTACCTCATCTGTTTCACTGTCTTGGGTGGTTTCACGGGTGTGATGAATGCCTTGGCGGACTGTCGGCAATTAGGGCGATACACAGTGCCAGCTTCACAATAATGCTTATTTTCGCCTATTGTTTTATCACAGAGGGGGCACTCTTTTAAAACCTCACACACAGGGACAGGACGACACTTAGGATTATTAGATAACATGTTAACAAGATGCGCATCATAAAAGGAAGTACTTGGGAACATTCGATAACAAGCATTACATTTAGACCATTCACCCTGATCTACGACAATTAGTGGAGCCTTCTATGCAATACACACAGGAAACTCCACATCTGTGATTTTTAATGTTTACGACAAGATTTATAACATTTATAACAAAAAAACTCTAACTTTTAGAAATGAAGGGACAGTGTTTATGACGTCATAATGATTGTTACGGAGAAATAAACATATTTTTTTCTCTTTTGAAATTGGTCCTTTATAAAGCACAAGGTCATGGATACTGTCCTGAAAGTCCTGAATACCGTTTTTTAGAAAAGGGCGATAATTTCCATAGTTGCACATTCTTCTACGTCTACACCCGCTTGCGCGCAAACCAGTTCAGCCTGTACCTCCTGGGCGTGAAGGTCCTTCTTGAACTGATCCCTTTTGTATCTACATAGATCTTCAAATTTTAATTTGGCCATAACCAGGGTCCTCGGCAAACACATTTTCCCTTTTTTACTTACTGCTACGAAATTTTTGAAAAATTTTAAATTTTGTTTTTGATCTGTTTCCGGATCACCCTCTGAGGAGGATTCTCCACCCTTCCCCTGGGGTATCGCAATACGCGTCAACTCAATCACCAAACGATCCCCCACTCCAAACTCACGTTTACTTTGCATGACAGCTTCACGCGCTGCACCGTCAGCTGGTCGACACGTCCGAATAGGATTCCTATAGTGCAATCTAAGCTGTCGCCCGTTACACTAAAAGAAATCTTGTCGTGACCTTCAAACTCATTAAAAAGGGAATGTAAGACAATATGCATTAATTCGGTAAAAGAATTAAAACGGTCAGGCACATCCTCCATGCGCCGTTCTAAAATGGCCTGATTGAATATAATTTCAAACGTGCTCTTGCTTGATTTGAACTTTTCAATTTCGGCCCTACTGGTCTCATGAATGATTAATAAACCTTTATAAGCACCAAGTAGGCCCTCAGAATCGCTCAAATCAATGGAGAGTTGTGCCTCACCGTTTTGTCGTTCAATCTCGGCCAACAAATCTTTGATGTCGTCATTGTTGGCCTCTGCGGAAGGGTCCGGTACGTCGTTGTTGTTGACAGCTCCTCCTTCATGGAATAGTCTTGTTGCGACATCCTGTGAAGCCTGTGAGGGTTCCTTGGTTTCCTCCTGTGAGGGTTCCTTGGTTTCCTCCTGTAAGGGTTCCTGTGAAGGTTCCTTTGTTTCCTCCTGTGAAGGTTCCTTTAGTTTCTATTTGCTCCCATGTTATTATATCGGGAATTTCAGCCGGAATATCATCAAAATCGTCAGCACTTGATTCGCCCAAAGCGCTCTCGTCACCTTCGGAAAAATCTTTATCCCAGACACAAGCCGAATTATCTCAAGACGTGTAAGGAGCGTCAATGTATGGGGTTAAAGTAATAATTGGAATCGTCTGACACAAGATAAGTTTCAACAGATGGTACAGAGTCAAATTCTGTTGACGAGGGTACAAACTCATTATCTGTATTAGAATAGTCTACAAAAGAAGTAATTTGTTCTTTTACAGGCGAACAGCCAAATTGGGAAAGATTAAGGGAAACGTCGGAGCTGGAACAAGACATATCAGTATCCGTATCAAACATGCTCTTATAAACACACTTTCGCAGGATCAATGTGCCATCGTCTGTGTATAAACTTTGCTATGGTTTAATATTGGGTCATCTTGGTTCTTCTTCTTCTGAATCTGATAACATGTACATACATTTTGGCAGTGCTTCAGTGTACAAACTTTGTAAAGGTTTAATGGAGGCCTCTTTTTTAGAATCTGAACATGTTTTTTGTCAGGGGCTCTGGTGTTTTAGGGGAAAACCTTTTACACGAAATTTGACCACTGTCAGAAACTGTCCTTTTCATTGGTCTGCAATTCGCCATTGACAAACCATCTTTGGTTTGCTACACACCATCGGTAAACAAAAATCTTTTCTTATGCAAGTCAAGCTGCCTCCACGCCACTGTGAATATAATCTTGAAAAGTATCTAAGATAAAGTAAAAGCTTGAACAGTAGAACAGTTGAAGTGATGAGCAGAATGAAAATGAAAAACGAATGTTCCAACCTTTTTAATGAAGAATTTCCGCCAAGAATTGGCGCTAAAAAACATTTTGGCGCGAAAAATCACACGGCGAAAGGAGTGCCCCATGCCAAGATTTCGTTTATCTCAGCCAGTAATTCAGCCCTCAACTCATGAATAACAGCTCTTTCAACCTGTAATTCCCATCCCCATTATATGTGGGCACAAACGGTACTTGTTTTCAAGTGAAATATCATAGTGGGCCGTGTAACCGGCCCAAAAAACTATAGCTTTGTTGCCAATTCTGTCCGCCAATGTCATCATTATGTCTTTGCCTCGTATACCTGTGGGTATTATACAAAACCATTTGAAAAAAGATTCTCTTTGCCTTTAACCGCCTTTACAGCAATTTTTTAGATAATCAGAAGGACGGCAGCGAATTGGGTCGGTTTACTTTTTCTATGGATATTCACATGGGTTTGCCAGGCCACAGCTAGTTTAGCAAGTTTCAAAGCTAAACTTGCTAAGCTTGTTAATTGATTTTGTTTCTTTTTTCTCATACTTTTGTTGCGCTCGGTTGGCGTTCATGTCCTCTAGAAGGATTTTTGCCGACTTTAACCTATTCAGATGCTAAGCTTTGTCAATCGCTTTTTCCCTCATACTTTTGCTGCGCTCGGTTGGCGTTCTTGTCCTCTAGAAGGATTTTTGCCGACTTAACCTAATCAGATGCTAAGCTTGTTGATTGCTTTTTTTTTCTCATACTTTTGCTGCGCTCGGTTGGCGTTCTTGTCCTCTACAAGGATTTGTGCGAACTTAACCTATTCAGATGCTAAGCTTGTTAATTGCTTTTTTTCTCCTACTTTTGCTGCGCTCGGTTGGCGTTCATGTCCTCTAGAAGGATTTGTGCCGACTTAACCTAATCAGATGCTAAGCTTGTTAATTGCATTTTTTTCTCCTACTTTTGCTGCGCTCGGTTGGCGTTCTTGTCCTCTAGAAGGATTTGTGCCGGCTTAACCTATTCAGATTCAGAAGGTGTGTACTAGTTTCGTTTGAATTGCTTTCCATACGTACATTGCCTCACAAAAATTGCTGCAATGTCCCACAATGCAAATGTGCTCATGCTCAGTAACTTATTTTGGATCCTTGCCAGTGCACGTTGTAGGTATAGGGAAATGGCAAGGATCCGAAATAATTTGCTGACAAGATTCTGACTTCCGGAAAAGCTCTATATAAGCGAGGTACCACCCGGATGGTTTCAAAGGCCGTGGACATTGACTTGGTTGTCGATGTTATGTCTGTCCGTACGTCGTACTTGTGTTCTTGTCCGGGTCGTATTAAGCGTTTCGTGATAGCATTGTTACTATCATAACCGAATACGCAGGTGACGACCCCGTCATTGTAATTGTGTGTTCACTCGTCGTCGTCGGATGGTTTATCATCTACCTACTGTGGTGTAGCGGGTATCATGCCTGTCTACAGACCACAAGGCCCCGGGTTCAAGCCTGGGTTGGGTAGACACGCCAGTGTACCACAACTGGTTATCAAAGGCCGTGGACATTGACTTGGTTGTGGATGTTATGTCTGTCCGTACGTCGTACCTGTGTTCTCGTCCGGGTCGTATTAAGCGTTTCGTGATAGCATTGTTACTATCATAACCGAATACGCAGGCGACGACCCCGTCATTGTAATTGTGTGTTTACTCGTCGTCGTCGGATGGTTGATCTACCTACTGTGGTGTAGCGGTTATCATACATGTCTACAAACCACGAGGTCCTGGGTTCAAGCCTGGGTTGGGTAGACACGCCAGTGCACCACAGCTGGTAATCAAAGGCCGTGGACATTGACTTGGTTGTCGATGTTATGTCTTTCCGTACGTCGTACCCAAGCTCTCGTCCGGGTCGTATTAAGCGTTTCGTGATAGCATTGTTACTATCATAATCGATTACGCAGGAGACGACCCCGTCATTGTAATTGTGTGTTCACTCGTCGTCGTCGGATGGTTGGGTTATCTATCTACTGTGGTGTAGCCGTTATCATACATGTCTACATACCACGAGGTCCTGGGCTCAAGCCTGGGTTGGGTAGACACGCCAGTGCACCACAACTGGTTATCAAAGGCCGTGGACATTGACTTGGTTGTCGATGTTATGTCTGTCCGTACGTCGTGCCTGTGTTCTCGTCCGGGTCGTATTAAGCGTTTCGTGATGGCATTGTTACTATCATAACCGATTACGCAGTTGACGACCCCTTTATTGTAATTGTGTGTTCACTCGTCGTCGTCGTCGGATGGTTGGGCGGCATTGTGATCCTAAAATATATGAGCTTAACTATAATGAGGGAGATATACTTGTATTAGTTTAAGTACGTTAATATACTGTCTATATACTGAAGCTAACGTGACAACATCCGACAAACGTGACAACTTTG
Source organism: Chiridota heheva (assembly GCA_020152595.1). Taxonomy (NCBI): domain Eukaryota; kingdom Metazoa; phylum Echinodermata; class Holothuroidea; order Apodida; family Chiridotidae; genus Chiridota; species Chiridota heheva. The sequence goes on from JAIGNY010000132.1 coordinate 22,518, forward strand.
GAAATAATGGGGATGGATTGTAAATCGCGAAGCTAAGCGAGCATCCAAAAATTGTGATAACTTTGGAAATAACGGGGATGGATTGTCGCGATTTACAATCCATCCCCGTTATTTCCAAAGTTGTCACGTTGTTCGGATGTTGTCACGTTAATCTACTACTGACCATGAAAATAAAATATCTTAATAACTCTTATCTCATCACCTTTAAATGTATAAAGTTTGGGAAAAGTGCTTTCTGATTCACAGCAAATGAAAATACAAGTTAAATCTGAGTAGTTTTTATTGTATTTATCGCATATAAGGTAAAATATAATTTACATCGAATTCATCAATAAGCACTTGGTATTACATGATAACAAGTTACAATTTAATGCCCTATTACTCCTGGGCAGTCAGAAATAATTGAAAAATATGCTTCCTTCTTCCGCAATTTAATGTACTATTTATTGCATAATTACACGAGGGACGTTGTTAGAGCACATGTTTACCATATGCACTGTTGCTTAATTAAGAAACCTTTTCGAAACCAGAAAACCAAAATGTGTATTGGTCCCAATGGAATTGGATATCCCAAACTATGCTAAAATAACATATATTCATAAGCAATGCCACCATGTACATGATACATCAATAAAATAGAACCTGTTGACAACTTTTTCAACATTTACAAACTTTATATTAAGCACCCTCCCCCCACCCCACTTTAAGCAATATGCATGACATCAACACCAAAAACAATAGGGCACACAAGCATACAATGGGTTACCTGTGTACCACATATGACCTGGTATTTACAAGCATTTAAAAAAAACCCAATTAAGCCCTGTCCACAACGTATATTTATGATATTCAACTATTCTATACCATGAATATGTATACACTAGCTAACATTATAAATATACCAAGCATTTCTAGATTTTTACATTAAGTCCTGCCTATTCATTGATATGCATGACATCACCAGCAAAACCAACAGGACACATATACGGATTAGGAGCTATTTGTGTACAACATATGAATATGACATGATTCCAGTTGTCTTAAAAAAAAATATATATACTTTTTTATATTTTTAATTGTTCTGGCAAATTCCCGTTTTCTCGTGGTAATAACTGCCAGACCCGTTTATTTTTCCAGGTCTGCTCCTGTTAATTAAACTTGACAATTCACAACTTAAAAGGAGTACTCGATCGAAATGTGAGGGCAAATTTAGAGCCATTTCATACCGAAAACGTCAAGCATTTATCTATTTTTAATGCAACTTAACAAAATGAAAGGAAAGATACATTTTTGACCTTGTTTTCGAAGCTAAGGTGTCATTTTATGAAAATTGATTACGCCAACTGAAGAAAAATTTGCACTGCTAAAAAAATTCACCCCACTAATAAATTTCGTATGACTTGAACAAAACTTGCCGTACCATCAGGAAGCCTCTGTAGTGAACTTAATTGTGGGTAAGCAAAAATTCAAAACATGTAACAAAATGTTTCATGACTGATGTTCCAAACTAGAGCATCACTGATGCAGACCCTTTAAATTTTGAGTGTTATGATGAAGTTGATTAATGTCCTTTGAAATAACGTGACATGTTTTGTTTTTTATATAATTTACAAGAACGCTTTTTTTTTTCTTGGTGTACATCACATTTACAATGACATATACAAAAGACGTTTTGTTGAAATTGTCTCTATGACATCACAGATGTTACCAATCAGTCACTTTTGTCCAATTAAAAAAAAAAAATTTTTTGCAACTTCTAAACGGAATAAGATATTAACATAAATTTTTCAGCACTTTGCTTCTGAAATTCGTCTCTATCATATATGAAAAAACGAAAATCTATAGAAATATTCCTTAAAATCAAATTGGGAATATTCAAAGACCGAGACTTGAACCAAACTGATTTAGCCCATATTCAAAAGTGATTCAATCTTGGAATGAGTCACTAAGGTAGAAATTGGACAAACGGATAACCTCATGTACGTGCATGCTGTATGTCTCTAGCAGGGAAAGACTTAGGCCTACACACTCTGCTCCCCTTTTCACACTGCTACAAATAGCGAAGCTAGTGTAGCCAGCCGCGGGGACCTAATTGAGAGGTGATGACCCTCAAATGCTACGGCAACATGCTAGTCTACGGCAACATACTAGACAAGTCCCAACAGCCATTTGACAAGATAAATTCAGTTGTTACTAGAGGCTGTAGACAATAACTAAACAGGGTGACATTCATATTTTTCGGTTCCGGTTTGTAACCAATTGAAAGTTACAAAAACATTATGACTTCATGCCATTATTCACTATGACTTCTTGACGTCATCAGTAGCATTAAAATGTCACCATACTCTCATCAAGAGATATATGATAAATAAGAGGCTTTTTCCATTATTGTGGACGGAATCTGAATTTACAAAAAATTATGTCATGATCTCACGTGGGACACTTTTGGCAGTGCTAAGAATTATTACTTTACTTAGATATTAATTCCTAAAGATAATATTCACACTAAGAGTTGTTAGAAACTGTTGAATTTAACGTCTTTGTGTGAATAATAGCCATCTTTTTTATGACGTCATAATTAGACCCCTTGTGGTGGTCGGATTTCAGAAAACTTTTGATATGTTGTTCTTTAGACTATATAGCACAGAAAAACACAAATGGTTTTCTTGCATTTTTCTAGAGGTTATGTGTCAAAATGATTATACTATCTGTGTAGGTAGATACGACTATTAGGTCTACCATGAAATAGGTGGCTTTAGGAAATAGGTGGCTTTAGGAAATAGGTGGCTTTAGGAGATAGGTGGCTTTAGGAGATAGGCGGCTTTAGGAGATAGCAGCTTTAGGAGATAGCAGCTTTAGGAGATGGCCGGCTTTAGGAGATGGCCGGCTTTAGGAGATGGCCGGCTTTAGGAGATGGCCGGCTTTAGGAGATGGCCGGCTTTAGGAGATGGCCGGCTTTAGGAGATGGCCGGCTTTAGGAGATGGGCGGCTTTAGGAGATGGGCGGCTTTAGGAGATGGCGGCTTTAGGAGATGGGCGGCTTTAGGAGATGGGCGGCTTTAGGAGATGGGCGGCTTTAGGAGATGGGCGGCTTTAGGAGATGGGCGGCTTTAGGAGATGGGCGGCTTTAGGAGATGGGCGGCTTTAGGAGATGGGCGGCTTTAGGAGATGGGCGGCTTTAGGAGATGGGCGGCTTTAGGAGATGGCGGCTTTAGGAGATGGGCGGCTTTAGGAGATGGGCGGCTTTAGGAGATGGGCGGCTTTAGGAGATGGGCGGCTTTAGGAGATGGGCGGCTTTAGGAGATGGCGGCTTTAGGAGATGGGCGGCTTTAGGAGATGGGCGGCTTTAGGAGATGGGCGGCTTTAGGAGATGGGCGGCTTTAGGAGATGGGCGGCTTTAGGAGATGGGCGGCTTTAGGAGATGGGCGGCTTTAGGAGATGGGCGGCTTTAGGAGATGGGCGGCTTTAGGAGATGGCGGCTTTAGGAGATGGGCGGCTTTAGGAGATGGGCGGCTTTAGGAGATGGGCGGCTTTAGGAGATGGGCGGCTTTAGGAGATGGGCGGCTTTAGGAGATGGGCGGCTTTAGGAGATGGGCGGCTTTAGGAGATGGGCGGCTTTAGGAGATGGGCGGCTTTAGGAGATGGGCGGCTTTAGGAGATGGGCGGCTTTAGGAGATGGGCGGCTTTAGGAGATGGGCGGCTTTAGGAGATGGGCGGCTTTAGGAGATGGGCGGCTTTAGGAGATGGGCGGCTTTAGGAGATGGGCGGCTTTAGGAGATGGGCGGCTTTAGGAGATGGGCGGCTTTAGGAGATGGGCGGCTTTAGGAGATGGGCGGCTTTAGGAGATGGGCGGCTTTAGGAGATGGGCGGCTTTAGGAGATGGGCGGCTTTAGGAGATGGGCGGCTTTAGGAGATGGGCGGCTTTAGGAGATGGGCGGCTTTAGGAGATGGGCGGCTTTAGGAGATGGCGGCTTTAGGAGATGGCGGCTTTAGGAGATAGCCGGCTTTAGGAGATGGGCGGCTTTAGGAGATGGGCGGCTTTAGGAGATGGGCGGCTTTAGGAGATGGGCGGCTTTAGGAGATGGGCGGCTTTAGGAGATGGGCGGCTTTAGGAGATGGGCGGCTTTAGGAGATGGGCGGCTTTAGGAGATGGGCGGCTTTAGGAGATGGGCGGCTTTAGGAGATGGGCGGCTTTAGGAGATGGGCGGCTTTAGGAGATGGGCGGCTTTAGGAGATAGGTGGCTTTAATCATAATTTTTGGTGACCAAGTTTTGACAAGGTGCTGATTCCTCCCCCCAAAAAAAAAAAAAAAGCAGTCCATTGACCCCACTCATGACATTTGTGTCCAAAATGACCATTTTTTGTCAAATAATCAAAATCTTAGATGACTATATTTTGAAAAGCCTATCCTTTGTAAAAAAGGGTGCTGATTCCCCCCCCCCCCCTTCCCCCACAAGAGCAGTCTTATTAATCCCACTCGACCATGACATTTTGGCCAAAGATGACCGTTTTGATAATACTGTGTCAAATAATCAAAATTTTTGGTGACTATGTTTTGACAAACCTATCTGATGTAAAGTAAAGAGGGGTGCCGATTTAAAAAAGAGCAGTGTCATTGACCCCACTCGTGACAATTTGGCCATTTTTTGGCCCAAAATGACCCATTTTGACCATAGTTTGTCGAATAATCAAAAAAATTTGGTGACAATGTTTAGATAAGCCTTTTCTAATTAATAGGGTTTTCATTCCAAATGAAGCCGTTGTATTGACCCACTCAAGGCATTTTGGCTACTTTGGCCCTTTTTGGCAAAAAATTATTTCGCCAAATTGTGTTGCTTATATTTGGCTCCTTTCATGATATAAATCCATGTGTAAAAGGGTACTGTAGCTTGTATTATTTTAGACTAAAAATTAAGAGTGACCAAGGCTGTCCAATTTGTACCACAATTTTGGCCACAATATGATCATTTGATCAAATTTCAGCTGTTTGCTTACATTGGGTTGTTTGATGTACAACATAAGTTTATAAGGTACTAGTTCATACAATATACGTTGTATTACTATAAAGATGTGACCAATCTTGTACAGTTCTGTCGAATAATTAGTCAAGTGTTGGGCAACATTAAATTAGTAATCTCCACTATCATCTTCCTCTAAATTCTTCTTCACTTATACTATCATTGTCATCACTATCGTCCTCTTTTCCATCTGCATTATCTTCCTGTTTCCATGTTCTCGAAAAGCACAGTTGGCATCTGACTACCGGTAAACCAAAGTGCTAGACAAATTCCATTGATCTCTTTTCAACCATGGTGTGGCTTGAATGTTCTCTAGTAGATCTCTTAGATGAGCATGCTTCCAGAGATATGCCACATAGTTGCTCTGCTTTATCTTTTTTATTTTTACAGGGTGGGAGCATCAATGCCCTTGATTTTCTCCATGAACTGTCTGGGTCAGTTGGTTTGTATTACTGCAGGAAGATTTGCAACCTGGCCTCATTCACAGATGATAATGCTCTCTGACCATAGAGTGAACACATATTTTTCTAAAAGGTTATCGCTGCTGCCAGCTCCTTGTGTGTAATCAACTGTACAAGGTGTTTGGAGAGTTTGAACTTTGGTGTCTTCTTACCATGCCGTAAACACTGGCCAGATCGAGGGGAACAGGGATAAGTGGAAAAGGAAACACCCTTTCAAGCTCAATCTTTCTGGTACAAGCAAAATGAATTTATCTGCCCAGCAAGTCCCGTGTTGTCTTAATTCCACTACCTTTTCATATTTAGCTCGTAGTTTGTTCTTGATGGCAGCACTGGCAAAGTTTCTCACTTTTCTTCTATGCAGTGGTCTTTTAAACCATAAGGTCCACAAACCACCATAACGTCCACAAGACACCATAACGTCCACAGGCCACCATAACGTCCACAGGCCACCATAACGCAGGCCACCATAACGTCCACAGGCCACCATAACGTCCACAGGCCACCATAACGTCCACAGGCCACCATAACGTCCACAGGCCACCATAACGTACACAGGCCACTATAACGTCCACCATAAATTCGCAGGCCACCATAACGTTCATAGGTCATGTGACCATAAATGCTTTATACTCATCTGTCTGCTCTACATGTTTTCGAGAGATGGTGATGTTTGGATATTCTTCAATGTTATAACCAAATGTCCATAACTATCATTTACTTAAATGTCCATAACTATCATTTGCTTAATGTCCATAGCTATCATTTGCTTAATGTCCATAACTATCATTTGCATAATGTCCATAACTATCTTTTGCTCAATGTCCATAATTATCATTTGCTCAATGTCCATAAGTATCATTTGCTTAACGTCCATAGCTATCATTTGCGCAATGTCCATAACTATCATTTGCCCAATGTCCATAAGTATCATTTGCTTAATGTCTATAACTATCATTTGCTCAATGTCCATAACTACCATTTGCTCAATGTCCATAAGTATCATTTGCTTAATGTCCATAAGTATCATTTGCTTAATGTCCATAACTATCATTTGCTTAATGTTCATAACTATCATTTGCTTAATGTCCATAACTATCATTTGCTATCATTTGTTAAATGTCTTTAAGTATCATTTGCTTCTTCCAGTTTCAAGAACAAATCATTATGCTTGATCCGCGTAGCAGTTGCTAGGAGCACGTGCACTCTTCTCGCCTGATTATAGTATAGTGTTTTCCTGACAGAAAGGCATTGAGGGAACCATTGTCGAGGACTTCACTTTCCATTAAAATGTGAGCTGCACCTGATCCATCTAGGAGGTACCCAATTGCTGACAGATAGCGGAAGCTAATATGAAAAGCTTGAAGCAAACACAGATATTTTAATATTTAGGTCTCATGGTGTCCTGCAACTGGGAAGCTGGTTTGGATACGGCCAGTCATAGGTCGTGGCAATGTAATGTTCCTTGCACTCTTTAAGCAAGAGTCAAGCTTAGCAGCTGCATCAGCCCTGTCATTGCTATGGATGCCAACATGGCTGGGTATTCAGAATAAAATAATACTTTGCCTGCAGAGGGTGGGCGAAAGGAGTTTACCGAGGTGGGATTTAGAGTTATCCCATTTAAGATTGAGTAAAGAAGTAAGGACAGCCTTGGAATCGGAGAAGATGGCAAAGTGGCTGAGCGGAGAGTACTCAATAAAGATGAGAGCGAGGAGGATGGCCTTGGCCGAGAAGATGGTCGAATAGTCGGGAAGCCTGCTACTAAGGATGATGTCTTGGATTATAACAGCAGCAGCTGTCTTGTCGCCCTCCATATAGATAAAGGTGTAGTTTGAGCACAGCTCCCTGGTTTGAAAGTTGGTCTTTGATTTGGTTATGGAGGTTGATGAAGAGGTTAGTGTGGGTTTAAGTTTTGTGACGAGTGGAGAGGCCCAGGTGGATAGAAGGAAAGGGGGTGGCCCAGGGAGGAAAAGTGGGCCAGGAGAAGGTGCCAAGAGTGGCGGGGTTGATGCCGAGATGGAGGTCTGATTTGATGCATAAGCTGGAGGGGATAGGGTTTTAGTAACAGGGTTATGGGTGTTAGTTGAGAATAAAAGTAGAGGCCAAGTTTTATACACCTTAGCAAAAAGGGGGTTTCGTTGGCTTCAATATAAGGGCTGGTGATTGGGGAGGTCCTGTAGGCAACCAGACAAAATCTGAGGGCTTCATTTTGGATAGTGTTGATATGGTTAAAGTAAGAGTTGTGAGCGACATAGTAGACAATATTGCCGTAGTCAAGCTTGGCACGAATGGCAAGCCTGAAGATTTTGAGGAGAGCATGGCAGTTCGCGCCCCATGTGGTGTTGGAGAAGAGTTGAGGGACCCATTGTATTTCTGTTACAGGTTGGTGATGTGATGCTTGTATGAGAGCTTGGGGTCTAGATTTAAACCCAGGAACTTAAAATGGTCAACTTTAGGGATGCGATTGCCATTGAGCACGAGGTTCTGGTTGGGGTGGAGGTTGTTGAAATGACAGAAGTGCATGCAGACTCTCATCTTTTAAGACTTAAAAGCGTTATTGTTGCACCAGTCTTGCAGCCGATTGAGGCCGAGTTGGAGCCTATTTTCGACAAGAGGAAAGCTAGGAGAGGAGTAGAAGATGGTGAAGTCTGATGTTGGGGCCAAAGTTGTCCGCGATGTCGTTAATGCTCAGGTGAAAGAGAGTGGGGGAGAGGATGCTGCCTTGGGGGACACCCTCTTCTTCCGATATTTGGCAAGTATTGACCTATCTTCTGAGCTGGTAAATCATCTGTGGTTATTGTGGAATTCCAGCCACACCACATTGGTGTTTGTTTTGCAAGATACTGTCCATGCAACATCTCTGGCAACACAGGTTTGTAGTTCATGGGCTTATCCTTTGTATTTACATCAAATGAAAAGTGTGATATCTTCGACTTCTTTCTCACTGGTTCGAGTTCTAGTTTGGGTACGTCAAGACTTCCCTTCTTCATAGAAGTAGGTGTATCCATTGTTGTTGTTGCTGGTATGTTATGATATCGCGATGAGGCATTTGCTGTGATTGGTGCCGAACTTGTTGTGGATACTGCTGTTGTTAATGATGTATTGGGAACTTCATGTTGGATATAGATGCCCTGTGTCATGATACACTGATTTGTCATAGTTGTCCCATACTGTATTTGTACTTAGCCCCGCACTTGCTTCTAAGCCGTAAAAACTAAATTTTTCTCAATAGTGACAATTTGAGTCTCATTTTCTTCTGCAGTATGATATCCTATACAGTGGTTGAAGTGATTAACAATTTCTATGACCGTGGAACCAGTAGTAATCATCAAACCCATGCCCAGCAGCATGTGCTTAATAGATAGATGGCTTCACTGTTCCTCTAGTAACTTTGTAGATATCATCTTCAGTTGAGGATGTAATATACCTTTCTACTCTCTGACTGCCTTCTTCCTTTGAGGCAGTGTACATAATACTATAGAAGTCTAACAGCTTCGCAGGTATAGCTCCGCAGGTATACAGCTCCGCAGGTTATACAGCTCAGCAGGTTATACAGCTCAGCAGGTTATACAGCTCAGCAGGTTCTACAGCTCAGCAGGTTCTACAGCTCAGCAGGTTCTACAGCTCAGCAGGTTCTACAGCTCAGCAGGTTCTACAGCTCAGCAGGTTCTACAGCTCAGCAGGTTCTACAGCTCAGCAGGTTCTACAGCTCAGCAGGTTCTACAGCTCAGCAGGTTATACAGCTCAGCACTTTATACAGCTCAGCAGGTTACACAGCTCAGCCGGTATATAGCTCAGCCGGTATATAGCTCAGCCGGTATATAGCTCAGCAGGTATACAGCTCAGCAGGTATACAGCTCAGCAGGTACATCTGGACACTGACCATCACGGATTGCTTCTACTGTAATAGGGTTTGAGACTTTATTCTCTCTGAGCTGCAGGATTTTCTCTGGGAGGAGCAAAGCGACATTCTTAAATTCCTTGCTTTTTACTTTCTTTATAAACCTGAAGCTTGGTGCCATAATGAGCTTTGAGTTTGGACAGCAGATTGTATGGTTCGGAGGTGGGTGTCTCGAACTCTTCTTCCGAGGATTCAATGTAGGTGTTATTGACATCAACCAATTCCTTTGATGCTTCCTGCCGAAAGATATCAGTCTATACATGAGAGTAATTTAATGAACCCACTGTTTTCTTGAAATCTGCAACCTTTCTTTACAAAGGGTAGGTTTGTCGAAACATTCGCACCAACAATTCAGATTGTTTTGACAAATATGATCAAAATGGTCATTTTGGGCCAAAAAGTGGCCAGTGACTAAAATGTCATAGGTGGGATCAATGAGTGGGGTCAAAATGTCACAAGTGGGGTCAAAAAGAGTGGGGTCAAAATGTCACGAGTGGGGTCAAAAAGAGTGGGGTCAAAATGTCACGAGTGGGGTCAAAAAGAGTGGGGTCAAAATGTCATGGGTGGGGTCAAAAAGTGTGGAGTCAAAATGTCACGAGTGGGGTCAAAATGTCACGAGTGGGGTCAAAATGTCACGAGTGGGGTCAAAATGTCACGAGTGGGGTCAAAATGTCACGAGTGGGGTCAAAAAGAGTGTGGTCAAAAAGAGTGGGGTCAAAAAGAGTGGGGTCAAAAAGTGTGGAGTCAAAATGTCACGAGTGGGGTAAAAAAGAGTGGGGTAAAAAAGAGTGGAGTCAAAATGTCACGAGTGGGGTCAAAAAGAGTGGGGTCAAAATGTCACGAGTGGGGTCAAAAGAGAGGGGTCAAAAGAGTGGGGTCAAAAGAGTGGGGTCAAAAGAGTGGGGTCAAAAGAGTGGGGTCAAAAGAGTGGGGTCAAAAAGAGTGGGGTCAAAAAGAGTGGGGTCAAAAAGAGTGGGGTCAAAAAGAGTGGGGTCAAAAAGTGTGGAGTCAAAATGTCACGAGTGGGGTAAAAAAGAGTGGGGTAAAAAAGAGTGGAGTCAAAATGTCACGAGTGGGGTCAAAAAGAGTGGGGTCAAAAAAGAGTGGGGTCAAAAAGAGAGGGGTCAAAAAGAGTGGGGTCAAAAAGAGTGGGGTCAAAAAGTGGGGTCAAAAGAGTGGGGTCAAAAAGTGGGGTCAAAAGAGTGGGGTCAAAAAGAGTGGGGTCAAAAAGAGTGGGGTCAAAAAATGGGGTCAAAATGAGTGGGGTCAAAATGTCACGGGTGGGGTCAAAATGTCACGGGTCAAAATGTCACGGGTCAAAATGTCACGGGTCAAAAGGGGTCAAAATGTCACGGGTGGGGTCAAAATGTCACGGGTGGGGTCAAAATGTCACGGGTGGGGTCAAAATGTCACGGGTGGGGTCAAAATGTCACGGGTGGGGTCAAAATGTCACGGGTGGGGTCAAAATGTCACGGGTGGGGTCAAACTGTCACGAGTGGGGTCAAAGTGTCACGAGTGGGGTCAAAATGTCAAGAGTGGGGTCAAAATGTCACGAGTGGGGTCAAAATGTCACGAGTGGGGTCAAAATGTCACGAGTGGGGTCAAAATGTTACAAGTGGGGTCAAAATGTCACGAGTGGGGTCAAAATGTCATGAGTGAGGTCAAAAGTCATGAGTGGGGTCAAAATGTCATGAGTGGGGTCAAAATGTCATGAGTGGGGTCAAAATGTCATGAGTGGGGTCAATAAGATTGCTTTTTGTGGAATCAGCACCTTTTTTTTTACATAGGATAAGCTTGTCAAAACTTAGGCCACGTAAGAATTGGATTCGAGAAATTTTGGTCAAAATGGTCATTTTTGACTAAAAGTGGCCAAAATGTCATGAGTGGGGTCAGTAAGACTTTATTTTACGTAGGTAGATTTTTCAAAATTTGGTCACCAAAAATTCTGATCAAAGCCACGTATCTCCTAGAGTAAAAGTTGGTGCATTCATCCTTTATAATTGTTGATGTATTTTAAAGAACATTTATTAATCTTTTTTTACTATATGAATTATTTTTACTTGATCTTTCTTCAGGTAGGAAATTATAATTACCCTTACAAGATTCTATTTAAATTTTTTCCTGAGATATCCACTGGTTTTAAAGCAACAAAATCACAAGAAGAAATATGATAGAATACATAAAGACTTTGAGGAATATGAGGCTAAAATGTCACAACTATTCTAATTTTAGTTGTTTCTACACAAATGATTCTAAACTTTATACTCAAATTTCTCCTTAACGGAAGTAAGATTTTTGAATGCTTTCTTTGAATGCTTTTCATCATTTTGTTAACTTTGAAGCCCTTATTCATATAAGATAAGACTTCTTTGACCCCTGAACTAATCCTTTAACATATTTCAAGCATTTCACACATAAAAAAGATACTTCAAGCCTTTTTTCATCACCTTTGGCTACTAATAGCTTGCTCGAACTGACACTACACTTTTGTCAATATATGTTTGTTTGTTTGATAAAGGCATAAGAGCACCGCGACAGCGAGGTTCAAATTGTGCCTCAGAGGTTAGATCATTCCAGAGGTAGGAAGAAAAGAAAAGGGGGAGAGGGCGAAAGAGAGTATGGGGGAGGAGGTGGATTATCCCACCTAAGATTGAGTAAAGCAGTAAGGACAGACTTTGAGTCTCAGAAGATGGCAAAGTGACTGAGTGGGGAGTACTCAATATAGTTGAGGGCGAGTAGGATGACCTTGGCCTCCGCCGAGAAGATGGACGAGTAGTTGGGAAGCCTGCTACTGAGGGTAATATTTTGGATGATGGCAGCAGCAGCTTTCTTGTCACCTTCCTTGGTCATCAGTATAGATGAAGGTGTAGTTTGAGAGTTGGTCTTTGATTTGGTTGTGAAGGTTGATGAAGAGGTTGGGGTGGGTTTTGTAATGAGTGGAGAGACCCAGGTGGATAGAAGGGAGGGGGAGGCCCAGGGAGAAGAAGTGGGCCAGGAGAAGGTGCAAAGAGTGGCGGGGTTGATGCCGAGATGGTGAAGGTCGGGTTTGATGCATAAGCTGAAGGGAGGGACAAGGGTTTTAGTCCAATCAAAGAGGGTGGAGAAATTGGGGTACTTAATGAAGTTGTATACGGGGTTTTTTGGGTGTTAGCGAGGGCTCTAAAATCAAAGCTAAGCTTTCTATACCTTAGCAGAAAGGTAGGTTCGTTGGTTTCAACAAGAAGGCTTTTGTCAATTTCCTCTGAATTGGCCTTTAGGCTCCTGATATTCCATTGCATAATGTTGTGAGTGTTTTTGTTGTACACCATAATAAGGCAGAGGAGGGAGGGGGGGGGGTGGTCATCTGAAGGAAGATCTGTTGTGTCTGGGTTGGCTTTTTTTTTTCTTTAAATTTGTCCCGGTTTCTTTGGCAGCGGTTGTTTTTGAAAGTTGGACGAGAAGTATGTTCGGTAATCGAACAATCCATGTTCTCTTCAGTGTCATACATGTGGGTTTGGATGGTGGGCTGTTTGTTAACTTTTTGTTTGTTGGCCAGGTTGGCTTGAGTTTGATGGTATTTGAGGTGTTGGGGAGGATGGCAGAAAAGGAAGAAGGTTGGGGAGAGAGGTGGTGGTGAGGTGATTTGTGTAATGAGTGTGGTTGCGTTGTTGGCAAAGATGATGGGCTTATGAATTGGTAAGAAGAGCCAGGTGAGGTCGGTTTGGGCATGTGAGTCAGTTTTAGTTGTATTGGGGGGGGGGGGGGGTGGTATTGGTGTTTGAGGAAACTGCACTGGTGTAAGAAGGTTTGATGTAGAGGGAAGTGAGGAATTGCTTCTTGGCCTCCGGGTAAGTGGTGTTGGGATTAAGGTTTTCAGTTTTGTTACCTGTTTTTCCTGAAGCCAGGTAAGGCAGTATTTTAAGAAGGAGGGATGGTTGGCTGGATGAGTACCATCGCAATTGGTGCAGTGTACGGGTGTTGGTGTAGGAAACGCTGTCATGGTTCGGGACTCCACAGTTGCTACAGTGCGCTTGGCTGCGGCAGGAGTTTTTCATATGGCCATACCTCTGGCACTTATCACAATGGAGGGGATTGGGAATGTAGGGGGCGACTGGGATTCTAAGATAGCCAGCAGTGATGTGGGAGGGAAGGGTTGGTAAGGCAAAAGTCGGGAAGATGGTATGGTGGGTGTTTCAGCACCGTCTCTCTTAAGGAAGAGACAACGGGCCTCAGTGACATGTTATATGGCAAGTTCCTCAACGAGGTCTTCATTGGTCAAGTAGGCAAGGTCTCTAATTCTTATGATGCCTTTGCTGGAGTTCAGGAAAAGGTGGGGGGTGACTGTTATGTCGATACCAGTATTAGCAAAGGTTTTGGTGGTAAGAAGGGTGGTGGCTTGAGTGTGCCTGGTGCAGTGCATCAGGATATTGCCGGACCTGAGGGTAGAAACCATGGGGAGGGTACTAACAAGGCCATGAAGCACCTTGTGTATGAGGAAGGGGGAACCTCTTTTGAAACTGTCTGGTTTGTTGGTGGCCTGAATGATTATAATTTGTGGGACTGGGGCTGAGGAATGATCAATGGAGGTAGCAGGTAGGTCATGGGGAGGGGAGAGAAGGGTCAAGGCAGAAGCATTTGGTCATGTTGGGAAAAAAACAACCAAGGGCCAGAAGACCTGAGGCAACAAGAAAAAGTTGCGGAACTACCATACAAGAACCATTGTATATGTACCGAAAGGGCATGAAGGCCTGGTCACAACGAGAGGGAAAAAATCAAAAAAAGGTTTGATTGATCTAACCGAAAGCAGACACCCATACACGAAAAGGAAATCCCGGAAAATGAAGGTGCAAATGTTTAGGCGGAAAGTGCGTGGTAGAATAATCAGAAAGAAACTTTGAGAGAACAGAAGGAAGTCACATTGCATTCAAAACACGAATGTTCTGTAGTTAATATAAAAAAGGTAAACAATCAGGTAACTAAAATCAATACACAAGACTTGAACAATTTTATTCCCTGATAAAACACTTACCAAACATACAAATTAAAAAAGAACATATATATATTTCCACTTTAAAGTGACTGAAGTAAGACTAGTCAGTAAATATTTATCCTGATGTTGTTAGAAAGAAAGTATTCTCTCGATGTTTCTTCTGACGTTGATGTGGAGATATTTCTGCGTTTCTTGGAATATCTTCTTTGCAAGTTTTCTAGTTTCATCTGTTCCTCTCCACATGGCTGTGTAGACAGGTAGGGAGTACTTCTGTTTGGCTACATGAGAGGAAAATATGAAAAAGTAAGAAACAGAACAAGTTTTGGTTTGTTCTTTCTTTCTCTTTTTTTGCCACACACTTTCAATTTTTTGCTTCAAAGTATCATTTTACATGCATTTTTCTAATACCCAGAATGTTTTTGTCAAGGTTCAAAACAGCCATTTTCCCAATCACAGTCATTACATCTAAACAGGTACTGCACATGATGTCACACACACATGCACGCTAACTTGAAATCTTGAAGGGCATTTTTTAATTAATTTCTGTTGTTTCCTTTCTGTTGTATTTTGAAAAACTAACCTTGATTTCATTACAATCGGTTGAGTAAATATACTTTGGATTATTTTTTAACAAACCTAATGTTTGTGTATCATTTTTCCTTTTTTTTATCATAAAATTATAGTCTTTTTTCCTATACATATGTGTGTTAATTTGGCATGATATGCCTGCCAAAACAAAACAGTGACGTCATTGGGAAATACCTCTATAGCTACAAAGGAAAAGTACAATTCATTTAAATGATCAAATATCGATCATAGCCTGCATAGAACAAAGTTTCTTCTCGTTTTAAAGTTTATCCAGCAGATCCCAGTCTCAGAAATCTTATTTTGATTCTTTAACTAAAGTTGTTTATTACAAGCAAGATTACACACTATTTTTGTCCTTTAAACATCTGGATTAGAAATTTTAATTCCAATAGCTTGACAAAAGTTGTGTGTCGATCAGATACTTCCAGTTAAATCCATCCTCGGGCCACAATGATCCATCAGGCTGATGTTCAATGTTTCTTTGGCATAAGAGGAGGAAAGCACAGGACTCCCCTAGACAGAACGCCAGTCAATTGCAGATTAACTTCCCAGCTTTTACAGCCATGTGAACCAGAGCAAAGAGAGTAAGTGTCTTGCTCAAGGACACAATGCAGTATTTGCAACGGGGTTGAACCCGGTACCTTTCGTTAACCCCTATAACCCAGTCGATCAGACGAAGTATAATTTGTTGCCGTTGAACACAAGAGTTGAGACACAGTTATGACAAAAATTCAAATTTCATGACATAAAATTAAACTTGCAACTTACTCCTGTCGTTAAGTCAGTAAGATAGATAGATAAGTATCCAAAGAATAAATTTAAAAAACTGCACAATTTCAAAAATTTCAAATGGACGTCCCTGACCATGATTTTGATCCCTAGGCAACAATATGGAAGACATTATTTTAATATTTAAATATACATGTAGAGTGTACAATTTACAAACACCCACCTTGACTTTTCAAGAAAGTCTCCACATTGGGAAAGTCCTCTGCGTAGTTGTTTCTTATTGTTAATTGTGACCATCTTACACGGATCTGTAATAGAGAAAAGAGATAGCAGAATGAGTCCAATTGAAAGGAATTTGGCACAAGTAGAATTCAAGAGTTCAAAGGCCTGTGCATTAAATAAGCATATAAACACGATGCCAAAACTTTATAATCTTTTTATCAAATTTCCTTGTTAGATTGTTTAAAATGCATTAAATACAACAAAAAAGAATGAAATACAAGAAAAGTTTACATATATCGTTTTGTTTTATAAAGAAATTCACCTGTTGTAAAAATGGAATAAACCAAATACTCAATGTCATGCATTATGGGAATTTAATGCATGGGTCATGACAATGCAAATACTTCATAGAAATTATATAAAGCTGTTTAATTTAATATTAAATGATCAAGTGTTAAAAATCAAATGTCATCAAAATAAATGACAAGCCATATTCCAGGCTTAGAGATCCATGGACATATACAAAAGTTATTTGCTTTAATTTAAAACAGAGAATTTCAGAATAATATTCTCACTACTATTCCTCTGCAAATGAAGACTTTTTTGCAAACTTAGCACTTTCAACCTAAATTTGGGTCCTTAAATTGCTTTGTCTTCTTTTACTTAAATTTTTCTTGTTTGTCTACAACAAAGCTAAATCCATCGGAGCCATTAGGCCCTTAAAGCCGGTGCTTATCCACATGACTCCACCTTGACTGGACGCCAGTCCACCGTAGATCAATTCCCCAGCATTGCTGGTACTCCTTTTACAGCTGAGTGGACTGAAGCAAGTAAAGTGTCTTGCTCAATGACACAATGCAGCGCTTACGATGGGAATCGAACCTGGTACCTTTTAAATACAAGCATGACTCCTTAAACCACTACACCTCTTTGTCTACAAGAGGCTCCTGTTAAATCTTCCCACATGCATATTAAAAATGATTGTCAATGCCAGCTTGTTGCATTGTAACATGATTGAAGAAGAAGTAAAAACTAGAAGAAGTAAGTACTAAATCACAAACTAACCTCTGCATTGTGAGTTTCTGAGATCTTTGCATATTTCTTGCTCATCAGCGGTAATATACCTTCTGGCAGTTTCTCGTGGGCTAAAAATATATCAAGAAAATGGAGGATCTGATATGTCTTCCACTCTGCAATGTCAATTCCCGGAGGCTGATCTCGTACCTAAGAAAGAAAAGAACATGCTTTTCCAATCTAGTCTAAATAAAAGAAAACTATATTATTTTGTAAAGAAATACATAAGAACCACAACCAAAAGGTTTTGTGGTTCCGATGCTTTTTTCATAAGTTGACTGATTTGCAAGTTTTGTATCAACTGTCATGTCATTGCATATCATATCATATTTTTTCCATGATATTTATTTATAAGACTCACCCACCAAGCAGATCAATAAAAAGGGTGACAACATTAGCATTTGCACAATAACTAACAACATTATCATAGCAAATATAATGCAAAAGTGGTTGCTCATTTATTTTATTTAAAGATTCAAAAATTTGTGAGTAAGCCCTGCCTACTCATTAATATTCATGACATTACTACCACAACATTAGAACATATGTACAGACCATAACCCATCTGTATGTGTACCACATATGGCATAAATCCATGTACCATTCATGAGATATAGTGTTTATATTATTTAGCACTTTCACATATGATTAAAGGATTAGTTTAGTAGTCAAGCAAGTTTATCTTATATGAAAGAGGACATCAACAGAAACAAAATGGTGACGAAGCATTCAAAAATCTTATTCCGTTAAGGAGATATTCAAGTTTAAAGTCTTATTTGTGTAGAAATGACTGGTGTAGTAAGTCTACTATGGACGGTTGTGTCTTCATCCTCACATTCTTAACAATTGTTAATGTATTTTATAGAAAGTTTATTAAATTTGTTCACTATTTGAATTATTTTTCCTAAAACTTTCTTCAGGTGGTATATTATAAATAGCTTTCCTTGATTCAGTTTTACTACTTTTTTGACATATCCCCATGGTTTTTAAACCACAAATTTGCAGCACAAAATATGATAAGAATACATCAAGACTGAGGCTATGACATCACTAGTCTGATTTCAGTCGTTTCTATACAAATGATACCAAACTTTATACTGAAATATCTCGTTAACGGAATAAGATTGTTGAATGCTTTTTTCACTATTTTGTTTTTTTTGAAGTCCTATTTTATGAGATAGACTTGCGTGACCCTGAACTCATCCTTTAAGCCAAGCCAACCATGCATAATAACAGCTGTTATTATTATAAGCATGTACACAATAACAAATAATATTATCATGCCCAGTATGATACAAAACGGACATACAGTTGCTCACAAACGTTTCAATTTAAGCCCTGCCCACTTATCAATATGTATGGTATCACCACCAAAAACAATTGGGTACATCTATATACTATGGGCTATCTGTGTACCACACATGACGTAAATCTAATTCATAGTTTTTGAGATATCATGTTTACAAGCTTTTTGTTTACAAAAAAATCATATTAAGCCCCACCCACTATGCCTTCTAAAAAAATTCAATGTTTTTATACTGTGAACATGTACACACTAGCTAACATCATTATTAAACCATAAGTGAAACAAAAGATACACGTGATTGTTCAAATATGAGCATTTCCAGATTTTCACATTAAGCCCCGCCTACTCAATGATATGCATGACATCACCACCAAAAACAATAGGCACATGTATGGACCGTGAGCTATCAGTGTATTAAATATGACATGAATCCACGTTATTGTTCTTGAGATACTATGTTTACAAGTCTTTTCAGCAAAATCATGAAGCCTTGCCCACGATGCATATTAATAAAATTAAATATTTTTACACAATGAAAATGTACACACCAACCATAATTGTAGGAAATATGAAAAAACTGACATGCAATTGTTAAAATATGAGTATTTCCAGATTTTTACATTAAGCCCCATCCACTCATTAATATGCATGACATCACCAACAAAAACAATACGGCACATCTACGGACCATGGGCTATCTGTATGCCAAACATGACATAAATCTAGTTCTTGAGATACCCCGCCCACTATGCATAATAATGAAATTCAACATTTTTATATAATGAACATGTACACACCATCGAACATCATAATTGTACCAAATATGAAACAAAACAGACAAAATATGAGCATTTCCACATTTTTACATAAAGCCTCGCCTACTCATTAATATGCATGACCTCACCCTCAAAAACAATTAAGGCACATCTACAGATCATCGGCTATCTGTGTACCAAATATGACATTAATCCAGTGTATCATTCTTGAAATATCGCGTTTACCAGCTGGCCATCACAAACACACACACACACCCATACCTTGTATGCCACATATTGCCGAGGACTTTAACAAAAACTTCAGAGAAATACACAAGTTCCAATGAAGACCCTAGTTTAAAATTCGTCAGAATCCCCTCTGACGTTTCTGATACATTTGAATAAAACTTCTTGCGAAGATCCATATTATAAGTCCTCGTCGGTTTTTAAGTACTCGGTCTGTTTATAAGTCCTCACTTGATCAATGGTTTAACAAGTTCAGGTACTTGGTAGCTTAGTAATACTAAAACACACGCACACATTTGGAAATTCAAGATGCTTGTGAGGACTTAACCAGACAATTATGTTACCATCATCAAACAGATTTATACATCATGTTGAATGAGGACCTTTTAAAAATTACATTAGACGTTCCCCCCCCCCCCTCCCCCTTTCCCTTCTTCATCTCCTTCCCTCTGATGTTTTGAAATGCATTTGCATGCAAATTCTTCTGAGAACCCGTATTTGAGCCTCAGACGGAAAGTTAGTTCTCGGTTGTTCGCCGTAAAACAGGTTCAGGTCCTCTGTAGCTTAGGAATACAAAGGCCTCTTATACACACAGGTTTACATTTCCTACATTCTGAGGACCTATTGTATTTTCCTTTGTATTTGACCCTAAGCCCTAACCTTGGCAATAGTAATGTCCATGAATTTCATTATGAGGACCCTGGATTCTTTTGTTTAGGCCCTCACACTGAATGATCAGTATGTACACACATACATACACACACACAGTCATGACAGCATAGGTTCCAGATGCTATTGCATCGGAACCAAAAAAGAAAAGTCACTATAATATTCCTGTAAGTAGGCTTATCTTTGAGAATATAGCATCATCATTGGTAAACAGTTTCAAAATCTATCAAAATCTAAAAAAAAAAAAAAAAAATCCTCTCAAACTTAAAACATTTGCCATTATATAGGTTTGTAAATTTTCAGGCTTGATTATTAAAATTTATCATATCAGAAAGGTTCCATCTCTCAAACTTCTCATGCAAATCAATTGTTGATGTGTGTATATATCTATCTATCTATCTATCTATCTATATATATATATATATACATATATATATACATATAATATATAAACATTAATACATATATATGTATATATAAATATAAATATATATAAATATAAATACATATATATTTATATATATATATATATATATATATATATATATAATATAATATATATAGATATATATATATATATAGATAGATAGATAGATAGATAGATAGATAGATAGATAGATAACATATATATATATTAGATATATATATATATATATATATATAATATATATATATACATATATATATATATATATATATATATATATATAAAAAAAAAGTTCAGCGCATTGGCCATTACAAACAAAGAAATTAGGAAAAATGACAATGTCTCTAGCCAACAGATTATTTTAAAACCAAATATTTAACTTCATACCACTGAAGAAGAAACAGGAGTTTTCGAAATATTTGGTTTTTAAAATAATCTGTTGGCTAGAGACATTGTCATTTTTTCCTAATTTGTTTTATATATATATATATATATGAGTTTACAATGGCTTACAAGCTCTTTTCAGCAAACTCATATTAAGGCCTGCCAACTATACATATTACTGAAATTAAACATTTTTATGACATGAGCATGTACATACCAGCGAACAATAAAACAATCCCAAATATGAACAAAAAACAGACATGCGGTTGTTAAAATATGAGCATTTCCAGATTGATACACTTAGTTCCCGCCAACTTATTATTATGCATGAAATCACAATAAAAAAAAACAATAGGGCATATCTATATACCATGGGCTATCTGTGTGCCACATATGACACGAATCCAGTTTACCGTTCTTGAAATACTGTGTTTACAAGCTGGCTGTCACAATCATACATTCACACACACACACATACATACACACCCACGCTATCATGACCGCATAGGTTCATGATGTTATCGCATTAGAACCAAAAATTTAAAATTATAGTGAATAACATTATAGTCAATTTCAAGGACTAACATATTCAATATACATGTACATGCAGAAGCAATTTCACAAATGAAAGGCCGAATGCAATCATTCCAGCAAATTGCAAAATTTCTTAGTTCATCATAATAACTAGAATGGTAAATACCGTCAGTTCGCATGCCCATGCAAATTGACACCCATATTATATGACCCGGCCAATTATAAAAATGGCATCTCACACTAAATCCCACATGGCATCCCATGTACCACATGGCATCTCACTTCATGTCCCACATGGCATCCCATCCCATGTCCCACATGGCATCCCATCCCATGTCCCACATGGCATCCCATCCCTTGTCCCACATGGCATTCCACCATATCTCCCACATGGTATCTCACCCATGTCCCACATGGTATCTCACCCATGTCCCACATGGCATTCCATCATATGTCTCACAGGGCATCCCATCCTATGACCCACATGGCATCCCATCCTATGACCCACATGGCATTCCACCCTATGTCCCACATCCCATGTACCAAATGACATCCCACCTCATGTCCCACATGCCTTGTCCCACATGGCATCCCACCCTATGTCTCACATGACATCCCATAAGCTCCATAAGAAGTCTCATCCTAGCTATCACAGTCCCTGATTGAGCTTACTATGTATTAAAGTGTCAGTTCATATAATAACTTATATGCAAATAAGAAAAAAAAGGGGAGTCAAATAATTATGCCTGATATAGCATATACAACATGGTAAATCTTAAATCATATGTCTTTCATGGCCCCCATCCATGTCCCACATGGCATCCCTCCCTATGTTTATATGCAATCACATCCTGTCACACTCCCTGAGTGTTATATTAAATAAAACAAGTCTGGTCAGGTCATAATACTGTAGCAACTTTAAGCAAATGAGCACAATAATAAAGGGGGAGTTTAAAAATCATGCCTGCCTGATACAACAACTGTTGGTGCCCAAATATTTTGAAGATTTTTAAGGATTTTAAATCTCACGTACTACAAGAGAGACTTGAAGATCTCTGAAGAAAATTGGAAAATTATATCATTTTACAGTTATCTTCTAAGAAAATATCAAATGTATTGTAGACTTTTTAAGGAAACTAGTCTTCAATCCTATCTTAAGTATCTCTGAAAAACTTTAACATTTTATATGAAAATTCCAACCTCCATAAGGATATCTGAAGAAACTTTAAGTTTTTCTGAAGAACTCTGAAGAAACTTTAACATTTTCTAAGAAAATCTCAAAAAACTTTAACATTTCTGAGGAAATCTCAGGAACGGACAGCTGGAGGGTCGGACGGCTAGACGAACGTAATCGCCATTACATAGGTTCGCATAATGCTACGCATGCAAACCAAAAATCAGAAATTTCAAGCAATAACATAGTCAATATATACATACAGCAATTAAATTTAAAATTGACAGGCAGAATGTGCCTGTTCACAATTAAAAATAATTGTAAAATTCTAAACAAGTGTCAGATTGTTGCAGTTTAAAATAATATAAAATAATATCTCAAATTAATAATAATAATTTCTCAGCAAGATTTCTTAGTTTATTATAAACAAAACTTGAATGCACTTATTCCAAACAAGTGCAAGGTTGTTGCACTTCAAATAACAGAAAATAGTATTTTCAAATATTCATAATAATGTTCAATATTCAGTATTAAATCAGTTTAACTGGCAGACTGAATGCACTCGTTCCAGCAAACTAAAAGATTTATGTTCATCATAATCAAAAGAAAATGCACTTGTTCCAACAAATTGCAAGATTGCTAGTTCAAATAACAGAAAATTATTTTTCAAAAATTAATAATGTTCAACATTCAATAATCAGGTTATCAACTGGAAGGCAAAATGCACTCGTTTCAAACAAGTGTAAAGTTTTCTTTTTTCTTGAAACTTCTACTTTTTTGCATATAACACAATGCACAGGCAGCAAAATAGGTGCTTGAACTGACAAGTCCAGATGCTGAACATAAAGCTTTTTTACTGGATACTTCATCTTCACCTAGCATATCATTTTCTTTTGATGCATCACTGTTTGCTGGCATCTCATCTAAAAAAACATAAAAAAACGATGAAAGAGATATGAGAGAGTATCAAAATATCAAAATATTTAAATACTAAAACTGACAAAATATAAACATTGAGCCCATGTTTTAATTCTTTTAAAGAAATTTCAAACCCGTCAGCAAAAAAAGCATTGCCTTTAGTTAAATGCTGTGCAGACATTTTCCTGTATGGAACTAACCTTTTTCTACAAATTACATTCTATTTAGATATTTTCATATGCAATGAAACATGAAAAATGCAGTTGTTATTACCCCAGTATGCCTTGGTTTTTCTGAATTTCTAGCCATCACTTACACGAGTTTGCTTGATACAAGATTCAAAACTAATTTCACTGAGGTAATGCAAAGTAAAAACTATAATTTGGATTTAAACATGTTGCCAATTGGTTGAAGGTTAATAAGCTATCTTTAAATATCAGCAAAACTCATCTCATGGTTTTTCATCCCCATCATAAAAAGATAAATAATATTGATATATCAATTGATAATCCCCAAATCAAACGTGTTGATGCCGTCAAATTTGTAGGTTTAAACATCGATCTATTATTAAAATGGTCTATTATTAAAATGTTATATTAATAGATTAATATCTAAAATAATTATATAACATTTTTTTTTAAGAGTTTGTACCTAGTTACATTCTTACAAATACATATAATACTCTTATGTTTGTTTGTTTGTTTGATGAGGGCTTAACGGCACCACAACAACAAGGGTCAAATTGTGCCTGAAAGGTTGAATCATTCTAGAGGTAGGAAGAAAAGGAAACGGGGAGATTGAGAGAAACACGAGATCTACAAGCCAGAAAGCTGGGATCGAGAGAGGAGGTGCATGGGTGAAGAAAAAAAGGTTGAGAGAGGGGGAAGGAGGGGGGGGGGGGTGGGAGAGGAGGATATGAATATAGAGGGAAGCATGATGAAGGAAGGAGATAATTGTATCCGGAGAGTTTTTCTGGAAGAACTCGGCTATTGAGTTGTGGGAAGCAAGGGAAGCTCTGAGAAGATTGTACAGGGGGCAAGCAAGGAGAACGTGATGGACTGTGAGGGTAAAATGGCAATTGGTGCAGAGGGGTTGGGGAGCCAATATTGGTGAGAGTGAGTGAGGTAGGTGTGACCTATTCTAAGACGGATAATATGAACATTGTCGACACGAGAGAGGTTGTGGATGGTGAGTTGATCGAATTGGTGGGCTGGATGACGTGGAGTTTGTTATTAATTTGGGAGTCCCATTAGGTTTGCCAGCGGTCACAAACAAGGGAAGCAATAAGCGGTTCGATGTCAGAAAGGGTTTCGGAAAATGAAGGCAAGCTTAGCGGCTGCATCAGGCCTGTCAGTGCCATGGATGCCAACATGGCTGGGTATCCAGAAGAAAAGAATACTTTCCTGAAGAGGGTGGGCAAAAGGAGTTTACGGAGGAGGTGGGATGTGGAGTTATCCCATTTAAGATTAGTAAAGAAGTAAGAACAGCCTTGGAGTCGGAGAAGATGGCAAAGTGGCTGAGCACGAGTACTCAATAAAGTTGAGGGCGAGGAGGATGACCTCGGCCTCGGCCGAGAAGATGGACTAGTAGTCGGGAAGCCTGCTACTGAGGGTGATGTCTTGGATGACGGCAGCAGCTGTCTTGTCGCCTTCCTTGGAGCCATCAGTATAGATGGAGGTGTAGTTTGAGAGTTGGTCTTTGATTTGATTGTGGAGGTTGATGAAGAGGTTAGGGTGGGTTTGGGTTTTGTGATGAGTGGAGAGGTCCAGGTGAATAGAAGGGAGGAGGGTGGCCCATGGAGGAAAAGTGGGCCAGGAGAAGGTGCCAAGAGTGGCGGGGTTGATGCTGAGATGGAGGTCTGATTTGATGCGTAAGCTGAAGGGAGGGGATGTTTTAGTCCTATCAAAGAGGGTGGAGAAATTGGGGTACCTATGAGGTTGTAAACAGGGTTCTGTGTGTTGGTAAGGACTCTTAAAGCATAGGAGAGGCTAAGCTTTCTACACTTAAGCAGAAAGGGGGTTTCGTTGGCTTCAACAGGAAGGCGTGATTGGGGAGGTCCTGTAGGCACCCAGACAAAGCCTGAGGGCTTCATTTTGGATGGTGTTGATGTGGTTGAGGTAGAAGTTGTGAGCAACACAGTAGACAATATTGCCATTGTCAAGCCTGAAGATTTTGAGGAGAGCATGGTGGTTTGCACCCGAAGTGGTGTTGGAGAGCAGACAGAGAAGGTTGAGGAAGCTGTTGCATTTCTGTTTCAGGTTGGTGATGTGTTGCTTTTAGGAGAGTTGGGGTCTAGAGTTAAATCCAGGAAGTTAGTGTGTTCAACTTTATGGATGTGATTGCCAATGAGCACCAGGTTCTGGTTGGGGTGGAGGTTGTTGAAATGACAGAAGTGCATGCAGACTGTCTTGTCTTTGGAGAATTTACAACCGTAATTGTTGCACCAATCTTGCAGCCGGTTGAGGCTGAGTTGGAACCTAATTTCGTCAAGAGGAAAGCTAGGGGAGGAAAGCTAGGGGAGGAAAGCTAGGGGAGGAGTAGAAGATGGTGAAGTAGTCCATGTAGAGGGCACTTTTGATGTTGAGGCCAAGGTTGCCCGCGACGTCGTTAATGCTCAGGTTGAAGAGAAATGGGAGAGGATGCTGCCTTGGGGGATGCCCTCTTCTTGGGAGTTGGGGTTGCAGAGAGGGTGGCCAATATGAATTTAGAACTGCCTGGGTGAAAGGAAGTTTTGAATAAAGATGGGCAGGTGGCCTCTGGTAGGTGATGTTATCTGGGTCCTTAAAGCCAGCGTCATTGTAATTAATTATTTAATTTAAGTTACGGTGGGCTTTTTATAAATATTGTAATATATGCACAAAAATGGAAAATAAATAAATCAAATCAAATCAAATTAAATTCAATTTTTATTTCTTAATGGCAATGACAAACTAAATTTAAATACAGAACAGTGCAGTTATAAATCAAATGATAACCAATAATCAAGAGGCTGTTTATATTCCCTTTGCTTTGGAATACACAAGAATAATAGGCTTAAATGCAGAATCCAATACATTGTTCAAAGAATCTGCTACGCCTGTGCAGTCGAAGTCACAAGATAACAAACTTCAAGTTGCATCGTTTTTGCTCACTATGACTACAACTACACCTGCAGACAAAGGACAAGTTCCTACTCCATCACTACAACTATGCCTGCTGAGAAAGAACAAGTTCCTACTCTATCACTACAACTACGCCTGCTGAGAAAGAACAAGTTCCTAATCCATCACTACGACTATGCCTGCTAAGAAAGAACAAGTTCCTACTCTATCACTACAACTACGCCTGCTGAGAAAGGACAAGTTCCTATTCCATCACTACAACTATGCCTGCTAAGAAAGGACAAGTTCCTACTCCATTACTACGACTATGCCTGCTGAGAAAGGACAAGTTCCTACTCCATCACTATGACTACGTCTGAGGAGAAAGGACAAGTTCCTACTCTATTACACCTGCTGAGAAAGGACAAGTTCCGACTCCATCACTACAACTATGCCTCTGAGAAAGGACAAGTTCCATTACATCACTACAACTATGCCTGCTGAGAAAGGACAAGTTCCTACTCCATCACTATGACTACGTCTGAGGAGAAAGGACAAGTTCCTACTCTATTACTACAACTACGCCTGCAGAGAAAGTACAAGTTCCGACTCCATCACTACAACTATGCCTCATGAGAAAGGACAAGTTCCTATTCCATCACTACAACTATGCCTGCTGAGAAAGGACAAGTTCCTATTCCATCACTACAACTATGCCTGCTGAGAAAGGACAAGTTCCTACTCCATCACTACGACTACGCCTGGTGAGAAAGGACAAGTTCCTACTCCATCACTACGACTGCTGAGAAAGGACAAGTTCCTACTCCATCACTATGATTACACCTGCACAAAAAGGATAAGTTCCTACTCCATTACTACAACTATGCCTGCAGAGAAAGGACAAGTTCCTACTCCATCACTACGTCTACACCTGCTGAGAAAGGACAAGTTCCTACTCCATCAGTATGACTACGCCTGCTGAGAAAGGACAAGTTCCTACTCCATCACTATGATTACACCTGCACAAAAAGGATAAGTTCCTACTCCATTACTACAACTATGCCTGCAGAGAAAGGACAAGTTCCTACTCCATCACTACGTCTACACCTGCTGAGAAAGAACAAGTTCCTACTCCATCAGTATGACTACGCCTGCTGAGAAAGGACAAGTTCCTACTCCATCACTATGAATGCACCTGCACAAAAAGGATAAGTTCCTACTCCATTACTACAACTATGCCTGCTGAGAAAGACAAGTTCCTACTCCATCACTACGACTATGCCTGCTGAGAAAGGACAAGTTCCTACTCTATCATTACAAATACACCTGCTGAGAAAGGATAAGTTCCTACTCTATCAGTACAACTATGCCTGCTGAGAAAGAACAAGTTCCTACTCCATCACTACGACTATGCCTGCTGAGAAAGGACAAGTTCCTACTCTATCACTACAACTATGCCTGCTGAGAAAGGACAAGTTCCTACTCCATCACTACCACTACGCCTGGTGAGAAAGTACAAGTTCCTACTCCATCACTACAACTATGCCTCATGACAAAGAACAAGTTCCTACTCCATCACTACTAGTATGACTGCTGAGAAAGGACAAATTCCTACTCCATCACTATGACTATGCCTGCTAAGAAAGTACAAGTTCCTACTCCATCACTATGACTACACCTGCTGAGAAAGGACAAGTTCCTATTCCATCACTATGACTACCCCTGCTGAGAAAGGACAAGTTTCTACTTCATCACTACGACTATGCCTGCTGAGAAAGGATAAGTTCCTACTCCATTACTACGACTATGCCTGCAAAGAAAGGATAAGTTCCTACACTATCACTACAACTATGCCTGCTGAGAAAGGACAAGTTCCTACTCCATCACAACAACTATGCCTACTGAGAAAGGACAAGTTCCTACTCCATCACTACGACTATGCCTGCTGAGAAAGAACAAGTTCCTACTCCATAACTACGACTATGCCTGCTGAGAAAGGACAAGTCCTACTCCATAACTACGACTATGCCTGCTAAGAAAGGACAAGTTCCTACTCCATTACTACAAGTATGCCTGAAAAAGGACAAGTTCCTACTCCTTCACTATGACTACACCTGCTTAGAAAGGACAAGTTCCTACTCCATCGCTACGACTATGACTGCAGAGAAAGGACAAAATCCTACTCTAGGCCCTAATCATAAAATCAAGCACTTAAAAAAAAAATTGGACATCTGTCCCCTCAAAATCACCTACGACTCCACCTTCGAGATAACGGAAGGGGTATACTTTAGAAGTGCGTTGGATTCTGCAGTTACTCCAAAAAATAAAACAAAAACCAGTTGCAATAATCATTTTAATCCATTATGATATCAAATGAGGTGTGTAATAATTATCAGTGCATATTTTGCACAGCCTCAGAACACTTGCCTGCAAAATGGCTCAAAATTGATGGTCGGAGCAATTTTTTCAGTAAAATTCATGCTGAAGTTTTCATTGGCAATAAATTTCCAACCAATGGTAAAGTTTATTTTTACATTTTGATGACTACTATCACAGAAGACAAGCCCGAAACTCAAAAATAATTCAGGCCAAACATATCATTTTTTAATAAGTCAACACTCAACTAAAACAAATTTAAATTATTTTCGGTTATTAAGAATTTGGTTAAAATCAAAACCATTAATTGCAAACAGCTGATATTCATCAAAGACAACACGAGGAGAAAAACAAAATTCACCTTTTTGTTTGAATAATAATTCCAAGTGCCTTTTCTCTGCTCTCGAAATTATGCACTTGTCGCAAATTGCATTAACTCTCTGTGGATACCCTGTTCCAACGTTGCAATTGTTGTATATGGGTTGTGCGAGATGTAAGTAGAGAAACCATAATGCTTGCGGAGCGATTTCACCCTCTTTACAATCAAATTCACACCATCTGAACACGGTATCATCTGGTGAATTTAGTCCAGCTTGTTTCAGTAAATACGACTAATTTTCCTTCACGTGAAGGCACAACATGCATGATAGAACATTTGATCTGCATCATAATTTTCGCGATAAGAACGAGAGTCCATCACGCAGCTGACAGAATCTTCAACCGGGTGTCTTTATATGACGTCATTTCTCGTTATGGCAACTTTCACATAATGATGTCATACTGAAGTCGCACATGGTTCGTCACATGACGATGACACCACTGGGTAACACGGAATTAATTACTTGCCCTATTGAAGCCTATGATAAAAGAGTCGAGTTCGGGGTCCTTTTTGTACTAGAATGTTATAGATTTGGGATCTTTTGTGATGTTTTCCAAAAAGTACCATCTAATATCTCTCAGATAAAGGTACTTTCAATAGAAATCACCAGAGGTTTTGGCCCTTTTTTTTTTTGGCTGAAGTGAAGATGTGTTATACACCCTCACCAAATCACTCAAATTTGGGTATGGGTCTATGGTAAAATAGTTCCCCATGAAACTTTTACTGAAACAAATCTCGTCAAGTTTGGATATGCATAGTCAAGACCTATCCTTTCTCTACCATTCCTGAAATTTTCAAAATTTTGAAATTATTATAGTGAGGTAGCGGGAAGGGGACATTGGCGGCATGAATTAAATTTTTAAAATAACCTTATAAATCTAAAATATTATTTACAATTGAAAGAATAGAGATTAAAGAAGCAACAGAAAAAATTTCCAGCATTTCTGATTTATAAATGTGGAATAATTTATAATAGAAAAGTAGCTTCATGAAAAACATCACATATTTTCACAAAGTGATTTAACGAGTTTTGTCCAAGATTGTAGGTCCGAAAAACAATCCCTAGTAGGCCTACTGTTTCTTTTATCATTGTAGGTTAGTAAGAAAGTGGCAACGGTTGTAAGACTTAGGGCGTAGGACTAACTTAAAATAAAAGAGACAGCAAAGGTCACTTTAAGCTACGGCTGGGCCACTGACATGCTGACAAAAGAATATTTTTCAAATTATTCCTAAACTTTAGTGAGACCAAATTATGTAGGATAATTTAAATTCAAAAGTTACGTTGTGTAAGTCCAGATAAAATACAATCAATCTTCTTTGCATTTGTCACCGTTTCTTCGGGAAATAAATGCTTCTATTAAAAATCCCCGAAACATGCCTCACATGTCAGCATCTTATTTTAAGTTCAAGTCTGTATGGAAGCATATGCCGGTAAATATTTGGGTCGTGTAGCAAATATAATAACGATGCGATGTACAGTAGTTCGGGGTTTTGACTGGTGTAAAAGTAAATAAAGTAGGTCCCCCCCCTGTAAATTTTGGCCCCCAGCCCTTATTTCCTAGGAAACTTGGGCCCCCAGACAATTAAGCCATAGCCATCCAGTAAATTTGGTCCTCCCTTATAGTAATAATGGTCCGCTCGGAAATTTGCGCCCCCGGCCCTCCTTTCCTAGGAAATTTGGAGACAACAACTTGTCCGGGCCCCCTTTTGCAAGAAAAAGCCCTTCTTCTTCCTTCATAGTAAACCTCACTGCCGTTTTGGGTAAAGCACGCTTTTTCTTTAGTGTATCCCGATGGGTACTGCCCAGATCGAAGAAAAGTCTCTTTCTTTTTCACCGAAGTGCTTAATGGAAGACATTTTCTGTTCGTGCGCAAATTGTACGAGTACAACTGTGCTGTATTCCGTACATAAATATTATCACTTTGGTACACAAAATTAATCAAAGGAACCATACAGACACCAGTAAATTACTAGTAAAATCAGTCCGGAGGGGACCATATTCACTAGACATTCCTTAGGAAATAAAGACCGGGGGGCCCAAATTTACGAGGGGCAAAATTTACTATCACACTGGCATATGCTTCCAGGATCTGCAAGTTCAGCCATCACCTCCCGTAGTCGTCTCGCAGCTGACCACAGACCCACGTGTGGTACAAGGCCGCGCGAGTGTTCATTCTGTCATTGTTGGGTATTATTGTTGAGAATGTAGACAAATTACGTCTTTGTTCTAAAAGCGTCTACTCTGCTATGACGTCATAAAAAGACACCCGGCTGAAGATTCTGTCAGCTGCGTCCATCATGGAGTAGACCACAAAGATATTTATACCTATCAAATTTTGACTGTGATATGAACAAATCGTATTATTTCATTGGCTACTTTGTTGGAAACGAACATTCGTGATCTATCGAATGACTGACTGTGATTGCTCATTAATGGATGAATGGAATTTTAGGCTCTTTCGGGAGTTCACAAATCATGTAAATTTGCAGTATATTTCTCCAATTTCTAAACAAATGTGCAACTTCTGCAGATGGGGACATCAATTTCACAAACATTTGAAGGGTATTTTAAAATACTTCCCTGGTGGGGATCACGAAACAAGAGAAATACAAGTCATGACCCATGGTCTAAAAAGAATATTGTGAACTAATGTGTCAAAGGCTTTTGATACGTATAAAAATGTATCATTAACAAAATGCTTTTTTTGAAAAGCATCAGAAAGCTTATTTGTTAGATAGGCTTGAAAAGTGGACTTACCTGGTGAAAAACTAAAATGACCATCACATATAATATCAATATTATTTGGAAAAGTTAACAAAAACTAGTTTTTCTAGAATTTGAGAAAAATACGGATATTGGTCGGTAATTAATAAGGATACAAGGATCAACGTTTTTAAAAATTGGATATACACAGGCTATTTTTAATCTCCTCGAAACAAAAATTAAATACAAAACAAGGGTCTACTTATTGAAGATGAAGCAGCTTTAACAACTGCTGCCATGCTAATCACTAGGCCACCGAGGTCTTTGAAAGACATTTTAATAATTGTATAATTACTCTCAATGAGATTTGCAAAACTACATATTTTGAAAGCTTATAACCAGTGAATTAAAAAAGCAATGTTTTTTTTGTCACGTGACCCTACTGTCAAATTTTGGGAAAAATTCATGTCTTGTTTACCCATTCCTTCTTCTACTTGGTATTTCTTGTTTTCTAAATAAGGTAAACAGGCGTAATCCACACAGCTGGCAAATGCATGCCAGGTATGTGTATATATCTCAGGTGTTAATTATTATGCTAATTATTATGTTAATATGGGTGGTGCCTCCAAGCAAGGGAAACTGAGTGTTCAGTAATTTCAGTTGTCTGTTAAAGCACATGGAGAGAGTCCATGTATACAACTCCAGAGGCACTGGGATTGAAGCTCTGTAATATGCTTAACTCCAGAGGTACAGGGATTAAAGCTCTGTACTATGCTCAACTCCAGAGGTACTGGAATTGAGTTCTGTAATATGCTCAAGAGGTGCAACTTAGAGTGGAAGGAAAGTTTTTGCTTCACATAACTGTATTTTTCCAGAAGTGTATTTAAACCAGGAATAAGTCAATGTCCCTTATTGCCTGGATTTTGGTTCGCATGCGAAGCATAATGTGAACCTATGTAATGGCAATTCCATCTGTCCACAGTTTTTCCTGAGATTTCCTCAGAAATGTTAAAGTTTTTTTAAGAATTCCACAGAAAGTTTTAAAGTTTCTTCAGATTTCCTCAGAAAAAGTAAAAGTTCCTTCAGATATCCTAATGGAAGATTAGAATTTCCTTATAAAATGTTAAAGTTATTCAGAGACACTTAACCCTTACTCACCCAGCATCACGTCACTGTGACCGTGACAGTTACGATCCCTTTTCCAATTTTTTTTTTGAGTACCTTCCCAAAATCCTATAGAGCTGCAAATAAGTTCATTCAAACCAGATTGAATAGATCTTTCATAATATGGTTATTTTGTTAGGGGGCTAGATTGAAAATTTTTGAGTAAAATCGTTACAAAAAAGTGCATTTTTAAAAAACGGGTTTTTTTTTTTTTTGAAAGACGAATGTCACACGTGAATATTTTTTCAATTTTTTTTTTCAGGTAAAGTATAAAGATAGTTTGAATTGTTGGTTGCTACACGATTTTTACTTGTACTTGGTCAATGTTTGTGTTTTTTTGGAGAAAATATGCCAAAATTTGTGATTTTGGGCCATTTTTGATCAAAAAATCATAAAAAAAGGCCCAAATATTGTATTGGAATTTTTAAAATCTCTACGGGTAGAGGAGAAATAGATCGTTCAGACGAACTATTACAATAGCACCCCCTCTACATGCCTAAAAGGTCTCTGATGATGACGTCAATTTGCGTCTTTTTTTTCTTCTTTTTCGCACATTCGACATCACAAAATGGCGAGATACAAGTTACAACGCCGAACGTGCCTTCCGACTCCTATGTTTTCTTCAGAATAATGATGATTCAGAGGGGTCGGAAGGAACTTCTGATGAAGAAGATGTACCAGAACTCGACCAGATTGAAGGAGAGGAGAATATAGAGCCTGCTGAGATGGATAGTGATCTGTTCCAAATTCCGGAGTTGGTGAGTGTTTTCTTCCAAAAATAGCGAAAGTACTACATTGTAAATGTGTAGTAATAAAATAAGGCTTATAGAATTCTAATGATAAATTAGCGGGGATTTTTTGCTTGTTACGATAAACAAGTAAAAGGGACACTAAAATCACATATAAAAAAAAGGATTTAGGTCCTTTCTATAATAGCCCAAATGAAACAAATGAAAGCTAAACCCCAATAATAACATTTCTAAATGGACTGAAATACATGTATTTCCCAATGGTAAAATTGTAAATTTAGGCCTACTGAAATATGTGTATTCCCAGTTTCACAAAATCCAACTTCCATTATTTCAGGGGCCGAAATCACAATTTTATGGGGGAAAGTGGAGTATGGGTCCCATGTTAGGGCAAAATACACATGTTGGGGGTGCCCCAGGCCCATTTAGAGGAAAATGCTTGTATATAGGCCTAGTACCGGTACACTATTTTGATGCCCCATTTTTTGGGACCATGATCCTTTCCCCCTCTCCCTGGCTATGCCACTGTTGTGGTAATTACTAGATCAATAAAACAATCATTTTGGACCCCTGTATTTACCCCCGGGCTTCCCGGCTGTAAAAGTCTGTCCCCACAATTACCACAAAATTGTGGGGCAGGTTAGAAACCACAATAACATGTTATGCGATAACATGTTATGCGTATGCTTGATGTTCTAGTTATTTCAACTAAATTTTATATCTTTTTCACAGGCCAGACAAAAACTGTATCAGGAGGAAGAGGACGAGCCGCCCGCTACTCCCCAACCCAAGAGGAAGAGGGACAGACCGTTGAAGATGAGCCCAGGCCCCTCTTCCAGGCCTTCCGCTGCAGTCTCGCCACCATCACCACTCAAAAAAAACCTGACTGCAGCGGAAAAAGCTGCCTTCAAAACCAGGGAGGAAAAGCGGAACGCTCGGCTGCAGGAGATACAACGGTCGAAGGTCATCCCTGCAGCCGATAAAGACTATCATCTGTGGGAAGTACTGGTGGAGAGTGACCGGGATCGACACGAGGTCTTCGGTAACTGGTTATGGAAGACCAAACTAAAGTAAGTTGAATAAATATAGTTGCAATTTTTTTAATTCTATTTGCAGCAACAAGGTATAGCAGAAGACTTTACAAATTTGGACCTTTTCGGCAAACATTTCTTATGAATTCCATGTGGAATGAGCAGAAGTAAGTGTCTTATAGATAATCAGCATAGTATATCAACATAAAAGTAGCTGTGAAGCTTGTAATGGCTGAAATTGGGTCAGAAATAAACAAAAAAGTTTTGTGCATAATAAATGAGGTAAATGACCTAATTTGCATACATTTGCATAATTTCTTATTTTATTTTTTGCAAATGATGATGTAAACATCTTGTTTTTCTGCAATCTATTGGTTTTGGACATCATAGAAGGGGAAAATGCATTTTTTTTGGAAAATTTAGTGCCATACACTATTAGATAGATTATTCAGAATCAGGGGATAATTTTTAGGTCAAAATGTACCAAATTTTTCATATTTGCATCATTTTTTTTCTTCTGATTCCTAAAAATCCATGAGTAGTATCAAATAAAAGGTCTTTCCAAGGACGATTGAGAAATTCTATCCATATTTTTTTGCTATTTAGCCACAAGGCACAAGCGTGTCATACAGATAAAATGTTTGGAGACCTAATATGCTAATTCAATGACCTAATTTGCATATTTGAGTTCGGAAATATGCACATTTTTGGAAAGTTCAACATGTTAGCTTTCATAAAAGTCGAAGTTGTTTTGATACAAATGGAACAGAAAGTGCTCAAAAAATCCTCTTTCCAAAAATTTCAGAAATAGCTTATTCTATTTTTGGAACCTTGGGAGAGTAAGGGTTAAGACAGATTGAAGACAAAAATTTTTAAAAGGTCTACAAAACATTTGATATTTACTTACAAGATAACTGTAAAATGATACAATTTTCCAATATTGGTAGCACTGGAGATTTAAAATCCTTTAAAATATTTAAGCACCAACGGTTGTATCAGGCATGATTATTAAACTCTGCCTTTATTATTGTGGTCCTTTGCATAAAGTTGCTACAGTATATGAAGTGACCAGACTTTTTTGTATTTAGTATGCTCAGTCAGGGAGTGTGACAGGATGTGACTGCAGATGGACATAGGGAGAGATGCCATGTGGGACATGGATGAGGGCCATGTGGGACATATGATATAATATATACCATGTGGTATACACCAAGGGCTATATCAGGCATAATTATTTGACGCAGCCTTTTTTCCTTATTCAACAACTCATTTGTATATAAGTTATTATATGAACTGACACTTCCATACATAGTATGCTCAATCAGGGACTGTGATAGCTAGGATGAGACTTCTTATGGAGCCTTTGGAATGTCATGTGGGACATGGGGTGGGATGTCATGTGGGACATGGGGTGGGATGTCATGTGGGACATGGGGTGGGATGTCATGTAGGACATGGGGTGGGATGTCATGTGAGACATGGGATGGGATGCCAA
The DNA here is from genome assembly GCA_020152595.1 of Chiridota heheva. NCBI lineage: Eukaryota > Metazoa > Echinodermata > Holothuroidea > Apodida > Chiridotidae > Chiridota > Chiridota heheva. The sequence continues at coordinate 58,867 of JAIGNY010000132.1, forward strand.
GTGGGACATAAGGGGGAATGCCATGGGATGGGATGTCATGTGGGACATGGGATGGTATAAGATGTCATGTGGGACATGCTGTGGGGAGCCATGTAGGACATGGTGTGGGATACCATAAATAAGATAGGTTGGGATGCCATGTGTGAAATAGGGTAGAGGGCTATGTGGGGCATAGGGTAGAAGGCCATAGGAAGATGGCATGTGATGCCATGTGAAACATATGGTGGGATATAATGCGGGACATAAGGTTGGATGACATGTGGGACATCAGGTGGGAAGTCACTAATGTGGGACATACTGTGGGATGCCATAGGGAGAGATGCCATGTGGGACACAGGGAGTGATGCCATGTGGAACATGTTACGTGGTACACATGGTTGGAAAAATGTGGGACATACAAGTAGGATGGGATCCGTGTGGGACATAGGGTGATATGCCATGTTGGATATAAGGTAGGATGCCATGTGGGACATCAGGTGGGAAGCCACTGATGCAAGACATATGGTAGGATGCCATAGGTGACATAGGGAGAGATGCCATGTGGGACACAGGGAGGGATGCCATGTGAAACATAGGGAGGGATGTCAAGTGGTACATATGGTTGGATTGCTGTGGGACATACATGTAGGATAGGATCCATGTGGGACATAAGGTGGGATGCCATGTGGGTCATAGGGTACGATGCCATGTGGGGCTTATGGTGGAAAGCCATGTGGGACATATGGGTGAGATGTCAATTGGCACACTGGACGAAATCCCATGTGGGACATAGGATGGGATGCCATGTGGGTTATAGGATGGGATGCCATGTGGGCTATATGGTGGAATGCCATGTGGGACAAGGAATGGGATGGGATGTCATGTGGGACAAGGGGTGGGATGCCATGTGGGAGATATGGTGGAATGACATGTGGGACAAGGGATGGGATAACATGTCATGTGGGACATGGGATGTCATGTGGGACATGGGATGTCATGTGGGACATGGGATGTCATGTGGGACATGGGATGTCATGTGGGACATGGGATGTCATGTGGGACATGGGATGTCATGTGGGACATGGGATGTCATGTGGGACATGGGATGTCATTAGGACATGGAATGTCATGTGGGACAGGGGATGTCATGTGGGACATGGGATGTCATGTGGGACATGGGATGTCATGTGGGACATGGGATGTCATGTGGGACATGGTATGTCATGTGGGACATGGGATGTCATGTGGGACATGGGATGTCATGTGGGACATGGGATGTCATGTGGGACATGGGATGTCATGTGGAACATGGCATGTCATGTGGAACATGGCATGTCATGTGGGACATGGGATGTCATGTGGGACATGGCATGTCATGTGGGACATGGGATGTCATGTGGGACATGGATGTCATGTGGGACATGGGATGTCATGTGGGACATAGGATGTCATGCGGGACATGAATGTCATGTGGGACATGGGATGTCATGTGGGACATGGGATGTAATGTGGGACATGGGATGTCATGTGGGACATGGGATGTCATGTGGGACATGGGATGTCATGTGGGACATGGGATGTCATGTGGGATGTCATGTGGGATGTCATGGGACATGGATGTCATGTGGGACATCATGTGGGACATGGGATGTCATGTGGGACATGGATGTCATGTGGGACATGGGATGTCATGTGGGACATGGGATGTCATTAGGACATCATGTGGGACATGGGATGTCATGTGGGACATGGGATGTCATGTGGGACATCATGTAGGACATGGGACACATCATGTAGGACATGGATGTCATGTGGGACATAGAATGTCATGTGGGACATGAGATGTCATGTGGGACATGGATGTCATGTAGGACATGGGATGTCATGGGACATGGGATGTCATGTGGGACATGGATGTCATTAGGACATGGACATCATGGGACATGGATGTCATGGGACATGGGATGTCATGTGGGACATGGATGTCATGTGGGACATGGATGCCATGTAGGACATGGGATGTCATGTGGGACATGGATGGGTCGTGGGACATGGGATGTCATGGGACATGGGATGGGATGTGGGAGATGGAATGTCATGTGGGACATGGGATGTCATGTGGGACATGGGATGGGATGTCATGTGGGACATGGGATGGGATGTCATGTGGGACATGGGATGTCATGTGGGACATGGGATGGGATGTGGGACATGGAATGTCATGTGGGACATGGATGTCATGTGGGACATGGATGGGATGTCATGGGACATGGGATGGGATGTCATGTGGGACATGGATGGGATGTCATGTGGGACATGGGATGGGATGTCATGTGGGACATGGGATGGGATGTCATGTGGGACATGGGATGGGATGTCATGTGGGACATGGGGTGGGATGTCATGTGGGACATGGGGTGGGATGTCATGTGGGACATGGGGTGGGATGCCATGTGGGACATGGGTGCCATGTAAGACTTAGTGTGAGATTCCATTTTTATGCGTGTCAATTTGCATGGGCATGTGAAACATGACGGTATTTACCGTTCTAGTTACTCTATGTTCAGATGTAAGCAAATACAATAAATTTGACAGTTATAGCCAATCACCCGAGTGGCAAGACTGGTCTAACGGTCTAGAAGCGTAACAAACAAGACTCTTCGCCTGGAAACAAGGGCAGTTGATATACCTAGCAATTTCACTTGGTGAAAAACTCTAGTGAAGGTCACTTAGTAAACAACTCTTAGTGAAGGTCACTTAGCGAAGGACTCTTAGGCCCGTTGTCATAATAGCGGCGGCCGCCGTATTACTGCAGCCGATGCAGCTTTAGGCTGTTACTATGCAGGTAACTTTTAACAATAAACCATCCACACTCGGCGCTGCGTATCACGATTTCTGAGCTGGGTAATTCACGCATGAGAGATTTCGCGGTCACCGCGATATAGAAATTGCCAATATAGGAATTGATAATAAACAGATTAGATGTCCGCAACCGCCACTGTATACTATAAGACTTTGTCATTGTAAAAATATTCACATTTGATGGACGCGACCGCCGTGGCACACGAGTTCATGATCTTTAAAATAAATTTAAAACAGAAAATACTTGTCTTTTTTATTAATTGTCTTCTTTATTTCCCAGAAAATTTCGATTTAGTTTTCTTATATGAAAAAGCTTATATTTGGAGAATTATAAACTTAATTGTTGCATCTGTTTTGGGGAGGTGAGGGCATGAAAAAAAAGTAAAACAAATTATGTTTATCCTACCTCACCATGCCCACCGCGGTATAAACAATCGTCAAAATGAATTCTAGAAAAAAATAGCAATCTCCTGTTTTGTTTATTCCCTTAAAGTTTCGACATAGTTTTCCCATATTGAAAAGAGTTTAAACCAAATTTTGGGATACATGTAAGGGCAGGAATAAAATGAATAAACGGAAATTAATAAAAAAGTTTATTCTACCTTACTATCCCAAAAATACAAATTAATTCCATATATTGCATATAAATGTGTTAGAGTGTGTCTTTTCTTCTCCTCTCTATGTCAAAGATTTTATAATCCCCTCAACCCTATGTTTTGTTTTTCCAATCTACCTATTCCTAAAGTAATAGTTGGCCCAGAAGAATTTGCATTAAAGGTTAGAAACACACAAGAATCAATGAATCAAACCAGGGTAGCAATGCAAAGAAATCAAGAAAATTCATACGCAACGATGACCTTTGGCCTATCGTTGAAAGTATTCCAGCTTTTAAGAATCTGCTAATGTGCGATGAAAACATTGAAGAAATTCTCATTTTACAACCTATTGTGATAAAAATTACAGATTTATCCATGTCTTTTAACATTTACTTCAAAGAGTAAGAATTATTTCAAACTAATAATTGTATTTACAGACGGATTAAATGTTTGCCTGGGTATTGTTTTTACGACTAGATTACGAATCACAAAATCAGCACGTGTTGACATAAATTAATGAGGTAACAGCCTGCTCATGCTCAAAACTCAGCAATATTCCCACGTCTTTCCCAGTTGCGGAATTCACATGTGGCCGCTATAGCGTTTTCTACATGTGTGGTTATGGACAATAAACAATCATTTTGGGGTTTCTGAATAAAAACTTCAAACACTTGAATTTACCCCGCTAAGCGTAGCGGGGATATTTACGAGAGTTATACTTACCTTCCATGCTATAATTATGCAATCTGGTCACACGACCTGATTCTAACGCACTTCTAACCGAACCTAAAAAACGCAGTAACCAGCCAAGCCCTGACCTCCATAATACCTCTGTACCACCTCACTCAACATTCCACAGAGGCCTGAACGAGAGGGGAGGCGGGCGGGATGCATGGAAGGTAAGTATAACTCTCGTAAATATCCCCGCTACGCTTAGCGAGGTAAATTTACTTCAAGTTATACCTTACCTTCCATGCTACAATTATGCAATCAGATTGCAACCGAGGATAGGAAGGAAGGGAGTTCAGGTGCCGACATTTTTTTTTTTTTTTTTTTAATGGCTGGTACGAAAACTCACACTTAATCGAATCCCGTTTAAAGGACGAAATTCCTTCTCCTCGGAAGGATGAAAGACCTCAAGAGTGGGAAGAACTAAAACATAGTAAACCATGGCGAGGTACAGTCAAACCGAACAAGGCACCATTCGTTGACAGTAACGGAGGCAAACCTCGAAAAAAGAACCTGAGCGAAAAGCCCAGAAAAACAAGCCAACCGGAAGAGCGTTTGGACACAATTACAGCAAAGTGTCCACAAAAACGCCACAAGCCACACCGGATTCGCCCACGAGACGGAACCGGCGAGTAAACTACAATTGGGAGAACGGCGTGTACCAACGAAAAACGAATTGAAGAAATCCCGGACAAGGGAAAAATTCGTTAGCACATAACCGCGTAAGAGCTAAAGTTAGCGGGGGAACACGAACGTCGAAAAGTGAGTCAGACCAAAAACAAGAGAAAAACCGCAAAAAGCGTTTTCTCGACAGCGGCACAAGAGATCCCGTGAAAAGAGGTTATGGACCGAACCCGAGTGCATACCGCGGCCGTTCTATGAACAATTCAGACTATTTTAAAAGAAAGCCACTGGACGATCTATCGGAGGAAAATGTCACATGACACACTACGAAGAGATCTCCGCGTAACTTACCAGTGGTCGCGAGTCAAAGACCGTAGACCCCACTGGAAAAGCCCCCGGTGGATAGCTGCAAGTTATCCCAGAGCTCATGACGGAACCAAGCTTGAGAGAGGGCCCACCTCCACAACGGGGAGGGGGGTGAACAACCCCTCAGAAAAGCCATGCTACGCCGAGGAAAGGCGGCCGAGGCCACACCATCAAACGGCGCCCGGGACTGAAAAGCAGTCCACGGAGCCCGGAAAGAGACAAAAATCGTCCCTGACCCGAGGCTCGTACGTGAAGCCTGCAAGGTCTTGAGCAGCCAAAGTTCGTCCTGCGCCGAGACGAGAGGAACGAATCCAGAACACGTGGAGTCCGTACCTCTCTGTCCGAAAAGGAGACCACAACTGTGGCGCAAAACTGAAAAGCCTCGCTCAGCACAAGCGGTAAAAAGGTGAACGAAAAACCCCTGGCATTCTGCCTGTCGAAAAAGGTCAAGTACCCGTCCAAGTTTCCGACAGAAGGGGTCGCAAGAAAAGTGCCCTGACCTTGATCAAGAAGCCTCCTTTGGCACCAATGGTGATATCTGACGGGTGAAAACTTCGTTCCTTACACCAGGTGGGAGCACCCGCACCACCACCAAAGGGGGTGACCACCGACTGAACGTGTAAAGCGGAAGGACTGAACGACACCATCCGCAGTCCTGAAAAAACTGCCGACCCTGAGCAAAGGTTGTTGAAACTGACTGACCAAAAATCAAAGGCTAGCGAAACAAAAGGCAGGCCGTTAATATAAAACATATACAAGAAGGGCTGCCAACCGTGTAAGGCTATGTAGCTGTGAGACGGCATGGGTCGTAAGACCGCGGAGCCGTACAACATAGTCGACGGCACCCAAGCGGGGTCCAAAAACTGTAGCAGTTGCGGGACCGCGTAGCTCCAGGCCACGCCTATCAACAGCGAAACTTGTCCAAGAAGTTGACTGGAGAAAGTGTTAACGTACTACGTATAGTAACAACCTTGAAACCGCGGAGCCTACGGCTACGGGCGCGGAGAAAACGAATACCGTATGTCTGTACGGGCAGTTAAGTAACAGGCCACAAAACCGCAAGGAAGCAGCTGTAAGGTGTTAAAGTATGAAATGAACCATACATGCCGTTGTTGGTAATAGCTACCCCAAACGTAAGGTTGTCTATCAAAAGGCCACCTATGGTCAAAAAAAATATCCTTCATGGAGGTAATATTGACAAGTAGGGGGTAACGTACTACGTCAACCGTATGAGTCATAAACCCCAGCACTGGGGTAGAAATCACGAAAGAGGTGACGTCCTACACGGACCGTTAATTCCGTTAAACACCCTGCACCACGGAGCTGAAAAGCGCGTGGCTACTGGGGGGACTTACGCCGTACAAAGTATGCAACCCCGTTAAGTATTATAGATCCGTTATGGGTCTACAAAGGCGTCAGCATAAAAAGTAAAAACCACGAGTCCTCCGCCAACTATGTCTCTGTGCACCACGGAGCAAAAAGCTCGTGGCTACGCGAGGGGGACAACTGGTACTGGTATGTGTCCCGAACGTAGTAGCTATCAGTACAAAAGGACCGTCGAGGTCCACGATAAGCGTGAACGTGCTACACCTGTAACGTGAGTCGTTATCTCATTATACCTCTATTCACCACGGGCCACCGGTAAGTGGCTACGCCGAGGGAAGATGTACGCAGTACGCGTTCCCGTTGAGAATAGTTAAAATATATATACTGAGGCCGTAAGGAATACGGAGGAGTTCACGTGCCACGCAAGCTATACGAGTCGTAAACTGAGTTTGTTTCATCACGGAGCTCGAAACCGTAGCTGCGTGGGGAAGAGGGGACTACCGTCGTACTCAGTACGTGTCCCGTAAGAGAAACGGCCGCGGAACTCAGTAGTTCATGGCTACTGGTCCTCTACCACACAGCCACGCTGCTGGTATAGGCCGTTAACTCCGTTTGTATAAAATCACTACGGAGCCACGAGCCGGGCGGCCACGCGTGGGGACTGCCGTCGAGCGCTAAAAACGCCCCAGCAAGAAAAACGACCGCGGAACACTGCAACACGCGCTAACGGTCGCAATATCCCGGTTCCGTTACCGGGTTTATCGTAGGTTGCACGTAAAACCGGCGTTAATATCTGTAGAATGTGAGCCGAAGGTCTCGTTCGACGCAAGAATCACATTCAGAGTAGTTTGAACGGTCGTGGAAACTCACGTAACACGGAGGGAATAGCTCTTGTGATGGTATGCCTCCCGTAAAGAAGGAAATCTTATCACCCGAGCGGTAGGCCTCGAAAACCCGAGCAAGCGCTAACACGCGACGCATCCTGGGAGCATGACGTACCGACAAACGGGGACTCGTCCTCGTTTCCATGAAAGTGGTGAAAAACTATGCGGAACCGTGACGTTCAACGCGAAAATCTCACCAAGTCAGCTCACACGGACGTGGAGATCTCCGAAACTATCGGGTGTGACGACGTTGTACATTACCTTGCTGTAGAACTAAGCAGCACCACGGACCCAAACGCGTCATCCCATGCCCCGGACGGAGCCGCAAGTTGTGTTACGGACCCTTACGGGCCGTGAAAACAAGCCGTGGGGGCCATATGGAACCGACACGGAGCCGCACGGACCCTAATGGACCGTGCAAGTAATCCAATGGCTCTACAACTAGCCGTAAAAAGGGTGCTAACTCACGTAAGACCCGAGGGCGCCGCCTCTTGTGGGCCTACCGGTCCCATCGCGGAACCGAGGACCACAGCGGTGTACACGGGTTTGAACATGTCGATAACACCAAAGCGCAACCTAAGAAGCGTTTACATGCGACGATCGCAGGACAGTCAAGGCGCGAACGCACCGACACTAGGGACCTGCCCCGCCGTGTCGATGATATAGGCGCAAAACATCGCGGAACTGTGACGTTCAACGCGGAAAATCCTACAGAGGCAGTTCACACGGCCGTGGAACAGCGTAGCTATGACCAAGTACCTTCCTAGCTAGCAAACTCAACTTCGGGGTTCATCGTACAGTGTACATTATCCCGTTGCAAAAACTCTGAAGTCGTACAGGCCCGTACGGTCTAGAGAAGCGTTTGCACGCTATGCATAGCGGGACCTCTGAGGTGCGTAACGTACCGACGCTCGGAGGCCTGTCCTCTGTGCCTATGATACTGGTGAAAGTAATTGCGGAAATGTAACGTTCAACACGGATAATCGTATTAATGGTGTTCACATGATCATGGAACTGCGTAGCTTATGGCTACGGAACCATGAATAGAATAACTCTCACGGCGCTATACTTCTTGTGAAGATTATCACTTGTCACCTGGCCACATAGCTCCTAGCTAGCGGGTGCATATCCGGGGTAAATCGACGTGTACGATATCCCGTTACAAAACACGGAGCCGACGCATCCGAACACCGGAGCCGCACGCTCTCGGTCGCACCTTGAAAAATACCGGTCGCGGTGGAGTCTGTGCTCCGACTACGCCGCTTGAATCCAATCGCTGCAAAGAGTACCAAGAATGGACTCGCAGCATAATCTGCACGCATAACGCGTGAGATGGATGTGACCTGAGCGTAAATCAAAGAAGCGTTAGCACGCTACGCCGGGACATCATGAGTGTGTAGAGCATCGACACCCAAAGACCTGTCCTCCATGTCCATGATACTGGTGAAAATAATTACGGAACGGTAATGTTCAACGCAGACAATCTTAATTGCGTTTGCACTAGTCGTGGAACTGCGTAGCTAATGGCTACGGGACCAAGAAGAAAATAGCTGTCGTGATGCTATACTTCTTGTAAAGAAAGTCATCTGTCACCTGACCACGTAGCGTAGTAGCTAGTGGGCGTATAAGCGGGTGAACCCTACAGTGTACGTTATCCCATTAAAGATAAGTTCCGCTCACTGGAGCCGTCCAATGGAAGCGAAAGGACCCGTAAACGCGGACTGTGGAATCGTATGGAACCATACGGACCCGTAAACATGGGCCGCGGAACCGTCCAATGGAACCGTACGGACCCGTAAAACACTGACCGTGGAACCGTACGGACCCGTAAATATGGGCCGTGGAACCGTATAACTGTCGTAGCCGTTGGCTACGGGACCAAGAAGAAAAATAGCTGTCTCAATGCTATACTTCTGGATTAACCGTGACGGTGTATGTCTTTCAGAGGCGCTCCGCTGAGAGTGGGCGCGCCCCGCCTCCTGGCTTTGGACCTGGGTGGCGGTGGCGGCGGGAGACGAAGAGGGCCTATCAGACCGTCGCTTCTCCACTTTCTCCGCCGCTCTTTGAAAGTACCGTCGCGGTGGAGTCTGTGCTCCGACCACGCCGCTAGATCCCAATCGCTGCAAAGAGTACAGGGATTTGACTCGCAGCATAATCTGCACGCGTAACACGTGAGATGGATGTCACCGGGCGTAATTTAAAGAAGCGTTTGCACGCCACGCATCACGGGACATCCTGGGTGTGTAAAAACATCGACACTCGGGACCTGTCCTTCATGTCCATGATACTGGTGAAAATAAATACAGAACTTGTAACGTTCAACGAGACAGTCTTAATTGCGTTCACACGAGCCGTGGAACTGCATAGCTAATGGCTACGGGACCAAGAAGAAAAATAGCTGTCAATGCTATACTTCTTGTCAAGAATGTCACCTGTCACCTGACCACGTAGCTTGTAGCTAGTGGGCGTATAACCGATTAAATCGCACAATGTCGTTAACCCGTTAAATACGGACCCGTGTAAACACAAGCCGCGGAACCGCCCAATGGAACCGTCGCCCCGTAACAATGGAACCGCCCAATGGAACCATCCGCCCGTAACAACGGGCCGCGGAACCGTATGGGTCAGCCCCAACGGGGCGGAACCGCCCAACCATCCGCCTCGCGGAACCGTCAATGGAACGGGCCACGGAACCGTCCAATGGAAACCGTCCGCCCGTAACAACGGGCCGCGGAACCGTATGGAACCATCCAATGGAACTGTCCGCCCGTAATAACGGGCCGCGTAACAATGGGCCGCGGAACCATGGATCACGGAACCGCCCAATGGAACGTCCGCCCGTAACAACGGGCCGCGGAACCGTATGGACCCGGAACCGTCAATGGAACCGATCCCCCGTATGGAACCGCCCCCCGAACCGCACAATGCCCGCAAATAGGGCTGCGGAACCGTCAGGGATGGTCCAAAGGAACCGTATGGAACCGTGTTTATGGAACCGGCCCCCGGAACCGCACTATGCCCGCAAATAGAGCAGCGGAACCGTCCAACGGAACCTTTTCGACCCGTCAGTAGGATCTTACTACAACTTAGGCGACGCGTGTAGCGCCCCTAAGAGGTTATCTCTCTCTCTCTTACCGTTACCGCTCTAGGCGCAACGCCTCTAAGAGCGTAACCTTCTCAGTAAATTTCTTTTATATCTGAAAAGAGAAGAACATATATCCATGCGTACATACACAAATACGGCAAAGTAAGTATGATCTTACGGACACGCTAAAGAGAGACGAGGCATAGCAGTCTAAACAGAACATCAAAACTTTCTTAAACAGAAAAACTTTTCACTGAAAAACTTTCTTAAGAGAAGAACGTATGTCCATGCGTACAAACATAAATACGGCAAAGTAACTATGATCTTACGGACACGCTAAAGAGAGATGAGGCATAGCAATCTAAACAGAACAACAACACTTGCTTCAACAGAAAAAATTTTAAACGAAAAAATTCTCTATCTGAAAAACTTTAGAAACCCGAGAAAACGCATCCAACGTAATGACTTTATAAGCGCCGGGGTAGCGTGGGAAACACCAAGCACTGTGTACTTGAGGTCTGTAAAGATAAAAAGGAAAGATCATTTTCCCTGTAAATAGGACGTCGGAGAGACCCACCCACGGTCTCTCCAACACCCCAATTTCAATCCTGAAAATTGAATATTTTTTCTCAAATCTGTGTAATAAAAATAAAAATATTCATATGCTGTTAACGTGAAAACGAAAATAAGCTCGCTTGTAACAACTGTAGCTCCCTAGAGTTGTTACAGGGCGACCCCACGAACACCCAATGGTGACTACGACCCAATGCGCATGCGCCAAAATCGAAAAGGAAAATTGGCCTACGAGAAGGTGTACTGAAATATCCTAACGTGCTAAACACTATACATAGTATAACGCTAGGGTCACCTCGAGGCGGGTGGGGCTAAGGGAGAAAAAGACTAATTCCCGGGGCGAGAGGTCCCCTAGACAGGCACAACTGGTGCTCTAGGACCTAAAACACCCACCACGAGAGTAGGACGCTCGAACTAGCCACTCGCTTTGTATGCAATGGAGACAAAAACCCGCTATCCTAAGTGTAGGCTACACGGGTAAAGTCGTGTAGGTCGGCCGAAGAAATCTTGGACCCATGGCTACCTCACCCTTATCTCGGAAGACTTGAAAAGGCGAGCCAGATGAGAACGGGCAGCGTAAAAACCCTCCAGGTAGAAGCTGCCGAAGAGAAAAGTGTTAGAAAGGTTAATTATTAATAAAATAAAAATGACCAGTTTTCAGCGATGTTAGTGACAACAACGCGCTGAAAAAGAGTGAGGTGGTACAGAGGTATTATGGAGGTCAGGGCTTGGCTGGTTACTGCGTTTTTTAGGTTCGGTTAGAGGTGCGTTAGAATCAGGTCGTGTGACCAGATTGCATAATTATAGCATGGAAGGTAAGGTATAACTTGAAGTAAATATTTATTGCTACATAACAGCCCCATCAGTGCTGATTCTGGTGAAAATAAAATGGCTAAATCATTCAAAAAGCTATTTCAAGTGCACTAAATTATACGGTGCAGCATATTAGACCATATCACTGCTCTAAACGCAGTTTGGCAGTGACCCAGATTTTTCTCGCAGCAGTAGCGACATTAAAGAGGAAATTACGTAATTCCGCTTTCTATCCTTGTATCAAATTACAGTTGTTTTGTTTTCAATGTGGGAACGAATAATCGGGTTAGACCAAAGGATCAATTATCGTTACATTATCGTTACATGAATATGATGAATGTTGAATATAATACAAACAGAAAAACGGGAAGAACCAATTTGAATTTCATATTAAAGTGGTCATGCTAGTTACGCAAAACTTAATTGTGCGTTCATATCAAGGTTTTAATCATTTTATTTAGGTCCTATCATCATTGATGACTTGCAATCAGCAGAGGCGGCAGAGCTGGGAAGGGGGTGTGCGGGCTTTAGCCCAATAATTTTAGGTGAACGTATAATGTTACTTGACCTAATGCCCCCGCCCCCCGCAATATTGTTATCACGTCACTTTACCTCATTAATTCCCCAAATTATTTTAACGTTCTGCCGCCCCTGATCAGACAAATTAATTATGAAATAAGCATGGAGTGGATGAGATGCAGAATCACATGTTCATACAATGAATCTTGGGTCCGTAAATTCACATCTTTAACGTGAAGGAGCATGCATGACTTCTTATCCAAACTTAGAGGCATAAGATGCGAATTGAAACTGAAACAATTGTTTCCCTGCCCCCAATTGTGTACGCATTTTTTATTTATTTTGTATTCTATAGGCCTATACTTAAAAAGTGGGGTAACATGTAGCCTAAGAATTACGGAACTATACTTTTTCCGTAGCGAAATTAAAACTGTACACAAATTAGAACTCATATGCAGCGAAAAAACAAAAAAAACATGAAAACGTCATAGCCTAACATTCTTTTAATAATATGTATGTGATCTCTAATGTTCGTAATTTTGTTTTTAAATTGTATTGTTCCAGAATATTCTGCAATCAAACCGACCTTTGCTCTCCGATAACGTCGGTAATCGACCGTTACATGGGGGAAACTTCCATTAACTCCTACATTAAAATTTACACAAAACGGCTTACAAGTTTTGTTAGAAGCATATTTTTTCAACTGTCACTATTCTTAAATAAAAAGAGGTAGTATGGTGCATTTACCCGGCCTTAAGTTAACGTTTACCAAGGAACATAAAATCAGGTGCGTCCTCCCCCTCCCATCCCCTCCCCCATTTTTTAATTTAAAAAAAAAAAGTATTAAAACAGCCAAATATGGGTAAAGCTTACTGCGTAAAAAAGTTCGGATATGTCCTTTTCAAGATCCATTAAAATCTAATAGATTTTCTCTCTCGTTTCTTTTTAGTGAGATAAGTATACTTTAAACTTGTATTATCTATTTGATTTCTTTACTGTTAAGCATGCAAGAGTAGTTTTTTTAATTTTCTTTTGCTTTATATTTATTTTAATGAGCTTCATTTTTTGTTCTGCACGATTTAAAAAAAAACTAATTGTTCCTCGCATTTCATATACTGTCATGTCTGGCAAAGGAATGAAAAAGATATTTTTTCTCTTCAAGTTGTTTACTTATATAAAAGAAAGAGGCGTATCCTTGCTTGTATTACCCTGGGATTACTATTATTAAACATCCTACCTTCCGTGTTTCTTCCCCTATTATGGGGAAATTATTAAGAGGAAATACTCCTATAATGAATGGGGGTATCCTCCTCTCCCTCTCCACCCTAATTAAGATTTTTCTTTGTCTCTTGTTGAATAAATAAAATTTGTTCTCCACACGACCGTGACATTTACACTTACTATTGATCCCATCCAACACTTTTAGTTTATTTGCCTACTGGGGACAAGAAGTACCAATGATAAAAATTAAAAAAATTTGGACAATTTTTACCATCCCTCCCCGTAGCCACAACTTTTACCATCCCTCCCTGTAGCCACAACTGCTCCTGCCTAATCTCCCTCCAATCAATGAAAAATCGCATCATACCTTTAACTCTCCCCCATTGCTTCACATGAAACTAGATCCGGCATGGACCCTGGGTACTCAGTTTATTGCACAATACATGACAAGCTTCTTTGAATAACTTGTATGGACAATACTACTGAATGTATTAGGGACGTAATACTTATGCTTCATAAAGTACACATTGAACTGAGTTTTTTACCTCTTAATAATCTACTGACAACTATTTTAAAAGAAAAAGAACCCAAAATGTTGTACTTTTAAGACAGGAATTTGAGATATACTTACGAGTTTTCCACTTTCAACTCCCATGGTACAGTGGAACTTTCTTCTTAGCGACTAGAAGTATAACTTGTGTGGCCTCGTGCATACCAGGTAGGAGGTTGTAAATAAATTATGTCCACATGGATGGTTGGAAATTACGGAGATATTTTGTTAAGTTCAAGAAGAAAAACAGTGGTAATTTCTTCATCAATTATGGTGGACAGTTCCAAAAAGTCAAATGAAACAATTAGGGGAATAATTTCAAAAAGAAATTCCTTAATATTTCATGTTTCTTTCTTTGAAGTCACCAACAAATTTGGCACCATGATTTCTATGTTTTCGTTCCTCATTAAACAGAAGCGTTTTGACAAAGAAAGTACATGAAATATATGATTTTCTGATCGGAATAATTAATTCATTTAAGAACTATTTATGTAAGAATAAAAACACCAGACAAACATCAATATTTAAGATACGATCGTGACTGCTTTATTTCTTCATCTTAATAGTACATGTTAACTTGACTTTCACACGCCCCGCACATTCGAGAAGCAGGAAGTGCATGTTTGCATTACTTAGTGAATATAAGGGTAGCATCTTTCACGCGACAGATTATCGTGGGTTGCTATGGAAGGTCTATTGTTTAGATCCTGGCAGAGGTCTCGCGATAAGCACGCAGTATACTCACGTTAAAAGGGCGTCCGCTTACGACAACGGGCCTTAGCGAATATCTCTTAAAGCAGAAACAAGATTAACCAAAGTTTAGTTCCATTTTAGTTTTCATTATTTGAATATAATTATGTCAACAGTTATCAACAAGATAACCTACAGTTCGTTTTGTGTTTATTTACCATATATTGCATTAACTGATCGGTACCACACATGGGCTGGCTAATAACCATATTGGGAAATTGAACCTTGTGACACCTACCATGTGGCCTTGGATTTCAAAGTGACTGTCATCCCTTTCCATAATTACTACAACTTTATGATTTCTAATTTATGATTTGGTTGCAAAAATGTCAATCAAAGTCTTTCCCCAAAGTCGAGTTAATGGGGTGTTTAACGTCATCCTCTTATTGTGAAGCCACGCCCACTTGACACTTTTTAGACAAGTAGTGATTATGTTCTGGAATAGCTGCCTCAAATTCTGCGGTCCGCAAATTTCAGTCTGTCTCAGATAGCATTAAAAACTGAGATGTGATGGATTTGTTATTGTTTTCTACTTCAAATAATATCATCTTTGATTATATCTTTTGCTTCTTTATTGGCAAATTTGTCAAAAAGGAAGGCATATTGATTTTTATAGGCACAAAACATAGGCCAAAACTTGCCGTGCTTCTGACTATTTGGCCATTTTTGAGATTTAAGTTATTTTTATTATAAGTTTACAAGATTTCTAACGTATTGATACCAAGTGGAGTTTGTATGGACAACATTAAGAGGGGTTAATCTGATCGAATGAGAGCAACTCATACTCAATTTTTCTTTCTCTGTTTTTCATCTTTTCTAGCGCGTGTAGTGTGGGCCTTGTGTTCATCGACAAGATTGGACAGAATTCATATTCTATATGGTGACTCATTGATTGATGAGGGCTTAACGGCACCACGACAGCGAGGGTCAAATTGTACCTGAGAGATTAGATCATTCCAGAGGTAGTAAGAAAAGAAAACAGGGGAAGATTGAGAGAAACACTGGAACTAAACGAGAGAGGAAGTGCATGAGTTGAAAAAACAAAGTAGAGAGAAGGGGGTGGAAGAGGAGGACTAAAGAATAGGGAAGCATGATAAAGGAAAGAGATAATTTTATCCGGAAGATTTTTCTGGAAAAACTTGGCTGATGAGTTGTGGGGAGCGAGGGAAACTCTGGGAATGTTGTACAGGGACAAGCAAGGAGGACTTGATGGACTGTAAGGGTGCAATGGCAATTGTTGCAGAGGAGTGAGGGGGAGCCAATAAGGAAGTGGGAGTGAGTGAGATGGGTGTGACCTATTCTAAGGCAGGTAATGTAAATGTTGTCGACATGGGAGAGGTTGTGGATGGTAGGTTTAATCGGAATGGTGGGCTGAATAACATGGAGTTTGTTATTAGTTTAGGAGTCCCACAAGTTTTGCCAGCAGTCACGGCAAGCTTAGCGGCTGCATCAGCTCTGTCAATGCCAGGGATGCCAACATGGCTGGGTATCTAAAAAAAAAGAATACTTTTCCTGCAAGGTGCAAGAAAGGGGGAAATACATTTCCTGCAAGGGGGGGGGGATACTTTTACTGCTAGGAGGGGATACTTTTCCTGCAAGGGAGGGGGAGATATTTTTCCTGCAAGGGAGGGGGGGTGAAAGGAGTCTACGGAGGTGTTATTATCCCATCTAAAATTTGAGTAAAGAAGTAAGGACAGCCTTGGAGTCAAAGAAGGTGGCAAAGTGGCTGAGCGAGGAGTAAAATTGAGGGTGAGGAGGATGGCCTTGGCCTCAGCCAAGAAGATGGAAGAGTAGTCCGGAAGCCTGCTACTGAGAATGGTGTCTTGGATGACGGCAGCAGCAGCAGTCTTGTCGCCTTCCTTGGAGCCATCAGTATAGATGGAAGTGTACTTTGAGAGTTGGTCTTTGATTTGGTTGTGGAGGTTGATGAAGAGGTTAAGGTGGGTTTGAGTTTTTTTTTTTTTTATGAGTGGAGAGGCCCAGGTAGAAAGAAGGTGGCCTAGGGAGGAAAAGTGGGCCAGGGGAAGGTGCCAAGATTGGCGGGGTTGATGCCGAGATGGAGGAGGTCTGATTTGATGCTAGGCTGAAAGGAGGGGATAGGGTTTTAGTCTTATCAAAGAGGGAGGAGAAATTGGGGTACCAAATGAGGTTGTAAACAGGGTTCTGGAACTTCAGAAACTTTGTGTGTTCAACTTTTGGGATGCGATTACCATTGAGCACAAGGTTCGGTTTGGGGTGGAGGTTGTTGAAATGACAAAAGTGCATGCAGACTGTCTGGTCTTTGGAGAATTTAAAACCGTTTTTGTTGCTCCAGTCTTGCAGCAGGTCGAGGCTGGTTTGGAGCCTACTTTCAACAATAGGAAAGCTAGGGGAGAAGTAGAAGATGGTAAAGTCATCCACATATAAGGTACGTTTGATGTTGGGGCCAAGCTTATCCGCGATGTCGTTGATGCTCAGGTTGAAGAGAGTGAGAGAGAGGATGCTGCCTTTGGGGACGCCCTCTTCTTGGGGGTACGAGTTGGAGAGGGTGTGGCCAATACGAACTTGGAACCGCCTGGATGAGAGGAAGTTTTGAATAAAGATGGGGAGATGGCCTCTGAGGCTGATGGTGTGAAGTTTGCGGGTAATGCCGTATTTCCAAGTAGTGTCGAAAGCTTTCTCAAGGTCAAAAATATGGCAATGAGGTGTTCCTTTTTTGCAAAGGATTCCCGGATAGCGGTGTCGAGCGTAATTAACTGGTCTAGGGCATTGCGACGTTTTCGGAAGCCGCTTTGGTCAGGGGAGAGGATTCTGTTGGTCTCAAGAAACCAGTTTAGTCTCTGATTAATGATCCTTTCCATAATTTTACAAAGACAGCAAGTTAGGGCGATGGGGCGGTAGCTGGAGGGGTCAGTACCGTCTTTCCCCGGTTAAAGGACAGGGATGAAAATAGCTGTCCTCCATATGGGGGGAAAGGAGTGTGAGGTCCAAATGTTGTTGAAGATTGTGAGTGGGGTAGTGGTGGCCTTGATGGGGAGGTGTTTCAGGAACTGGTGGGGGATGTTATCTGGGCCCTTAGAGGTACAGCCAGCGTCATGGATGGCTAGGTTTAATTTAGATAGGGTGAGAGGGGCGTTGTAGCTTTCAAAGTTGTCGGAAAGAAAAGTGATTTTCCGGGCTTCATCAGAAGCTTTTTTGGTGTTGAAGGCATTGGAGTAGTTGGTCGAGGATGAGATGTTGCTGAAAGTGGTGGCGAGGTGGTTAACGATGTCCTTTTTTGCGGTGAGGTCACCATTCTGAGAGAGATGGGAGATGGGAGATTTGCCCACTCTGCCGTGGAAGCTGTAAACCATTCTCCAAATCTTCTTTGTGGGGGTGTTGGTGGTGAGAGAAGAGATGAAGTTGTTCCAAGTGTTAGTTTTACTGTCCTTGATAGTGCTTCTGGCCTTGGCACGGCTGATGCGAAAGAGGTTGAAGTTATGGGTGGTAGGGTTAGTTTTGCAGTTCCTGAGGGCTTTTTTCCTGTTCTTGATGGCGGTTTTGCAGTCATCAGAGAACCAGGGGTTGAGGGGATGTTTTGGGGGTTTGGAGGTTTTGGAAATTGAGCAGGTGGCGATGTTGATAAGGATATTACTGAAGTTTGACATGGGTTCCTCATCCTCAAGGAGATGGGGGGAGAGGTGTGAGTCACAAAGGGTTTCGAAAAGGGGCCAGTCAGCCTTCTCGAGGTTCCAATTTGGGGTGTGGTCAGTGGGGGTTTGAAGGTTGAAGTGTATAAGAAGAGGGTAATGATCACTACCAAAGAGGTCAGCAGTGACTCTCCAACTAAAATCAGGGAGGAGGTTGGGGTAACAGATAGACAGGTCAATACAGGTAAGGGAACCTGTGGCAGGGTGAATGTAGGTTGGGGAGTTAGTGTTGAGCAAGGAGAGGCTGTGCTGACGAAGAGTGTTCTCGATGAGCTTGCCTCTGGGGGTGGTGGTAACAGAGCCCCACAGAGGGTTGTGAGCGTTGAAGTCACCAAGAAGGATGAAGGGGGAGGGGAGCTGAGAGATGAGATTGTTAAGGCTGGTTGGCTAAATGTTGGTGTTGGGGGAGATAGATATTGCAAAGAGTGAAAGTTTTGTGGAGGGAGATAGATATACAGATGGCCTGAAGGTCGGTGTGCACTTGAACAGGGCTGTGCGGGATATCGTGTCTTACGAGAATGGAGATGCCCCCACGGGCCCTGTCAGCGCATCCACTTTATGTTTGTGATAGCAAGCGAAGTTGTTGAGGGAGTAATGGTCGGTGGTTTTGAAGAAAGTTTCTTGTTGGCAGAAGACGACCGGGTTGAAGGTGGTGACCAGAAGGTCAATTTCTTCAGAATTGGCCTTAAGGCTCCTTATGTTCCATTGTATAACGTTGAGAATGTTATTTCTATCGTTTATGTTGCATGCCATAAGGAGGCATATGGTTATCTTGAGGAGGATCTGTTCGGTCTGAGTTGGTTAATTTTCTCTTTGGATTTGTCCCTATTTCTTTGGAAACGGTTATTTTTGAAAGTTGGACGAGAAGTATGTTCGGTAACCGAACAATCCATGTTCTCTTCCCTGTCATTAGTGTGGGTTTGGATGGTGGACTGTTTGTTTATTGGTTGTTTCTTGGTTTGTTGCTTGTTGATTGGGTGACTCTTACTGTTAGCCACGTTGGCTTGAGTTTGTTGGCATTAGGTGTGTTGACGTAGGGGATGGCGGAAGTCTTTGAGGAGGAAGGAAGGTTAGGGGGAGAAGTGGTGGTGGTGGAGGTCGTTTGGGTAGTAGGTGGATTGTTTGTTGTCAATGGTGATGGGCTTAGGACTTGGTAAGAAGAGCTAGGCGAGGTCTGTTTTGGTGTGCGAGTCAGTTTTTTTTGTGTTAGGGGGGGCATTATTGGTGTTGGAGGAGACTACGCTCGAGTAGGATGGTTTAGTGAGCAGTAAAGCGAGAAATTGCTTCCTGGCCTCTGGGTATGTGATGTTGGGGTTAAGGGATTTTAGTTTGGTTATTTGTTTTTCTTGGAGCCAGGTGGGGCAGTCTTTAGAGAAGGAGGGATGGTTTGCTGGATGGGTACCGCTGCAATTCGTACAGTGTGGGGTGCTAGTGCAGGAGGTGCTGTCATGGTCTAGGGCTCCACAGTTGCCATAGCGCGCTTGGCTGCGGCAGGAGTTTTTCCCATGGCCATACCTCTGGCACTTATGGCAACGATGGGGCTTTGGGATGTAAGGGGTGACTGGGATCCTTAAGTAGCCTGCTGTTATGTGGGAGGGGAGAGTTGGTGTGGAAAAAGTTAGAAAAATGGTGTTAGTGGGAGTTTCGGCACCGTCTCTCTTGAGGACGAGACGACGGGCTTCTGTGACATTTTGGTTGGTTAGTTCATTTACGAGGTCTTTATCAGTAAGGTAGGCCAGATCCCTGGATCTGACCACACCTTTACTGTAGTTTAGGGAACGGTGGCGGGTAATAGTAATGTCAATACCTGTATTAGCTAGGGTTTTAATCTTGAGGAGGGTGGTAGCTTGAGTATCTCTGGTGCAGTGCACCAGGAGATTCTTGGATCTGAGGGTGGAGACTTTAGGGAGGGTACCGACAAGGCCTTGGAGTGCCTTGTGGATTAGGAATGGGGAAACTTTCTTGAAACTACCTTCTTTATTTGTGGCCTGTATTATAAGGATTTTAGGGATTGGGGCTGAATAATGATTAACAGTGGTAGTAGGTGGGTTACGGGGAGGGGAGGGAGGTTCAAGATCAAGGTCAAGGAAAAAGTGTTTTGTCATTGTGGAAAAAAAACCAAGGGCCGAGACCCAAGGCAGCTAAAAAAAAAATCGCGGAACTACTATATTAGGACCGCTATACTTGTACCGAAGGCGCGAAAAGTCTGGTCAGAACGAAAAGGAACGAAAGAAAAATATAAAAGGAAACGATCTCACTGAGAACAAAAGCCCATCCACAGAGAAAAAAATTGAAAATGATGATATAAAACAAAATTTGTGCAAAGTAAAGTGAAAAACGGAGCGAAATATTAAGAAAGAAAAGAATCAGATTGGAGTCACGTCTCTCTCGTTGCACACGCTGTGGAAAAGCCAAAAATCAGCTTGTATGAAGAGTTTTTCACGACATAGCAAAGGAGAATTTTAAGGCTTAAATTTTTTAGTTTTGTAATGTTCTTTTCAACCTTAAATTTCATGACTTTTTCAAACAAAGATTAGTTTATCAAGTGAATGAACAGAATTATTCAACCTTCAAGTTTTGTGATAATGATGGGATTCTATCCAAGCTTTGGCTATAAAATCATAAAATAACAAAAAATTTAATTTGAGATTTGAAATTTGAAAATGAAATTTGAGATTTAAATGACATGATTGAACTATTCTCATATTCATTAATACCAAGTGGGCGGAATACATAGATAACAACAGAAACAATTTTTCAAACTTTGGATTAACCGATCATAATAGTTCAAAAAGAGTTTTAATCCCTCCAAAATGAGCAATTTTAAAGCGATATTAAAACATTATCTCCCATGAAAAACTGCCTCACCTTGATTCCGAAGTCAAGCCACATCTGACAAAGTTCCTGAGCGGGTTTCATGAGGACCTCTCCGGCTGATAAATCTGGTACGAACGGCGGCCATCCGCTCTCGCACAACCATTTCTTGAATTCAAAACCTTTTCTGAAAAATTTTAAATTTAAATCCATAATCTTTTCTACTTAGTGTGTGTGTGATATGAGGTAAAACATACCATCAAAACATTGTTGATGTAGTCGCTCATTGGTTAACACAAGAAGCAAAAAACCTAAAAAAAGTCTAACATGTTGCTACATCTTTTTGATCATAAGATGAGCTACATTTCACTCCGAGAACAGACTCTGACATCTTTATTAGAATATTGGTGTTATGAGCTTGCAGAGTTGGAATTAATTATGAAATTTCCGACAGTTTTGAAAAAAAGGTGTAGAAAATCTTCCCATGAAAACCCATCACAGTTTGTTTGTTTGATGAGGGCTTAACGGCACCACAACAACTAAGGTCAAATTGTGCCTGAGAGGTCAGATCATTCTAGAGGTAGGAAGGAAAGGAAACAGGGGAAGAATGAGAGAAATTTAAGGACAAAAGGTCAGAAAGCTGTGATCGTGAGGGGAGGTGCATGATTGAAACAAAAACAAAGTAGAGAGGGGGTGGAAGAGGAGAAATAAATATGGTCGTAGAGGGAGGCATGATGAAGGAAGGAGATAATTTTATCCGGAGGATTTTTCTGGGAGAACTCAGAAATTGAGTTGTAGGGAGCGAGGGAAGCTCTGGAAAGGTTGTACAGGGGGCAAGCAAGGAGAACATGATGGATTGTGAGGGTGCAATGGCAATTGTTGCAATGGGGTTGGGGGGAGCCAATAAGGAGGTGGGAGTGGGTGAGATGAGTGTGACCAATTCTAAGACGGGTAGGTAATATGAACGTTGTCAATACGAGAGAGGTTGTTGATGGTGGCTTTGATCGGAATTGTGGGCTGGATGACATGGAGTTTGTTATCAATTTGGGACTTCCATGAGGTTTGCCAGCGGTTCCGAACAAGAGAAACGATAAGCGGTTTGATGTCAGAGAGGGTTTTAGGAAAAGGGGCAGGGAGGAGGGTTAGGGCAAGCTTAGCCCTGTCATTACCCAGGATGCCAACATGGCTGGGTATCCAGAAGAAAAGAATACTTTTCCTGCAGAGGGTGGGAGAAAGGAGTTTGCGGAGGAGAAGGTGGCATGTGAGGTTATCCCATTTAAGGTTGAGTAAAGAAGTAAGAACAGCCTTTGAGTCGGAGAAAATAACAAAGTGGCTGAGCGGGGAGTACTGAATAAAGTTAAGGGCAAGGACAATGGCC
Organism: Chiridota heheva; assembly: GCA_020152595.1. Lineage (NCBI taxonomy): Eukaryota > Metazoa > Echinodermata > Holothuroidea > Apodida > Chiridotidae > Chiridota > Chiridota heheva. The sequence goes on from JAIGNY010000132.1 coordinate 81,604, forward strand.
TTAGACTCAGCTGAAAAGATGGATGAGTAGTCGGGAAGTCTGCTACTGAGGGTGATGTCTTGGATGACCGCAGCAGCAGCTGTCTTGTTGCCCTCCTTGGACCCATCAGTATAGATGGAGGTGTAATTTGAGAGTTGGTCTTTGACTTGGTTGTGGAGACTGATAGTTTGAGCTTTGTGATGAGTGGAGAGGCCCAGGTGGACAGAAGGGAGGGGGATGGCCCAAGGAGGAAAAGTGGGCCAGGAGAAAGTGCCAAAAGTGGTGGGGTTGATGCCGAGATAGATGAGGTCTGATTTAATGCGTAAGCCGAAGGGAGGGGATAGGGTTTTAGTCCTATCAAAGAGGGTGGAGAAATTGGGGTACCTAATGAGGTTGTAAACAGGGTTCTGGGTGTTGGTGAGGACCCTAAAAGCATAGGATAGGCTAAGCTTTCTACATCTAAGTAGAAAGGGGGGTTTGTTGGCTTCAACATGAAGGCTGGTGATTGGGGGGGTCCTGTAAGCACCTAGACAAAGCCCGAGGGCTTCATTTTGGATGGTGTTGATGTGGTTGAGGTATGAGTTGTGAGCGACACAGTAGACAATATTGCCGTAGTCAAGCTTGGCACGAATGGTGAGCCTGAAAATTTTGAGGAGAGCAAAGCGGTTCGCACCCCAAGTGGTGTTGAAGAGGAGTCTGAGGAGGTTCAGGGAGCTGTTGCATTTCAGTTTCAGGTTGGTGATGTGTTGCTTGTAGGTAAGCTTAGGGTCTAGAGTTGGAAATCACAGAAATAATATCAGTATAGTAAATACATCTTTAAATGCTTTCCCCTTTCACAATGCACAATTTATCAAACAATTACATGTGGACATTTTGAGAACACAAATTTACCACATATATTGCTGCTTACTTATAAAATCTATTTTTTTTTTTAATGAATGAAAAAAATAATCTTCCCGCAAATTCCAATTTTTCATGGGTTATTATAACTGCCGGAAGCATAGACTTTCCAGGTCTGTGGGCATGTAACTCAACTACTTTACTGGTCTTTACCAAAGGTGTTTGACGTTAAGACATTACACTGATCACATTCTTACCTGTTCTGTATATCTTCGTCCTTGAGATGAGGAAAGTACTCTAAAAATAAATCTAAAAGATCTTCGGCAACAAGGCTCTGTAAAGGGAAAAAGTTGATTACATTTAACAGTACAAGACCCTAGAATCTGAATTCCATTTCTTCTTAATAAACACTACAATATTCTGTTCATTGAACTATTTGGATAACCTCTAAAAATACTGCTGAGGAGACAATAATATAGGCGGCTGTACAAGATTTTACTTGGAAGGGCAAAGCATGATGGGAACAGGGGGGGGGGCAATTGCACTCCCTTGATTCTATGGTGAGCTGCCCATGGAGAAAATATTCAAACGTTATTCTGTATTTCTGGTCACATTTGAAGAAACAAGTGCATGTTTAACACCCATTGTCCAATTCTTCTCATAATTTATTGCATTAAATTTTCATGTAAAAGAAAAGAAATCATAACAGGCCAATTTTCAACCAATATAACAACAGGTTTTGCTTTTAATATGGCTTTACTAGAATTTGATACAAATGAGAATATGCTGCTTCCAACTCACCATATCCCTTTAAAACGATTTACAAACTCAGACAAACTTGTTGGAACTCGGTAAAAATTTGTACTGTTTATTATGAACCTACTTTTCCATTTTTTATTATTCAACAGTAGCACATCAGAAATTCAATTTTTGAAGTGGTTCTTTGATCTGTATGCTCTCATTTTTAATCAATATTTCTGAAATCTTTGATTTTAGGCATAACTTCCTGGATACCCCCAGTGTACCCAACCTTACTATCCTAACCTCTCCCCTCCCTCCCCAGTGTCGTCACCCCATTCAATGTTGATCATTGTTAATGTTTTACCGTTTTTTAAAATGAACTTAAAATACAACTAGAACGGTAAATACCGTCATGGTTCGCATGCCCATGCAAATTGACACCCAATAATAATAATAATAATAAATGTTATTTAAATACGCCATTCACCAAAGTACCATGGCGCTTACAAAGTGAAATAAAAACAAAATAAAAAAATTCAAAATAAGTGGGTCTTTAAGAGTTTTTTTAATACTGTGGTGGATGGAGAAGTTCTCATGTGGGTGGGTAAAGTGTTCCAGGATCTGGATGGGTAAAGTGTTCCATATCATATAATCCGGCCAATTATAAAAATGGCATCTCACATTTAAGTCCCACATGGCATCCTATGTCCCATATGGCATCCCACCCCATGTCCCACATGGCATCCCACTCCATGTCCCACATGGCATCCCACCCAATGTCCCACATGGCATCCCACTCCATGTCCCACATGGCATCCCACCCCATGTCCCACATGGCATCCCACTCCATGTCCCACAGGGCATCCTACCCCATGTCCCACACGACATCCCATCCCATCCCATGTCCCACATAGCATTCCACCATATCTCCCACATGGCATCCCACCCCATGTACCACATGACATCCCATGTCCCACATGGCATTCCATCAATGTCCCACAGGGCATCCCATCCTATGACCCACATGGCATCCCACCCCATGTCCCACATGGCATCCCACCCCATGTCCCACATGGCATCCTACCCCATGTCCCACACGACATCCCATCCCATGTCCCACATGGCATTCCACCATATCTCCCACATGGCATCCTACCCCATGTTACACATGGCATTCCACCATATCTCCCACATGGCATTCCACCCCATGTCCCCTATGACATCCCATGTCCCACATGGCATTCCATCATATGTCCCACAGGGCATTCCACCATATCTCCCACATGGCATTTCACCACACAGTGTCTCACATGGCATATTCCACCATATGTCCCACATGGCATTCCACCATATGTCCCACATGGCATCCCATGCTATGACCCACATGGATCCTATCCTACATGTGTGTCCCCCATTAATCCTACCATATGTACCACATGACATCCCTCCCTATGTCCCACATGGCATCCCTCCCTGTGTCCTGCATCAGTGGCTTCCCACCTGATGTCCCACATGGCATCCCACCATATGTTCCACATGGTATCCCTCCCAATGTCCCAATGACATCCTACTTTATGTACCACATGGCATCACATTCCATGTTCCCATGGCCCCCCACCCTATGTCCCACATAGCCTCCTACCCTATGTCACACATGGCATCCTACCTATGTCACATATGGCATCCTACCTTATGTCACACATGGCATCACAACCTATGTCACACTCTGTGTTACTCGTGGCATCCCACCATGTCCCACATGGCATTCTACCCTGTTCCACATGGCACCCCCCGCATGGCATCCCACCCCATGTCCCACATGGCATCCCATAGGCTCCATAAGAAGTCTCATCCTAGCTATCACAGTCACTGATTGAGCATACTATGTATGAAAGTGTCAGTTCATATAATAACTTATATGCAAATGACTTGTTGAAATGGGGTGGGACGCCATGTCCCACATGACATCCCATATCATCCCATGTCCCACATGACATTCCATCCCATGGCAATCCACCCTATGTCCTGCACTGTATTCCACCACATATCCTACGTGGCATTCCACCCTGTTCCACATGACATCCCATCCATGTCCCATATGGTATCCCACCCCCATGTCCCACATGTCATCCCACCCTATGTCTCACATGACGTCCCATAAGCTCCATAAGAAGTCTCATCCTAGCTATCACAGTCCCTGATTGAGCATACTATGTATTAAAGTGTCACTTCATATAATAACTTATGTGCAAATGAGTTTTTGAATAAGAAAAAAAGGTGGAGTCAAATAATTATGCCTGATATAGCCCTTGATGTATACAACATGGTAAATATTATATCATACATATGTCCCTCATGGCCACCATCCATGTCCCACATGGCATCCCTCCCTATGTTTATATGCAATCACATCCTGTCACACTCCCTGACTAAGCATGCTAAATCAGGTCTGGTCAGGTCATATACTGTAGTAACTTTATGCAAATGAACACAATAATAAAGGTGGAGTTTAAAAAATCATGCCTGATATAACTGTTTGGTGCCCAAATATTTTGAAGAATTTTAAGGATTTCAAATCGTAAGTGCTACAAGAGAGACTTGAGGATCTCTGAAGAAAATTGGAAAATTATATCATTTTACAGTTAACTTCTAAGAAAATATCAAATGTATTGTAGACTTTTTAAGCAACTAGTCTTTAATCCTATCTTAAGTACCTCTGCAAAACTTTAAGATTTTATAAGGAAATTCTGAGGAATTCTCAAAAAACTTTAACATTTCTGAGAAAATCTCAGGACAAATCTGTGGACGGCCGGACGGACGTAATCGCCATTACATAGGTTTGCACAAATGCTTCGCATGCGAACCAAAAAATCCAACATTGTACAGGGTGGAGAGGTGGGAGGTAAAAATTACGGAAGAAAAAATCACAAACTTCAACACTATAGGTCTTATAACGCTCAATTGCTCCAACAGTTTTGTCCAAGATTGAAGTAGCTATTGTTGCATCTAATCTGTGTCACAGGTCATTCAAGAGTATAAAACTTTGGACATTAAAGAAGGTATTTCCAAATTTTCACAGGATTCTAATTTACCCCGCTAAGCATAGCAGGGATATGCATGAGAGTTATACTTACCTTCCATGTTATAAATATGCAATCTGGTCCATGACCTGATTCTAACGCACTTCTAATCGACCTTAAAAACATAGTAACCAGCCCAGCCCTGACCTCCATAATACCTCTAATAACCCTCACTTAACATTCCACCAAGGCCTGAATGAGAGGGGAGGTGGGTCGGGACGCATGGAAGGTAAGTATAACTCTCGTAAATATCCCCACTACGCTTAGCGGCGTAAATCTACTTCGTTATACCTTACCTTCCATGCTATAAATATGCAATCAGATTGCAAGCGAGGAACGGAAGGAGGGGACTTTAGGCCAAAGCTCAACTTTTAGAAGGCTGATCCTAAAACTCACACTAGCTTAATCCTATTTAAAGGATTAGAATCCATATCCTCTTAAGAACGAAGTCTCTGAATAGGAGTTTACCAAAAAGAAGTAAACCACTCCTGGTTAGAGTCAAACTGAACATGTCACTACCCATTAACAGTAACTGAGGCAAATGTCGCATAAATCCGAGTAAAAAACTCGGAAAACCTGCCAATTGAAAGAGTTCGGACACGATATAAACATCATAATCGTGTCTAAATAACGCAACAAAACTCACCGACTTCATACACGAGACGGAACCGGCTAGTAAAACACGATTAGGAAAGAAATGTGTCTTAGCTAAAATGAATTAAAGAATTTCCGGACCGGGAAAAAGATTCGTCAGCGCGCAATTTCGCAGGAGCAAAAGTTAGCGAGGTAACACAAACTTTGTAAAGTAAGTCAAGCAAAAAAACCAAGGGAATAAAAGTGGCATGCGTTTACCCAAATGGCTGCACGAAATATTCCGTGAAAGGGGCTTTGCCAAGAACCTAAGTGCATACCCTGGCTGTTCCATAAACAGTGCCTATCATTTTAAGAGATTGCTTATCCTAGTTATGGTGTTTAATTAACCTGTTAACATACAAAAACTATACGGATTGTTAATGTAAGGAAGTTACAATCGTCCCCGAGTTGTAAAGGTGTCTCGTTAATTTACCGCGCATACTACACGGGTCGTTAACGTAGACGTAGAAGAAAGACCTCAATAGGTTATTGTCAAAGAAGTTGACGTCCTGCATATACTATATGGGCCGCCAACTTAGAACAGGCTGTAGCAGTAGCGGAACCGCGTAACTGTTGGAACTGCTTAATGAAGGTGGTAACGTATAGCGTAAACTATACCTGCCGTTGCCTATAACAGCTACTCTGATCGTGGGATTGTCTACCTATGTCAAAAAAGTATCTTACGTGGAGTTAATTTTTGAAAAGGGGTTTAACGTACTACGCCAACTGTTCGAGCCGTTAACTCAAACACTGGGGTTGAAAATTTCACCACAGAGCTATGAAGCTAGTGGCTACATGGAGTGACTACCGCCGTACTAAGTACACGTCCCCGCTAAGTAATGTAGAGCTGCATGGATCTACGAAATGTCAACGTGCTACATATGTACTACAAGCCATCCGCCCAGTCTGCTTCTATTCACCACGGAGCAACGGAGCTAGTTGCTACACGAGGGAGACTACTGCTGTACTCGGTACGTGTCCCTAACATAATAGCTATCAGTAAAAAAGAACCTACTGGACCTACGACAGCGTTAACGTACTACATGTTATAGGAGTCGTTACCTCAGTGTACTTCTATTCACCACGGAGCCATGGAGTAAGTGGATACGTGTGGGGGACTAAAGCCGTACTCAGTGCGCGTCTTTCTTGGAAAAGCTAAAAATACACTGGCGCCGCATGGAATACGTTAGAATTCATGTGATACGAAAGCTGTATGACATGTAAACTCTGTTTGTTTGTTTCACTACGGAGTTGGTGGCTACGTGTAGGGGACTCAGTACATGTCCCAATAAGAATAACGGCCGCGGAAATCTGTAGCCACTGGCTACTGGTTGCTTTACCATGCAGCTGCGCTGTTGGTGTGTACCGTTAATTCCGTTTGTATCAATTCACCACGAAACTGCGTAGCCAGTGGCTACGTGTGGGAGACTACCGCCATCTTCAGAATGCGTCCGGTATGAGAAACGGTCGCGGAAGTCTATAGCACATGGCCACTGGCCGCTTTATCACACAGCTGTGCTGCTGGCGGGTACACTTCCAGGTTTACCGTACTTTGTACGTTATCTCATGTAGGGTCTGTGGGGCCATAATGGCCCGTTCACTGAAGCCGTGTAAAGTTTAGCTACGATACCGTATGGACCTGTATGGGACCGAACAACGGAGCCATATGGGCAGGTAAAGTTTAGCTAAAAGCCGTGGCTTGGGCTCATGACCACATGTCTTGGAGCCGTAGGGACCGGTACAGGGCCCTTCGATGGGCCCGTAAAGCCGTGGTACTCCTGGGTTTACCGTACGTTGTACATTAACCCGTAGCAATCTCCTAAGCGGAACGTCATGCTCAATGCGAAAGTATATTCAGGATAGTTAGGACAGTCGTGGAACTACGTAACAAGAAGAAAATAGCTCTCGTGATGCTATACCTCCTGTGGAGATTGTTTTCTTATCACCTGACCACCTAACTTCGAAGCTAGTTAGGTCAACTTCCAGGTTTATCGTACGTTGTACGTAATCCTGTTTAAAAACTATGGAGCCGTACGGACCCGTTCACCAAAGCCATATGGACCCGTAAAGCTTGGAAGCGGGGCCGTAAGGATTGGCACGGGCCGTTCAATGGACCCGTGGTGCCGTATCACGGACTTGTACGGGGCCATGACATCAAGCAGTGGAGCCGTAAGGACCCGGTCGCCGGAGCCGTATCCCAGACCCGTTCAATGGAGCCATAGGTATATCGTACGTTGTATGTTCAAAAGGTATGGAGTAGTACGGACCCGTTCCCTGGAGCAGTATGAATGCGTAAAGCCTAATAGACTCGTAGCATAATCTGCACACGTAACACATGAGATGGATGTTTCCGAGCCTAATTTAACAAAGCACTTCCATGCAACGCATCGCGGGACATCCTGGGTGCGTAATGCACTGACACTTGGGACCTGTCCTCCGTGTCCATGATACTGGTGCAAATTTTTGCAGAACTATGCCTTCAACGCGGAAAATTGGTCTAAGGAAGTTGAACACGGCCGAAACTGTGTAGCTAATGGCTACAGTAACAAGAAGAAATAGCTCTCGTGATGCTATACTTCTTGTAAAGATTGCTTCCTTATCACCTGACCGCGTAGCTTCGTAGTTAGTGGGTCTGTATCCGGGTTTATCGTACGTTGTACGTTAACCCTTTCAAAACTATAAAGCTGTATGGACCTGTTTACCGGAGCCATATGGACCCATACAGACTAGGCATGGGGCCTTACAGACCTGTGCCATGAACCCGTGAAACTTTGTAACGGATCCGTATGGACCAGTATGGGGTCGTATCACGGACCCGTGAAAACAAGCTGTGAAGCCATACAAAGCCGATCACCGGAGCCGTATGAGTAATCTAATGGTTCAACTCTGCAAGCCATAAGATAACTAGGCTGATCAAAATAGTCTCAGAAATAACTTACGCACAACATACCTCAGCCCACGAACTTACCGCCTCAGAAGTGTCGAGATGGGCCCCTGGGGGTAAGTCAATGTAAGTTAACAAAGTAGACTACTGCCTCAGACCTCCGCGGCTCAGTAACGATAAGCCGTGGGTCGTGGCTTAAGTAGAAAACTCTGAGAGACCATAATGATTTATATTTATATCGCCTCTTGGCGTCTGAAAAGATAAAAATATATTAAACGTATATATATACATACTTACGCCAAAACTTCCCTGTGGGGGTGTACTTACGACTCTTATGTCAAACCTAATGAGGCAAGCCACAGCAACTTTGTGTACCATACAAATAAATATAATTTTTGTATATCTCATGAATGTTAAACTCCCGAGAAAGAGCGTGAAACGTAAAAACTTTATTCACGCAGGGGTGACGTGGAAAACACGAACCACTGTGAACTTGGTGTCTGCAGATAAAAAGAAACAGTTAATTCTCCTGAAAGGGGAACGCCAAAGAGACCTAAACATGGTCTCTAAGCGCCCCACAAATCGAGCTCATAAATTAAAAACTCTGTCTTAACTATAGCAAGAAAAATGAAGTCACGAAATACAATGTAACGTAAAAAAATAGATAGGCTCTCTTGTGCTAACTGTAGTTCCTTCGACTAAAAGAAGCCGACTACCTGCTTACCCTGTGGATACTACAACCTCCTGCGCATGCAAAAACATCAAAATGAAAAGATGGCCTACTAAAGATATCCTTACATGTTAATACAATGCATAGTATAAAGCTAGGCTATTCTCGTAGTAGGGTGGGGCCTAGGGTGAAAAACACTCGAATCCAAGGGAAAGGGGTCCTCTAAACAGGCACACTAGGTGCTCTAGGGACTAAAACGCCCACCTCGAGAGTGGAACTCTCTCGAACTAGCCACCCGCTTTGTACGAATGTAAGTAAAAACACCCTAACGTAAGTGTAAGATTAATGGGAAAATCCTACGAGTCGAATCAAAAATTTCCGTGTCCCGTGGCTACCTTGTCTTACCTCAGAAAACTCCTAAAGGTAAACAGCAAAGGTGAAACTGTATGAAAACCTGTGCGGTGAAGCTGCAGAAGAGAAAATTGTTAGAAAAAGGGTGAAAATTGTAGCAAACATTTTCAGACCAGTTCCACGAAGTTGTTGACAACAACGCGCTGAAAAGAAGTGAGGGTTATAAGAGGTATTATGGAGGTCAAGGCTGGGCTGGTTACTACGTTTTTAAAGTCGGATAAAAGTGCATTAGAATCAGGTCATGAACCAGATTGCATATTAACAGCATGGAAGGTAAGATATAACTTGAAGTAAATTACAACGATATCCTATGAGACACCACTGAAAATGCCATTTATTCATAGATAATAAACTGCCAAAATTACATTAAATCTACCTTATATTTGAATATTTTGCAGTAATGTTTGAGGAACTCTGTGAATATTTCTCTGCCCCCAGCAAGATGTTCAAGGTAGCTGGCAAAGCTGTAACCCTTCTCATAGGGCACTTCATTGTATGTGTCATCTGGGTCTATGTCCTTCATAACGGTCACTCTTAATCTATTTAACGGATGAGTCTATGAAAGACAAGAGCATCAAAAAAAGCTCAAACATTATGACTGGCACTTACAAATTAATGACTTAAACATTTTAGATGTTATTAAAGCAATGATTGTTGTTTTGATAATACAATTATTAGAAAAGTTTGATAAAGTTGTTGGCATGTGTTCACTCAGCAAAGGAAATAGGTCACAACACTTTGATCAAATATCCTTATCTGAGGAAGTGGATTAAGTTTAGAAATTTAAAAGTCGGATTAAAACTACTATTTGCAACTTAACACTAAAACAAATTTTGTCCAGGAAATATCCCAGCTAAATGAAAGAGACATGTCTGGTTTTAAAAGAAGTCACCATAGTTAATGAAAACTTGTATTGTAAATACCATTATGGTTCGCATGCCCATGCAAATTGACACCCATATCATACGACCTGGCCAATTATGAAAATGGCATCTCACACTAAGCCCCACAAGGCATCCTATGTCCTACATGGCATCCCACCCCATGTCCCACATGACATCCTACCCCATCCCTTGTCCTACATGGCATTCCACCATATTTCCCACATGACATCCCACCCCTTGTCCCACATGACATCCCATCCCTTGTCCCACATGACATCCCATCCCTTGTCCCACATGGCATTCCACCATATGTCCCACATGGCATCCCATCCTATGACCCATATGGCATCCCACCCTATATCCCATATGGCATCCCACCCTATATCCCACATGGATCCCATCCCATGTGCCAAATGACATCCCACCACATGTCATCTCATCCCATACCCCACAAGGCATTCCACCACATCTCCCACGTGGCATTCCACCATACAGTATGTTTCACATGGTATTCCACCACATGTCCCACATGGCATTCCACCATACAGTATGTTTCACATGGTATTCCACCACATGTCCCACATGGCATATCACCATATGTCCCACATGGCATCCAACCGTATGACCCACATGGCATCCCACCCTATGTCCCACATGGATCCCATCCCATGTGCCAAATGACATTCCACCCCATGCCCCACATGACATCCCATCCCATGCCTTGTCCCACATGACATTCCACCATATCTCCCACATGGCATTCCACCATACAGTATGTGCCACTCCACCATATGTCCCACATGGCATCCACTCTATGACATCCCACCAAATGTCCCACGTGGATCCCATCCTACATGTATGTAGGCATTCCACCATACAGTATGTCACACATGGCTTTCCACCATACGTCCCACATTAATCCAACCATATGTACCACATGACATCCCTCCTTATGTTCAACATGGTATCCCTCCCAATGTCCCAAGGACATCCTACTTTATGTCCCACATGGCATCACATCCAATGTCCCTATGGCCTCCTACCCTATGTCACACATAGCCTCCTACCCTATGTCACACATAGCCTCCTACCATATGTCACACATGGCATCCCAACCTATGTCACAATCTGTGTTACTCGTGGCATCCAACCCCATGTCCCACATGGCATCCCACCCCATGTCTCACATGAAATCATATGTCCCACATGACATCCCATCCCATGGCATTCCACCCTATGTCCCACATGCATGGCATCTCACCATATATCCTACATGGCATTCCACCCTGTTCCACAATGGCATCCCACCCCATGTCCCACATGGCATCCCACCACATGCCATCCCATAGACTCCATAAGAAGTCTCATCATAGCTATCACAGTCCCTGATTGAGCATACTATGTATGAAAGTGTCAGTTCATATAATAACTTATATGCAAATGACCTGTTGAATAAGAAAAAAAGGCAGTCAAACAATTATGCCTGATATAGCCCTTGGTGTATACCACATGGTATATGTTATATCATATGTCCCACATGGCCCCCATCCATGTCCCACATGGCCCCCAAACATGTCCCACATGGCATCCCTACCTATGTCCATATGTAGTCACATCCTGTCACACTCTCTGACTGAGCATACTAAATAAAATAAAAAGTATGGTCAGTTCATATACTGTAGCAACTTTATGCAAAGGACCACAATAATAAAGGCAGAGTTTAATAATCATGCCTGATACAACTGTTGGTGCCTAAATATTTTGAAGAATTTTAAGGATTTTAAATCTCCAATGCTATGAGAGAGACGCTTGAGGATCTTTGAAGAATATTGGAAAATTATATCATTTTACAGTCATCTTCTATGGAAATATCAAATGTTTTGTAAACTTTTAATTAGTCTTTAATCTGTCTTAAGTGTATCTAAAAAACTTTCAAGATTTTGTAAGGAAATTCTAACCTTCCATAAGGATATCTAAAAAAACTTTTTCTGAGGAACTCTGAAGAAACTTTAATATTTTCTGAGGAATTCTTAAAAACTTTTACATTTCTGAGGAAATCTCAGAAAAAACTGCGGATGGCCGGACGGACAAAATCACCATTACATAGGTTCGCATTATGCTTTGCATGCAACCAAAAAGGAGCCATAGCTGTAAAAATTATGTCACATGTTGGATGAGGTTAAATAATGATACAGATTTTACAAAAAAGATCATGTGAGATAAAACTTTACTAATAAGCAGAAACTAAACAATGGATAACATGGTGAGTAAAATTTTAATGGCAGTGCTTTATTGCAAGTTTTCACCACACCCTCACTATTCATCAAGCAAACCGACAGTAACATTATACCTCCCCTGTGCCTTCAAGTCTTGCTTTGAGCAAATTTCTTCCCGTTGCAGCCTCTAAACATGTGTAAGCCTCTCCGTGAAGTTCTGCACATATACACCTCTGGCCATACATGGTCAGACCCTCGTTGAGCCAAAACTCGCTCCAGTTGGCATTGGTGACAAGATTTCCAAACCAGCTGTGGGTCTTTACAAAGAAGAAATAGCATGCTGATAAAACTTGATATGATAACTCGACTTGCCAACATTCACTGACAGAAGACTGACATTCAAAGTTTACATAATCATATATAGATTCTGAGATAGCTTTTTGACTTGTATATGCACAAAGGCGGATTGAGATTTGATCACACCTCTCTGCTGAGTAATCAAAAGAAGAAATCATGTATGTATTGAAGACATTTATAGAACCAGAGCATCACCAATGCAAATGCTCAACTCTTTAAATCTTAAGTAAAGTTTTTGAGTGTCCAGCCAGTGGTGGTGATTTGTTGGTACTAAAAGAGAAAGATGGCATGATGAAGGTTATTGATGTAAAGTCCCCAGTCTTATGAAATAATGTTGCATGTTTTTATTGAGAAGATATTGATTGTTTGTAGATGAGAGCTTTTTAATGCAATCCTTTATGTTTCTGTTTTAAATTTTAGTTACTGAAAATCATCAAACTGACCAGTTTCTCCTGCTATGCTTCGATTAAGCTAGCATATATGATAGAGATTAAGTTCAAAACTTCTTTGTTTTAATCAACTGCTCCCATTCAATTAACATTGGTGGAGGTTAGAAAAACAATAAGTTAACAACTTAACAAAAGGAGATTGATAGATTTGATAGATTTTATGGTTGTTATGTCACAAAATTCATAAAAATTTGCATTGTTTATTACAGCAAAGTCTAAAAATTAAAAACGATGTAAATTGGTCGAATTTTTCAATGATTTTAATGAAAATGCTTACTATTTGCATGTTAGTAGCTTATTTTCTTCTAGTAAAGTTAAAGTCAAAATAAGCTCAATCTACCTGTCCATATATATATTTTATTTTTCATGAAGGTTTCATACAAAGTTGCAATTACAATTGGAACAAGAATAACAACCATTACTGGAAAAAAATACCTATTAAGATAAGAAATTTTAGGAATTTCCAAATAGTATCTCTTCTTCAAATAAGCAATGGATCATATACCAGTGGTCTGTTTTCATTATTTACCTTATGTGTCTATTCATGCATGATGGGCAGTTTGATCTAAAAACTTGTTAAATTACATGTCTATTCATGCATGATGGGCAGTTTGATCATGAAAGAAAATGACCAAGGGGAGCTTGTGTAAAACATGACACCGTGGAAATATCTCAAAAAATCTCTTAAAGTATGAAAATATTGTACCTTTTTAACCATAACTACAAAATTACAATGCATTACACCTAACAAAATACATTGTTTAGAATTGAAGATAACATCTTCTCAGAGTCAAAATTCTAAAACCAGAGGTGTCAAAACAAAAAAGTTCGAACATATTTAAGGCCAAAAAGTGAAATCCTTGTATGATTTTATAACCTTAACACAACACTCCTGTGTTGGTTGAGCTAAAAAAGCAACCCACCCTATATGAAGAGAGAAATATCACAAATTCAATTAAAAGACAGAAGACAAACTAGACGAAAATCTCTTCAAAAAGTACAACAAAATGTTTCTTTAATATAAAGGAGATACTTTACAAGAAACTTCACTTACTATTTCATGCATAATGACATCCAGCAATGACCTGTCCCCAACTAAGATGCATGGGGTCACAAAGGTCAAACATGGATTCTCCATTCCGCCAAAAGGGAAAGAGGGCGGCATCACCAATATGTCATATTTTCCCCAGACGTAAGGCCCGAACAGTTTCTCACCAAGCTTGATGTACATCTCCACTGCCCCAAACAACTCGGCATAGGCTTTATCCTAATGTCAATCAAAGTTGTATGGACATTAGACAAAAGTTTGTAATCTGCATATTTTCATTTAAAATTCACACAAATTTTAACTTAGCTGACTACTCTGACCTTTTATAACTATCCAGAAATAACATTGCTTCTATATTTGTAGCATTTCCCTGTATGTCCTTTGTTTGGTACACTAACTTGATACATTTTAAACCAGATATCATGCTATAGTGAAGATGAAAATACAGTATAAATTGGTCAAAATATTTATACAATTACCCATACTAGTATGAAACAGATTTATTGGTGACAGATCAAGCAAATTTCTTGAGATAAGATTCCTTATTAAATAGTTGAAATTGCATGACCTTGGGACTGAATTGCAAAATTGGTTTGGATGACAATGGTTTATTACATCCAGGGTTCTCTTTTACGATTGAACAGAAGGGAATCAGGCTTTAGAAGAATACTGACAGGTAGCAACAATACAAGCTTAACCCTTACTCTATCTACCAGGGCTTTGAAAAATGTGAGCCCAATTTTTGTAACTTTTTTTTCATATGCATTTTTGACAACCTTCCTTTCATTACAAGTTTGGTTGGAATGGAAGCTTTATCTTTTGAGTAATGAAAGCCAAATTAGGAAATATTGGACAAAAATATGCAAATCAAGGAATTTTTTGCTAAATTGGTCAACAAATGGCTTTGCACAAGTTTTGCTTCTTATAAATATTGAAAACAAATGTGTTACATATTTAGATTCTTTATAAAATTTCCTTTGCAATGATGCTAATCTAGAATTTTTATAAAGATAGAAAAGAATGAAAAAACACCAGAAATGATTTCAGTCAAATGACCCCTGAAAACTGCAGCAGAAAAATCATAATGCAGTAGTCAAGGTGAGACTCAAACCTGGTGCGCTTGCGTGCTGGCCGCGTTCATATCCAATACACTACATGATTATTGAAAATGCTGTGGTAAAATTGAATTATTATAGAAAAGGGTCCAAATAAAGGGGATATACTGTATTTATATGTCAAATGGAAGGAAATTGCAAGCAATTTCGAATGGCACTTCAACAAACCAATACCATGTGCGATGTACGGTTTTGGTACACAATGTTTTGAAATTAACGGGCCAAAAATGGCAGAAATTCATAAAATTTTTAAGAAATTTCTCCAGAACAAAAGAATGCAGGAAGGGATTATAAAAATTAGACCAGAAATCAATAATACCATGTCTTCTGATTTGCATGCTTGATTTCGAAGCAAAAATGTGATCTTGAAGTTACTTTAAGATTTAAAAAGGAATTTTTTTTTTTTTGCGAATTTGACCCCTTTTCAAGCTACTTTTTCTCAAAATTCTGTAATATGACCCCTATAAAACAGTTACACTTTGTGAAGAAAATATCCGAGTACTTTAGAATGGTACCAAGAATACTCCATAGGACTTTGGTAAAGTCCCAATTTTATTTTTAGAAAAAGTTGGTTTGAAAATGGCAATAATATCGCTGTGTGGTAGAGTAAGGGTTAAAAAGTTTAAAATGTACTATGAACTATGAAAAATTTCCATCAAAATTGCTTATAAATTGACCATTTAACAGCATTTTAAAACTTAGATACCTAATTAGCATAAATAGTGCAATTTCTTGTGACATCAGAACGGGACAACTAGAAAATGTCTTATATTACGTTTATTCTTCCTCCCCTGCCATATTTTGAATGGGAGAAGTTGGCTATAGTGAACATAATATGATAACCGTGACCCAGATTTAACAGTAGAAAGCTATTTGAGAACATTTGATATTTGAAATTTGGGAAAGAAATATAAAGAAATACATTAAAGAATTTTAGCTGTATTCCTGTTCACACATCATCATTTTTGTGTATGCTAAAATGTTTTTACATCCTTTGAATTGTCATAAGTTAAAAACCATAAGTTCTATTGCAACCATTTAAAGACTGTTCTGCGCAAAAATTTATATTCTTTCATCTGGGTAAAAATTATTTACCTATCCATATATCTCTAACCATCTTACTAGTCTTAACAAAAAAACAAAAAATTGTTCTTATTACCATAAATGTTGACAACTCTTCTCCACTAAGTCAAAAGTATATTTAACTGCAAAAACATCAATTTTTGAAGAAAATTGAGTTTCCTCTATAAAAGCTTATTCACAGAAAAGCCAGCGTGACTTACAATCATGCAAGGCTCTGTCCAAACTTTACTTCTGGGTCCGACATCTTCACTGACAATATCACCCACTGCTAATGCTATCAGGTATGTTGCAATAGGATGATCCATTCGAAAATGGAAGACTCCATCACCTTTGTCCTCTCGATGACCTGCACTCATAACAGCTACAAAACCGTCAGGAACCTACAAAACATTTAAAATTAACTTCAAAGTCAGTAAGAACACCACTGTAACTCCTAAACAACTCTCGACTATTGTGTCTGCTTTGTGGTCACCAACTAAACAAGAAACTGGCAACCATGTTCCCTCATTTCTAAAATTTTGATTGCCAAAATTGTTAAGTTGATACTAGCCAGTGCAGAAACCTGGTTTAAACTATAATTTTGAATATAAAACCTTTCTTCCCCAACTTTATTCCTGCATAAATGATTTAACTTCATACTTTATTGAAAACTCTTTTTAATTTCAAAGATGTACAAAACAATTATCAAGTAAAAACTGGAAGGGTATTGTATCAAGTAAAGACTGCAGGGATATGTTATCAAATAAAGACTGCAGGAATATGGTATCAAATAAATACTAAAGAAATATGGTATCAAGTAAAAACTGCAGGGATGTGGTATCAAGTAAAGACTGCAGGGATATGGTATCAAGTAAAGACTGCAGGGATATGGTATCAAGTAAAGACTGCATGGATATGGTATCAAGTAAATACTATCAAGTAAATGATATCAAGTAAATACTGCAGGGATATGGTATCAAGTAAAGACTGCAGGGATATGGTCTCAAGTAAATACTGCAGGGATATGGTATCAATTAAGACTGTAGGGTATGGTATCAAATAAAGACTGTAGGGATATGGTATCAAGTAAAGATTGCAGGGATATGGTATATTGTAAAGAATGCAGGGATATGGTATCAAGTAAAGACTGCACGGATATAGTATCAAATAAAGAATGCAGGAATATGGTGTCAAGTAAAAACTGCAGGGATATGGTATCAAGTAAAGACTGCAGGACATGGTATCAAATAAAAACTGCAGGGATATGGTATCAAGTCAAGTCTGCAGGGAAATGGTATCAAGTAAAAACTGCAGGGATATGGTATTAAGTAAAGACTATGGTATCAAGTAGATACTGCAGGGATATGGTATCAAGTGAAGACTGTAGGGATATGGTATCAAGTAAAGACTGCAGAGATATGGTATCAAGAAATACTTCAGGGATATGGTATCTCCCTGGTCCAACGGAACTGGCACAATTTTTAGTACTTTCATGCACCTCATGCGCTAAACGGACATACTGTTGCTCAGTTATTTGATATCATACATATGGTATGGAGCTTGTGGGGACAAAGCTAAGGTGTAAAATTTCGGAAATAGTATTGCCAGTAATTTGGGGGCAGCAAAGTATAAAGGTAGTTTATACTACCAAAGCATTTGCGGTACATTTCTTACTCATAATTTTTTTTATTTTAGTGGCCAGTGTTATTCTCTGGCAAATAGAATCATCATTTTTCAATTTTTTGGTCGCTAAGTTTTCAGCAATTGTTGAAGGCTGTTCCTCTATTGTATCATGGTATGACAAATATATGAGTTTTGTCCAGATGAGATTTATGGTTAAAAAGCAAATGGTAGAACCATGTTTAGGAACTTTTTCAAGCTTGTTTGTCATTTCCAATAAATACAAAATTTCACAAAATAACCCCAGATGTATCTGCAGATAGTATTATTCAGAATATGATACAGAATTTGTATTTTTACCTCTGCCAACTAAGTTGGACAGAGGTTATGTCTGTTTGTTTGCTATCAAGATACACAATTTGCTTTTTTTTTTTGTTAAACATATACTCAAAAGCTCTAGCATATTTGTAAATATTTGGATAAAGACTTGTAATCTCTTGTTCATGCTTTCATTACATCCCACTTAGATTATTGCAATTCACTGCAACTTGCCTGCTATCTCATAGATAAATTACAGAAAAACCAAAGTGCTGCTGTTAGGAGAAGTAAGAGGAGCCTATACAAGTAGAAACCAATCAGGAGCCAGTATTCCAGTCATGTGACTAATTTCTCATGAATATTCATAATTATGCAAATTTGTCATGAATATTCATAGTTGTACAAATCTTTTGGAGGGAAGGGAATAAACACAAACACAATGTTTTAAATCAATTTTCTCTTTCTTATATTTGTGGTGGCTCTTATAAGAGCCTTTGGGTTCTTTATCGATCGTCCGATCGATCTGCTACTGTCCTCCTCCGGTGGCTCTCGGCTGTCCTTTCCCGATGGCTCCCTGGTGTTCACCTTTGTCAGTAACTTTCTTTCATTCTGCAAGGGTCTCGTCGCCTTCTTTTGCTTTTGCCATGTTGAAAACAGCAAAGTTGAAAAAAGCAAAGTAAAATGCCCACGTGCATCCCCGAACTGTTGACATGTCTTGGTAAGCATGAATAATGGCTGCTGTAATTGCATCGTCTTCTGCAGGATGAAACCCACCTTTGAAACAATTGCATCTGCTTTCGAGGTGGTCTATAACTTTATCGTAGTCGATAGGTCTAGGGCTACATTTTCTCAAAGAATAAACATTTGCTTGACTAAGATATCCCACTACCTGATGATGTGTTCGCTCTGAAGCTCAGAATGAAAAGAATGGATCAGGCTTGCTCTATTTATGCTTTTTGCTTCGATCTCTTTGACCAATCAGAAGCCAGAAAGGTACGATGCCATTTGAATTGGTGGTGCTCTTTTGAAAAGAAAGCCAAAAAGGTATGATGAGTTTGAATCTTTTAAAGGGAAAACAATAAACACATTAGTCTTAATTCAATTTTCTCTTTCTCATATTTGTGGTGGCTCTTATAAGAGCCTTTGGGTTCTTTATCGATCGCCCGATCAATCTGCTACTGTCCTCCTCCGGTGGCTCTCGGCTGTCCTTCTCCGAAGACTCCCCAAAGTTCCCGAAGTTCGCCTTTGTCGGTAGCTTTCTTTGATTCTGCAGAGGTCTCGTGTTCTTTTGCTATGTCGAAAGCAGCAACGTGAAAGTCCCATATGCCGCCCCAGCAGTATGACACGTCTTGGTAAGCATGGACGATGGCTGCCGTTACATCGCCTTCTGCAGGATGAAACCGATTTTTGAATGGTGGTAAAGAGTTGCATCTGTTTTCGAGGTGCTCTATAACTCCAGGGCTCCATTTTCTCAAGAGTTCAAACATTACTTTGGCTAAGACTTCCCACTCCATGATGATGTGTTCGCTTCGAAACTCAGAATGAAAAGAACGGAGAGAGAGAGAGAGTTGAACACACAATTACAATGACGGGGTCGTCGCCTGCGCGATTCGGTTATGATAGTACAAATGCTATCACGAACGCTTATCGACCGACGAGAACACAGGTGCGACGACGGACAGACATAACATCGACAACCAAGTCAATGTCCACGCCTTTGATAACAAGTTGTGGTGCACTGGCAACTGGTTATCAAAGGCGTGGACATTGACTTGGTTGTCGATGTTATGTCTGTCCGCACGTCGCACCTGTGTTCTTGTCCGGTCGTATAAGCGCTTCGTGATAGCATTTGTACTATCATAACCGAATACGCAGGCGACGACCCCGTCATTGTAATTGTGTGTTCAACTCTCTCTCTCTCTCCGTTCTTTTCATTCTGAGTTTCGGATCAAGTTTGCTTTATTTAAAAAAAAAAATAAGTAATTAAATAAAATATATAAAATATTTATAAAAATTTAAATAAATAAATAAATTTAAAAAAATGACGCAACAGTACAAGCATGGACGATAAGAACAAACATACAATAAAACGATAAGAAAATTGACACATCAAACGATAAAACATGGACGTTACAAACAATTATGGACAATAAATATTACAAACGATAAACATTACAAAGAATGTTTTGAATCATTTTTCTCTTTCTTATACCTGTGGTGGCTCTAAAAAAAACCTTTGGGTTTTGTTTCTTTTTCTTCTCTTACATCAGCACAGGGTAGAAGGGGCACTTGCAGTGCTGGTGATCCGTCTGGGTTGCCACGGATCTGTTTGTCTCCGTAACCTCTTCTGTCTGTTTTTTCTTCTCCCTCTGACTCTTGTCTTTTCTTGTTCTTCGTCCTCCAGTGCTGGCGGCCAGTCGTCTGCCATGAGAAATTCCTCATCAGGGCAGTAAAAACACTCACCCACTCGTCGTTAGAGAGGACGATTTCTTCGTCCTCGTCCTCCATCTCTCTCTCTGCACTGCGGCAACTCTAAAAGGCGACTGTCGTCCTCGTCCCAGTCGCTGCTTGCAGAGTCTGTTGCTGAGCTCCATGAGCTAGGCGGGTAGCGTGCCATCGCAGCGTCGAAGTTCCATGGCTCCTCGTGGCGTTGCCATATCTCTTTGTCTTCCATGTAGACTTTCACTCGAAAGTGATGAAACAGAGTTGTGATTTTGGTTGTAGGTTGGTTAATCTAACACAGCGAATGATTGAAAATGATCAAAGTTAGTACTTTTATTAGTCTCTAAATAATACTTACTATGCCTTGATTGTTAGACAGGCACGTGGCTGTATACTTACCCCCAATTGGTTCGTATCACGCCTGCCTGTTGACACTTGTCTAGCTCACGCCCAAGTTATCACGCCTGGTTGTCGAACTTCTACGGTAGCCTCTACGGTACCCTCAAACTCTTTTTAAATGTCTTTAAATTCATTTTTCTCTTTTTTAACATTTATATGCGAGGGTAAAGTACCTGCCCCAACCAACGTAGTGGTAGCGTAGGAGTCATGCCACGATTTTGTACTCCTTCCGCCCTCATTTTTTTTTCAAGCTTGATTTTTTCTCTTAATGCCAGAAAATAAGACGCAGCTCATATGGTATAATAACAATAACAAACATATTCATGCAGAGGGTTCTTTTTTTTTTTTTTTTTTGTTTCTCAATGATGATGGGTGGTATGTCCAGTTTTAAATTTACCTTGCGTCTTTTTGATAAGGTGGGAGGTGGCAACGACGACGGTGAACGGGGTCTTTTCTTTGCTTTTGAATGTTTTGCTTTCATCTGTTCGCACATTTCGTCCATGTTACTGGGATTTTTCTCCAAGATGGGTACTTTGACCAGTTGCTAATGTTCTATTGCAAATAGCCCTTCCATGATTGCAAGTTTGCACCATTGGTACAGGTTGAAAGAAATCCCTTTTTTCTCCGGGTATGACGGTCTAATGACGGGTGGTGTGTCCGTTTGGCTTGCTGATGTTTTGCATTGCGTAGTTGTAATGGCTTATGTCCATGAGAATGCTTTCACCTTCTGTGGTCAGACCGATATAAATCTGTTTTCCCAGACACAAACGTAACTTTTTGGGGTGTGACGAACCGCTCATGTGACAGGCGCCGTTGACGTAAGACGTATGGTAATGCAAGGCCATTTCAAATACCATGTTTTCGTTCTTGCAGAGTTCATCCCAAACGCCTTCTTCCATGGCGATGCCTTGAGCCGTGACTCATAGTATTGTGCAGGGGTTGGCTTTGGCATACTTGCCGAGGTGTACATATTTAATGCTTTCAAACTGCGATGTATACACGTACACGTCCTCTCCTACGGTATAAGCTCAGGTCACCAATCCACAACTGTCTCTTACTTTGTCGAAACTCTGCATTTTCAAAACTCTCTTTAACGGTATGTTGTCGGGACCCGAAAAAGGTGGTGAGAATTGCATTTCTCCCGTATGTTTGTTATGGCAGTACACATTACCGTTCCTCTCGTTTACTTTATTCCAACAGGTTTGGGCCATGATGATGATAATGTGCCTTTCTCAAAGAGTTGTGAAAGAATGGTGGGTGTTTTTTAATTCAGGCACTTTTTGAACTTTTTTTAGTAGAGGGCGCTAGTAAATTATCGGCGAATGACATCCTGCTTCATTGAAAGATATGTTTTTTGAGGTGTTACACATATTCGCAGAAGACACATGTTTCATCGCTTTTCTGGTCTTTACGTCGTCTTCTTCTTCGTCTTTCGAAATACATACTTGACGAAAACTCTCTTGACGTGCCAAAATCATCCATTGTTCGGGTGTGAGAGCGATACCTATCTTGGTAGGTACTTCACCAATAGCAGGAACGTTGCTGTATTTTCTGATATGTACGTAGAGATTGTCTTTGAAAGAAGAGATCGTGACATAGGTATGCTGTCTGAGCACCACTTTGAACTTTTCTCCCAAATGGATGCGATGGGTACTGTCCTTTAATTTCTGGAGTGTGTCCGTTACCAGATGAGCTCATCGAGTTATTACTGCCCATTGCTCGAGTGCGAGGGCAATACCTTTCTTGGTCGCCACGGAAGTCATTCCGACATTAAGGTGTGTAAAATACTGCCGTACGTGAATGTTGAAGCCACAGACGGTGAGGTAGCGTTCGCCTCCTAAAGCAACAGCTTTCTTGTCTTGTGTGCCGGCACGGACATCGGTTAATCCTCGCGTAGTGATTGCTTCAAAGTCTGAGTTTTGACTGAATATTGCACACCGTCGTCGTCGCCTTTTTATAAGTTTTAAAAAACAATATATGTACAATACCATGCGCTCTCTAGTAAAAAACAGCAATTCACTACTTTAGTCAGAGTCTGTTGTTTCGACAAGGAGACGGTGTTCCGTTCCGGTTTTGGTCATTTCAGATGACTTATCATTGTTTTTTGCATAGAGGGAGTTAATAAAAAAAAAACATCTTACAAATCAATTAAACGAACGTCTTAACCATAATGTTGAAGTACAAATGTAAACACAGCCTCATCGTTGCATTCCTTGTCTTTCCCAAAATGAGCCATGATGCCGTTCATGTCCGAGCCGCGTGCCCTATGAAACAGATAATAAATACAATAATGACCGCATACGCTAGAGGTAGGACTTTGAAGCGGTTTGTGATTGTAAACAAACTGTTGATTTTTAAGATACGTCGAATAAAAGAAGCATCGGGGGTTCGCCGTAGGAGTCAAAATATTCCCAAGAACCGATTTCGGGTACGTAAATAGCGACCCAATGCCGGCCCGATTTTCAACTCAGATCCATGTTGTCCACCATCACATCACACTTAGACGTTCCAATGGTGAAAGTAAGTGATCTGCAGCATGAACACCGGCGAACACATCGCACACGAGCCATCACGTGTAAGCGTCTTTGCTCAACACTCGAACAATATCGGACAGTCTCTATGATTTCAATTGGTAAAAAGTAGATGATGTTGCGGTTTTTATCTATTTCGATGATCTTCTCGAATTCGGCATAGATGAGAAGGATGGTGGTGGATTCCACTGCCTCTGCAAATTTAAAATCCACACAAAGATTTCCTCGTTTGTTGACCATGTAGTGTTGTCCGTGGGATCCGTCGGGTGTCAGGTCGAAAGCGAACGACGTGTAACCGTCCAAAAAATCCGTCGGAGTGATGTCCACACCCCCCATTGCCGTACAAACAACTAGTGGCAGAATACAATTGAAGGTAACTGCGAAGAGTTAGATCTGATTCAAATTTGGGGGAAAGTGGCATTGAAGGATACTGTTTCTCATCAACGTGAAGCGCGATATAATTCAGTTTGAAAGATTGGAAACGAAATGGATTCTTCTTGTAAGCGCCGTTGAAAGAGGCTGTGTCCACCAGAAAAACCACAATCCTTTTTGGTAACTCACCCAGAAATACATTGTCTCGTTGAAAATCTTGGGTTCTGGTGCGTATGGTAATATTTCGGATGATGGTGCGTCGGATCTTGTACTTGGCCGGTTCTCTGTTGAGGGTGACGAGGTCGCTGAGCACATGGGTGTCGCTGCACGTCATTTTACGCAAGTAGAGAATGGCAACCAAGATAATCACGCGGAAATCGGCAGCTGCAGTTTTTGACGTCAAACAAGAAGAGTCCTTACGTCGTTGCAGTTTAATCGTACTTCCACACCCAGTATAAGCACCTTATTTTGAGCAAATATGTCGGAGTGAAGGGGTCCCATCATCTCGAACACTTTGCTGTCTTTTGTTTTAATAAAACGTTCTTTAAGTCCCCAGTTGGGGATGGTTTCGGCAGTCAAATCGTTGAAGTCCATATGTGCTGCAGTGTCTTTGAAGTAGAACTGAGACTGCAGATGTATTTCTTTGGCTTCTCTGTCGTAGTTGAGCAAAGTCTCAATCATCGCTCTGTAAGGGTACGTTGGCATCGAGTCGCTGATGAGTTTGCCACTGAGGGCTACGTCTAGTTGTGAAAATATCGAATGCAACAACAGACTGACAGGAGCCACCGCTTCATCGGCGTTGTCAATGGTGTTACAATCGCTCCCATCTGCTTTGATGATTTTCACTTTGACGTAAAGTTGGGTGTTGTTGATATCCAGATATTTGCTTTCTGTTCCGGGAATGAGGAAATCGATTGGCCCTATGGAGTTTAATCCTCCAAATGGACGGTATTCGACCTATTCGCTGTCTTCAATCACCATTTGTGTCGGAGGAATACTAAACAGCTCCATTTCTGATTTAGAGCAAGGCATGGAGTGATTGTAAACATAGCAGAACTGCTAATGAGGTTATAATCTGACTATCATTCTTCTTATAACAGTTCCACGTAGTGTAAACGATTCTATTTCTTTTTTAAGGCCGACGTTCAGGCACGAATGCTCGGACTGTACCGAGGTGTGCTTGATCGTGGTCGTGTTGGTGGATGTTCTCGAGCGTATCGGGCCAATGTTTCTAAAACATATCTCCCTATTCTGTTCAACGGTTTCTTTTTGCCACGATTGGCTTTTCGTTTTGCAGAGCTGCGTCCGGGTCGCTATCGTTTCTTACTGCGGAGAGGCGAAAATCCATGAATAATAGATGAGACTGGTAAGATTGCCCTTCCCGGAGTATCGAAAGGTTGATGCGGGGATGCACCGAATGATGATATACTCTATATATGGGTGCAGCGCCACTTCGGCCGGCTTATCACTCTGTTGTTTTTGGCTTCGTTTTACATCTAAAAAATAATTTTGGATATTCAATTTTAAATCTGGACTTTGCGGAACGTCTTTAGATCATGCATGGAGAGGTTAGAACTGCTTTTAAACTGTTTTTATCGTGTAATCTACAAATTTTTGTGAATTAATCTTATCTAATAGTCAGCCTTATTTTACTGTATATAGGCCTATGTACGCATACACTGTGGACAACATCAACAATTGGCTACTGTTACATGATAAGTACCTGGGAATTCGAAAGCTGTTTTGAGCAACCCGTTTCAATGGTAAATATGTCGCTGTCAGACTCGATTTTATTACATAGAACTGTATGTGTGCTGTTTTCTAATTGCAATATTTTACCCGAGTTATTAAGTAGATTAAAAACATTGAATATACTGTCAGAATCATGTCATGGACACGAAATTCACTCACATCCCTCAATTTGTTATTTTAACAAGACCCGCCGTAAACGCCTTAGAGGGAAAAGAGGGAATCGCGGGGGACAAAAACGTAGAATTCGTACTATTATCTCATCTCACCAGCCCGCTCATACTTACAGTAATGTGCAAATGTAAATAATCTTGTCAAAATTCCGCCTGGATGTAAGAAGTAACTAGATATAAACATCTGGAATGCTCAATCATTGTGCAATAAAACTGTGACAATCTATGACTATATCCTCGATTCTGATGTGGTCATCTTAATTATTTGTGAATCTTGGCTTGGTGAAGAAAATCCTGTGGTGATTGGAGAGTGCACACCATCTGGGTATTTCCTTTTGAACTACCCCTGAATTGGTGATAAACACAGTGGCATTGCTTTAATTTACAAATCTCATTTGAAACTGAGCATTTAACCTTTTGCAGTTAATCTAATATGTACACAACTTTTGAACTTGCATGTGTGGCTGACATTGACAAGACATTTCATCTTGATGCTATATATCGCCCCCCCTCCCCCCCCCACCTTCTCATAGGAATGGCTTTACTGTAGCCAAATTCCATGTAGAATTTGAACATTTTTTGTGTGACTTAGAAAATATGCCTGAAAAGCATTTGATTATGGGTGATTTAAACATTCACGTTGATGATCCAAGTAAACCTGAAGTTTTGCGATATTTAGCTCTGCTTTCTAAACATAATCTCCACCAGTTTGTTGACAGGCCTACTCAAGAGGTCCGGTCATATTCTTGATCATGTGATCTGTGGACTTGTTGGTAGAATGCAATGTATCTCCCAACTTATATGGTTCCGATCATTACATGATTGAATGCTCAATAAATAAGCTGAAACCTGCACCAGAAAGGAAAGCTGTCACAATAAAAAAAATTAATGATCTCGATCTAGGTGTTTTCAAGATTAACCTTATTTAAGAGCTTAGCGGTCTCAATATGTTGAAAGATCCAAATGTTCAAGCTACCGAGTATAATACAAGGGTGCGCAGAGTTCTTGACAAACACTGTCCGGAGCAGACACGATTTCAACGAACGATTAAATGTCCTAAATGGTTCAACGATGATGTCCGGTCGGCCCGAACAAAACGCCGCAAATATGAGCGTAAGTGGAGAAAAACCCTCAGTGATACTGATTGCTTGAAATATCTTGAGCAAAATATAGTTGTAAATGAACTTATTGTTTAATCCAAAACAGGGCATTTCAAAGGTGTTTTGGCAAATGCTGATGCAAAGACAATGTACCGTACAGTTAACTCACTTCTCAATAGTTCCACCAAGGCTTTACCAATCTGCCGCTCAAATGAAACTCTCAGTAATAATTTTGCCAATTTTTTTACAGAGAAAGTGGCAAAAATAAGGTCTGAACTTGACGTTGAATGTGTTAATGTAAATATATCTTTTCTTGATACCAGTAAACAATGTAATGATGATGTATTTCTGCTTGATTCTGAAGATGATTTGATGATTGCTGATTTACAGTATATGCACAGTAATGATATCTTTGCAAATTTCCACCCTGTAGATGAAGCTGAGATTCTACATATCATTTCTAAGATCCCAAACAAGACCAGTTCTCTTGACCCACTGCCCACTTGGCTCTTGAAGGAATGTGTTGACATAGTAGCTCCTATAATCATGTCTCTTGCAAATAATTCATTTTTATCTGGTTGTTTTCCATCCATTC
This sequence comes from Chiridota heheva, assembly GCA_020152595.1. Taxonomy (NCBI): domain Eukaryota; kingdom Metazoa; phylum Echinodermata; class Holothuroidea; order Apodida; family Chiridotidae; genus Chiridota; species Chiridota heheva. The sequence goes on from JAIGNY010000132.1 coordinate 109,272, forward strand.
TTAGGAACGCAATTATTTCTCCTCTTATCAAGAAGCCCACCCTCAATCCGGACGTTTTGAAAAATTATCTACCCGTCTTCAATCTTCCCACCCTTGGCAAGATCCTTGAAAATCCAGCAGTCTCTAGGTTTATTGAATATCTTCATTTAAAACATCTTACTGAAGTTTTTCAATCTGCTTACAAACCGGCACATAGTACTGAAACTGCGTTATTGCATGTTAAGAACGATATATTAAATGAGTTATATTCGGGTAGAGTTGTTTTACTTATACTTCTAGATATGTCTGCAGCCTTCGATACCACTGACCACACTATTCTTATAAACAGGCTTCAGTATGCGTATGGTATCAGAGGTTGTGTTTTGAACTGGTTTAGATCTTATCTAAGTGATCGCAAGAGTTCAGTTTGTATCTCTGGTAGTTATACTACTGCCCATCCTCTGAAATATGGTGTTCTCCAAGGATCTGTTGCAGGTCCTCCGATCTTCAATGCCTATTCGCAGCCTGTTACCCGCATTATCAAACTCTTCAATGTTGCTTACCATATATATGCTGATGACACTCAGCTATATGTTAGCTTCGATCTTAAAAAGCCGGGTAATAGGGAAGCTCCCCAAGCTCGCTTGTCAAATTGCATTGCGGCGGTTAAAGACTGCATGCTTCGTAACAAACTTAGACTTAATGACACCAAAACTAAATTTTTGATCATTTCATCAAAAAAACAAATGCATTCCATCAAGTCCATTGATTTAAGGATCTGTGGGTCTGTGATTGTTCCTTCATCTTCCGTTAAAAATGAAGGTATCATGTTTGAACCTTGTATGAATATGAATATGAATTCCCAGGTCTCTTCAATATGTCGTACTGTTAATTTTCATTTGCGTAATATTTCGAGAATCAGACGGTACATTGATCAAAATACTTGTGCTCATGCAGTGCGATCTTTCGTCCTTTCTCGGCTGGATTATGGCAACTTCCTGCTTGGTGGCATATCACGTGCAAACCTTCAACACTTGCAAAGACTTCAAAATCGTGCAGCGCGCATGATTTGTTCTGTTGATAGACGTACAAACGCTTCCCCCCTCTTGCGTGTTCTTCATTGGTTGCCCATCCAGCAGAGAATTGATTTCAAGATCGTACTGCATGTGTACAACTGCATTAAAAAAAAATGCACCTTCATACCTTCAAGAATTGCTGCATATTTATAAGCCTGGATGCGTTGGTCTAAGATCTGCCAACAAGGATGTCACTCGCTTTGTGGTGCCAAGAACTAATCGTGTCAGTGGGGACTGCGCCTTTTTTGTCCTGGGACCACCTTTGTGGAATAATCTACTCATTGCAATCCGTCAGGCTCAAACTGTTTATACTTTTAAGAAGGCCCTTAAGACTCATCTTTTTCCTACTGATTAAATTTCATGCTGCTATAATATTTAATTTCTTGTTTTATTTATCTAGTTTTTTGTTTTATTTTTTTATCACTTCTTTCAAGCTTTTATATTGTCCTGCAAATGTTTTTAAAATTTTTGATATTGTATATTAAGAGTTTGTCTATGTATTATCAATTTGATTGTAAAGCGCTTCAATCCACAGAGGGGCGCTATATAAATAAGTTCAATAATAATAATGATAATAATAATAATGGTGTACACATAGGTGTGAGAGGAGACGGGAGTAGAGGCGATGCTAGTCTCGGTGTTGAACGTTTACGAGGTCTCTTCTTCTTCTTTTTCTTTTTTTCTATCATGGATCACTGTCTTTGACGTGGAAAAAGTGTTTACAATTTGTCACTTTATGCTGAGTAATGCGATGCGGGAGTGTACGACGAAACAGGAGAGAATGCGAGTTGTCGATGCACGAGGGACTTCAGATGCGAATCACTTAACCTAGAAGAATTGCCCCAACCACTGCTGCTCCGACAACGACTGCTACTCTTACTACTAGTAGGTGTCGATGGAGTTCTTCTTCTGAACGATAACTTCAGCACTTTTCGGCCGCATGTCGGACGAGATGGTTTCTTCATCGTATCTTCCGTGGTAATGACGGTTCGTGTTCGTGCCGTACGGTTTATAACACTTTTCCCATGTCCTCTTTGTCCTCCTCCTCCGCCTATCTGTTGGGACAATGCCTCTTTGGGACGCGTCATGGCTTTTCGTTTCATATGTCGACCTGCTTCTCTCGCTCTGCGAGGGGCTGATTGTTTGATGTTTTCTCTGGCCATAACGTCTCCTAGAATACTGGCTCCCGTGGTCAAAACCTCTTTTACAACTTCTTTACCTAAACTCATGGTTCCTTTCTTGAGGAACGGTATGGCCATCCTAACAATCCGGAAAGCATTCTAACGAGACCGTAGCCTCTTTGATTTCCTGGCCTGATAAACACGAGTAGACGTCCGTCGGCCATGATGTTTGATCTTCGTCTTGAGCGATAATGAATAATACGACGTTTGCGGCAACATTATATATCTCTCCCTACAAGGAACGTTGTTGACTAAAATGCAGCCTGACGATTGATCTTTCTGTTGTGAAAGGTATTTTTGCCCTATCCGTCATGGATAACGATTTTGATCGAATCGATGGAATTTCGCTTTACGGGATGATAGGCGATGATCGGTGGTGCCACGTCGACGGCCTGACCCCAAAATTTTGATAACAGCACTCCAAAATGTTGTAACAACGGCACTTCTTGATCACCTACGGTTTGAGGAGTAATGATGTCGGTGTACAGAAACAGGTGTTCGATATTCTCCGTCTTCCAAAGATAATGGGTGGTTATCGTATTCTGTGTAAAATTGCAAGGATCCTCACATCCGAAACTTTGGCATATTTGTCCACAAAGTGTTACAACGTGTCCACTGTTTGCTCCCATTCTCACATGTCCTTTGTAAGTGGGGGTCCGTCCAATATTAAACATATTTTGGTGTGAATTAGGCAAGTAATTTTTTGCTAAAAGCAATGCAAAAGTCACTTCTCTCAAGGGCTGCAAGTCGACCTTCACTTCATTTCTCTTGCTTGCCGCCCGATAAGAACATTAACTTGTCTCGTTACAGATTTGGTACCACGAATAAGGGTAGCTGAAACTTGCTAATCCGACTCCCCATATGCCATCGAGATGTAGGGGTCTTGAAAGAATGTTTCGAAATCCCGTCACTGTGTTTTGTGGATAAACGTTCATGGAGCCATTGCTCGGCAGAGTCACGTAAAACGATTTGGCCATGGTAACGTCTAGAGCGTTAATGAAAAGAACGACGTCGACGGTAGCAATATATCTCTCCTACAAGGAACGTTGTTGACGAAAATGCAATTTGACAATTGATCTCCCTGATGTAAATGGTATTTTTTGCCCCGTTTTGTCGCGGATAACGATTTGAATCGAATCGATAAGGTTTCGGTTAACAGGATGGTAGGCAATGATCAATGGTGTGTTCTCTACGGCTTGGCCTCGAACGTCTAATGCCAAAACTCCGAATTGTTCCAGCAAAGGTACTTCTTGATTTAGCCATTGTAACGTCTCACAGTCGAATGATGGTATTGTCACTTTATAATTTACCAACATCGGTGACCCAACTGTTGAATTTGGAAGGGTAACCGTACCATTTTACCAGATATTCTTTCGTTCCGTCTTTACGTTTTCTTATCTTCTCGATTTAATAAACAGCATCTTTTTTTTTTTTTTACTGACCTTTAGTAATTCCTCTTGATGAAAGGTACTGGCCACTTCTTTTCCTTCGCGATCTTTAACCGCATACGCGACGGGTTGACAGCGGATCACTTTGCCGATTACAAATACTTCTTCAGTCCATCGTGGCAGATAGCCTATGCGAAACAGTCGTGTGACCATGCTCAAACGAACGACGTCTGCTGTTTGTAAGGTTACATCTTTCTTCTTCTTCTTCTTTAATGATTTACTGTATAAAGCTTCCTAGACCTCCAATTCATTGCGCTAGTGGACATTTTCCGGAGCCCGTCTGATGCTGCGATGACGAGCACCGTTGTAGGCGACAAGAAGTTTGGGTAACACGTCGATGTATTTGTGACAGCTGTTTGCGGTAAAGTAGCGCCACATTCAAGTTTTGAGCGTACGGTTAAATCTTTCCACCGTGCTGGCTTTGATTTCGTTTTCTGTCGAGAAGAGTTTTACACCTTGTTCTTTCAAATAGGTCTGTACTTGACATTTATAGAATTTGGTTAATTTGTCTGTCTGCAGCTTCCGCGGTAACCGCCCTAAATCTTTGAACAACTTTTTGAATGCAGTCAAAAGCGATACTCCTGATTTGTTTTTGAGAGGTAATGCCCATGCGAATTTGGAAAATACGTTTAAACATTTCAACAACCATTTTGTCCCTTTGTTAAACCTTGCGTAAGCACTGAGATCGACGAGATTGGCTTGCCATTGATTGTCGATACCATTTACGATAACTCTGTTTCTATCGTACTTATGTTTCAAAGTTTTGTGTAAAGTGTACGTGTCTTGTTTTGCAAGCCACGTTCGTACCACCATTCGTTTTAGATTCAAAAACCGTTTCTTGGCCGCGGCGTACATGCTGTCGGCTCCTGCGAAGCCAGCGGGATGCGACAGATTGTAGTAGATTTCTCTTAGTATTTCTTCCATCGTTGGTGACACCACGTTCTGAATCACAGTCCACCGCAACAAGCGCTGACACAGTTGATGTTTTTTTTATTGAATTGCGTAAGGTTACCCAAGATAATGCTGTACCTGCCATATCGGTTTCTGTTCTGTTTCTGTTCTCTCTAAGAAAAGTTCTTGGCATATACATTGGTGTTTCCTCTTCTTCTTCACGAGTCATTGGGATTTCTTCTTCCACAGGAATATCTTCTTTCTCAACGTCTCCCGTCTGATTTAATCATCGAAGTCGTTTCCACATCTCTCTATTACCGACCAAGTCGGGGGAGCAGATGAGGCTATGGATGTCAATCAACACGACGATGATGAAAAACTTACCGTCGAGAGTTGCTATCGTATCGTGGACCCGAAGACGCCATATTCCCAAATATAACTCGGAGGCAAATGAACACGTTGTGCGGTTCGACGGGGAAAGAATTGGGCAACTTGCCAACCAACATGAGAACGTCATCAACGTATTGCATGCTGTTTTCGAAAATCTCATCAAACGGCTGGTAGAAGGTTTTGCTGCTCAATATCTAGGGGTTTCGGATTCATTCACCCAGTCTAGAGTAACCGATATGGGTTCAACTCATGCGTAGAGATCAAATGAGCATATTTTTCGAGTTTTGCAATCAAAGACTGCTTTCGTGCTCAACGGAGACATTGAAATCAGAGTGATTCACATCGAGATGCCTCAAGGAAGTGGACTTACCAACATAAAAGACTGGACTCTGAAAAAACGCTCTATCGTCCGTATTGCAGACAAAGATCACCTCTGTCTAGCCCGAGCTCTAGTGACCGCCAAAGCCCGCATCGACAAGGAGAACGATAACGCCGTCAACTGGGAAAACATTCGTCACGGTTTTGGTGAGCAAACAAGACTCACCAGAGAGTTACACAAACAAGCCGGCGTTGCCTTGGCTCCTTGTAGATTGGAAGAAGTAGAGCGTCTTCAAGCCATAATACCCGATTACCAAGTGAATGTCGTTACATCAAACCCACACAACTTGTTTCTATTCAGGGGACGTCCTCGTTCGAAAAAACTTCATCTTTTCTACCATGATAATCATTTTGATGTTGTCACCTCACTTCCTGGACTACTGAATACACTGTAACATTTGTGAAAAAGGGTAAGAAGTCTTTGACCACCATCGTTGCCATAAGGTTTGTAAATGTTGTTTCAATGCAACAAAAGAGGAATGCCAGTTGACCGAATGGATACATTGTAAAGATTGCGACCGATCCTTCAAAAGTCCGACATGTTTTACTAATCACAAGAGGATCCTGAAAAGAAGCAAAGTCACGATCAAACGTAAAACCAAAATAACACCACGCTCGATCTGTCAACGCATCTGTCGTTGTACTACTTGTGGAGTAACTTTCAAAGGGCAGCACAAATGTGGTCAACTTTACTGCAGAAACTGTGAGAGTCACCAACCATACGATCATCTTTGTTACATGCAAAAGATCAAAGGAGAAAGAGGAGGAGGAGAGGTAATTATCGACGACAAAGAAGCTCGTGATATTCTCTGCCTGGAAGACGAGCCAATGAAGGAAAAGAACCTTCCTCTGAAATACACCTTTTTCTATTTTAAAAGCATGCAGGAAGACAAGCTCAACCACGGAGGATATTTACACGTGCCAAACTGTTGTGTAGCACATCGTGTTTGCTTGACCTGTATCCAAAATAAAAATATTCAAAAAGATTGTGTATCATGTGGCAAACGAGAGCATGTCTTCTCAGGAAGAAACACTCAAAAATACTTTTGCAGTTGGTTGCTTTCTTCAGAAAACAAAGGGAGCACAGCCATCGCTCACAACATGAAAGGATACGACGATCATTTTATTCTCGATCACATGAATAACATTGGAATGTTCCCCAACGTTGTGATGATTGGAGCCAAGCTGATGAGCATCGATTTAAAAGAAAAAGCCAGGAACAAGAAAAAGAAAGATGTCACAACCCTAAGGATCATCAAATCGTGTAACTTCATTCCGGCTCATCTCTCTTCTTTGCCCAAGACGTTTGGGTTGACCGAAAAGAAGAAGGGTTATTTCCCGTATTATTTCAACACTCAGCTTTATGAAAACTACATCGGTCCTTGGCCTGCAGTCGAAAACTACGATCCCAATCACATGAAACCTGCTCAATACAACGCTTTTTTCGCGTAGTACGAAGAACAGAAGAACAAGACTTTTGACATGGCTTGTAAAATGTACCAGTGCTGTTGAAGCAATGTAGAACTACTCCAGCTAGAATGTTTGCGTTTCCGAAAAGAGTTTGTTGAAACTACGGGCGAAGATCCCTTCGCAAAATGCATCATTATTTCCATGGCCTGCATGCGCATGTTTCGACAAAAGTTCCTTCATACCGATACGATCACCCTGGTTCCTCATTCGAGGTACGAGAACGACATACAATCAGCGAGACCTGTAAACGAGACTGACTGAACAACAAAGGTCTTCGAGAAGGCTGGAAACTGGTGGAAATCTGGGAATGCGAGTTCCGAGACGAAATGGAGAGAGACCCGCAGATGAAAGACTTCGTCGATAACCTGAAACTGAGCAAACCTCTCCGACCCCAAGATGCATTCTTTGGTGGACGGACCAATGCCATCAAGCTTCATGTAGTCATCAAAGAAGACGAACAAATCAAATACGTCGCCGTTTGCTCGCTCTACCCTTACGCCAACAAGTATTGTAAATACCTTATCGGTCATCCGGATATCATCACAACCCCGGACACCACCGACGTACGTAACTGATCAAATGCAGTCTTGCCTCTTCGTGGTCTGTACCATCCAGCACTCCCGATCCGATGTCAAGGAAAACTCATGTTTCCGTTGTGTGCCACCTGTGCAGAACTCTGGCAAAAGACGATGTAAACACGCTGATGAACAACGAGCGCTTCACGGGACGTGGGTGAGCTGCGAGTTACAGAAAGCCGTAGCCATGGGATACGAGGTGTTATATATCGACAAGGTGTGGCATTTCAAGGAGACGGTGCAGTATGTTTGTTTGTTTGATGAGGTCTTAACAGCACCACGACAACGAGGGTCAAATTGTGCCTGAGAGGTCAGATCATTTTAGAGGTGGAGAGAAAAGAAAACAAGGAAAAAATGAGAGAAATTCAAGAACAAAAGTCAGAAAGCTGTGATTGAGAGAGAAGGTGCATGGGTAAAACAAAACAAAGTAGGGAGGGGGGTGGAAGAGGAGAATCAAATATGGTTGTAAAGGGAAGCATGATAAAGGAAGAAGATAATTTTATCCGGAGGATTTTTTTGAAAGAACTCAGCAATTGAGTTGTAGGGAGCGAGGGAAGCTCTGGGAAGGTTGTACAGGGGGCAAGCAAGGAGAACGTGATGGATAGTGAGGATGCAGTGGCAATTGTTACAAATGGGTTGGGCGGGAACCAATAAGGAGGTGGGAGGTGCAGTATGATCCTGAAACGGGAGAAGCTGGTTTGTTCACGACTATCAATACGTTTCTGAAAATGAAACAGGAAGCCAGCTGGTGGCCAGAAGGCTGAGAAACCAAAGAACAGCGTCGTCGGTACATCGACGAGTACGAGGCCTGCGAAAAGATCAGACTGGTCTATGCCAACATCGAACAAGAACGAGGGAATGCCAGCGATGGCTAAACTGATGCTCAACTCCTTTTGGGGAAAGTTCGGACACCAAAGTGCACTTACCAAGACGGAATTGATCAACACTCTTGAAAAATTCTACAAGCTGTTGACGGACAAATCGAAACAAGTGAAATACGTGCAGTTTCACGGCGAATTCACCGCCCGCATCCAATGGGTCAACACGAACAATACATCGAATTATCGCCCAACACAAACATTTTCAACGCGGCTTACACCACGGCTCACGCCAGTCTTAAACTATACAGCGGCCTCTACTTCGACACTGATTCCGTGATTTACGTCAGCCGGCCGGGAAACTACAATCACCCCTCGCCAACTTTCTCTGCAACATGACAGACGAGCTGGAGAAACCTTACAGTGCCGAAAGCTACATCACCGGGTTTGTTTCTGGAGAAACCTTACAGTGCCGGAAGCTACATAACCGGGTTTGTTTCTGGAGGCCCAAAGAACTACGCTTACAAAGTCTGTTTGGCCAGAACAGGCGCAGTCGTCGTGGGGGAGTGCAAAGTCAGAAGCATCACTTTGAACCATAACACCATTCAATCGGTCAACTTCGTGGCGATGATCAATATGGTAACGCACGTAGATCCTGGAAAAAGCCAAGCCTGGAAAGCAACGAAGAACTCATCGCCCCTGTCCATTATTCTCATAGCCTCAGGAGAGGGGATAGGCTTTTAGTCCTATCAAAGAGGCAGGAGAAATTGGAGTACCTAATGAGGTTGTAAACAGGGTTCTGGGTGTTGGTGAGGACTCTAAAAGCATAGGAGAGGCTAAGCTTTCTACATTTAAGTAGAAAGGGAGGTTCGTTGGCTTCAACTTATTAATGAAAACATCAGTTGGTAAATGAACTTGTCCCTCTCTCATTTTCTTGATGTTTTTCCGAAAAATGAAAGTCTAGTACCCCCTCCCAACACACCCCTCCCGCGCTCAGTGAATTTCTTCAACATTTTTACACTTCACAAAATGCTAGATGTCTATTCCCTCTCCCGTATGTCTTTTGATATGGTTTTACCTATGTTTACATATAAGTGTCAATCAAACATGATATCTATCAACAACCAACTCCATGGGCTATAAGTTTGTAGAAACCCGGCGCCAGATTCTAAAATGGCCTTCCCTGGTTATAAATCACCCAGAAGTAACAAGAAAGGAGAAGGCAAAAGGGGGGGAAACAAAATTAAATTTTGACAACAACAAGAAAGGAGAAGGCAAAAGGGGGGGGAAAGGGGAGGGGTAGCGGGTTTATGACGTTCAGCTTAAAGAAGATTTTAGAATATCAGATTATTGAAATTGGGGTGGGGCATACTTTTTTATATATGCAGGGTAGGGACGGGAAAATGGTAGGGGCGGGAGAAGGGTAGGACGGGAGAAGGATAGGGGCGGGAGAAGGATAGGGGCGGGAGAAGGGTGGGGCAGGAGAAGGGTGGGGGCAGAGAGAGGTGGGAGAAGGGGTGGGAGAAGGGTGGGGCGGGAGAAGGGTGGGAGAAGGGTGGGGCGGGAGAAGGGTGGGAGGTGTGGGAGAGAAGGGTGGGGCGGGAGAAGGATAAGGGCGGAAGCAAAGTGAGGGTGGGAGAAGGATGGGGTGGGAGAAGGGTGGGGCGGGAGAAGGGTGGGGGCAGGAGGAGGGTGTGGGCAGGAAAAGGGTGGGGCGGGAGTAGGGTAGGAGCGGGGAGAGGGGGAGGGGAGGGGGAGAAGGGGAGGGCGGGAGAAGGGGAGGGCAGGAGAAGGGGCAGGAGAAGGGTGAGGGGAGAAGGGAGGGGCGGGAGAAGGGGAGGCGGGAGAAGGGAAGGGCGGGAGAAGGGGAGGAGAAGGGAAGGGGCGGGAGAAGGGGAAGGGCGGGAGAAGGGGAGGACTGGAGAAGGGGAGGGCTGGAGAAGGGGAGGGAGAAAGTGAAGGGGCAGGGGAGGGAGAAGGGGAGGGGAGGGAAAAGGGGAGGGGAGGGAAAAGGGGAAGGGCGGAAGCAAGGAGGGGAGGTTGCATTTTTCATGTGAGATTTTCGCTTTTGCATGTTTGCATGCATGAAAAGACCTTTTGGAATATCAGATTATTGGAGTGGGGAGCGCATTTCTTTGTTTATACATAATTTGGTCTTCTCCCTCCCCATTTTCTAGATTTGTTCAAATCCCTGAAAAGTGCGCCTGTTAACCTCTTCGTCATTTATACATTTCACGAAATGTATAGCTTTGAATTGATATCTTTCAATTTTCCCGTGTTCTTCCTAATTGGAAAGTGTCTTTTGTTTTGGTTTTAGTTAAATCTTAACATAATCTTTCAACAAACCGCGCGCCCTTGATAATAAGTATGTCACCACCTGGGCAAGGTCATAAATCACTCAGTGAGAACTGGGTTTTATAATGTTTACATCAACGTGCTAAACTTAAAATATGATATCTTTGAACAAGCGCCGTTGATCAATATTTATTAGGGTACTGGGGCCAGTTCCCAAGGAGACTAGGTTTTGTTTAAAAAAAATCATTTTATTTTCCAAAATTACAAAAAAGCTGTGGGTGCAGAGTTTGCAGGAATTAAGAAAGTTGCCATCTGAGTTTATTTCCATCCAACCTTTCTATGGTACATACCAGTTTGCCGTATTACTTCATAATCTTTATTTTTTTATCAACAAATTTTGTTACCAAATGAAACAAAGCTTGGGAGAGCTTTTTTCACAAGGATCTACCTTTTTAAGTGTAGGGGTATTTTATCTTACATGCCGGGACAGCAGGAATCTTGTTACGTTTGAACCATTAACCATTAGCAATTTCACGATCGATATTACTGATATCTATCACTATTTTTGAAGGAACATTCCATTTAAGTACATGTATATTGGATTAAACTCGGAATAAAATCGGAAAAATTTGAGTAAGTTGATTACTTCTTTTTTAGTCACTTTTGTTTCATTCTGTTGAGTAAAATTTCAGTGCACAAATAAGTATAAAATGAACCAAAGTGTAAAATTCACGATTTTGACTTAAAAATTGAACATTTAAAATGAAAAAGTTTAAAATTCCTGATTTTGACTAAATTGAACACGTATGCTTGGCTCGACGCAAGTTTTAACTGAGACAGTACTGTATCAGGAGTCAATTGATCACTTGAATCGCGATATTATTTGTAACTTGTTTTAAACATCTTATTTTTGGCGGAGCACATTACGAGCAATAACAGGTTCTTTTTTATTCTAATACTTGACCTTTACAATCCCATCCCGTTGCCGAAATAAGATTAATGTAACGGTGTATCATTCTTTTGTTCAGTTGGAGCATGGAACTATTATCAGCTTCATGTTTGGAGGTACTTTCCAACAAGATTACCAGCAATATTCCGCGCAATATCGCGAGATATTGTTCCTATCATTATGCAGGAATGTGTGTGTTGGTACAATGGATTCACTAAACCATGTTTTATGAGTGCGTTTAATCCGTCATGAATAGAAAAAAATCCTGCCGTTTTGCGGGATTTGGCAGCATGCCGTGTACCGAAAGTTGGCTCGCCTCCCTTAACTAATGCAACTATTATGGGTCCCGTTACGTATTTACAGTTACGTGTTTACCTCGTACACTGTTACAGCCTTAGAATTTCAACATGAGCGTATAACACAGCCTACTGACTATTAATTCTTGTTTCTCTTACAAAACGTATTATGACAAAAAAGGTGTAGGCCTATATTAAGTCCAATGTGAAGCAGGGAATTTGCATTTTTATTGATGAGAATGTTGGAACAGTGAAACTTGATCCAGAAGAGTGTTTTTTCAGAAAGTACTGTTCCACGGAACAGTAGTGAAATTTTTAAAATTTGACCGCTCATTACATTGCTTCCAATATTTTAGCCTAGGATTTTGTATTTCTGTATGATTGTGAAAATGTTCATTTGAAGCACCGCATCACAAAACTATTTCAATATCGTAAACAAATCTTGAACTTTAGATTGAACTCTTTTATTAAACACATACCGCAAATTGCACAAAACAAAACGGCAAAGTTCTAAAGGGACCATAATTTTATCAACCTCATACCCCACCAATGACAGTTTTATTACCCAATATGACGCCAATTCCACCCGGGCTTAGGCCTAGCCTGTTGAGCTAATTAAAATTGATATCTTGAAAAGGATATAATAGCAAAATTGGTAAATGCTCATTCCCCCTCCTTACTTTATGAAATTTGCCCACAAAATTGAAAAATTACAACAGCAAGAAGAGGAGTGTGTGTGTGAGCAGGGGCAGAGAAGAGAGAGGAAGGGGGAGGGGGTGAGATTGCTATATGATATGATTCCCTATATTATGTGCTTGAAAGGACATTTTAGATATCACATTATGTATATATTATGATATGTATTATTTGGTCATGGTTTACCCCACCCCCTAAATTGCTTTACTCCACCCCCTACAAAAACGACAGCAACAATGTGCGGAAAAAGGGATAGTTTTCAGGCGAGATCTCCTCTTTTGCATGTTTGAAGAGACATAAGAATATCAGACTATTGAATTTGTGATGGGGAAATACTGTAATTTATGACAGCATAAATCAGTTGATGGTCCTTTCCCCTCCCCATTTTCTGGATTTGTTTGCCGCAAATGATTTCTATCAATATACCCAACATACTATCATTTCTTCTAAAAGAGACAGCTCCTAGATAACCAGTGCAGCATCCATCTCCCATGTGGTCAGTAAACTTCTTCTCCATTTGTACATTTCACAAAACATGAAATGAAACGCTAGGTGTCTCTGTCCTTCGTTGCAATCTCTCTTTCTTTTTTAAATGGTTTTGTGTAATTGATTCAAGTTTACATAAACTTTCAAGAACCGTGCAGCCTTCGGTAATAAGTAGACCAACACGTGGGGCAGGTCATAAATCATTGAAGTAGAATTGAGTATGGATGTTATTGCTGTAGACCTTCAAACGACAAAATGCAAATGGCAAGTTTTAATCGTCACATGTCTTGACGTTGACTGTGGACGGAAGGTGAGGGGAGGGGGGGGGGGGGAGGATTAATTAAAGGGATTTTTACAACGACACCAATTTACGAAGATTGTGCCGAAAGGCGTCAAACTAGAGGTTTGTTGACAACACTAAATCCTTTAACAATAAATTTCACAACACTATTTTGGTTCACAAGACCACTATTTGGATTTATGAGACCACTATTAGTGGACAAGACCACACTCAGTTAAGCCCTGGGGGAGGAATTAGCTGGAATTATTTGATTGGTTCCAAGTTGGGATGCTTCTATATAATACTTACGGATGCTGTAGATAATGGTTCATTTCCAAACGCAGAAGAAAAATGTTTAACTAGGCTAGGATTATAAAGGAGATGCAATGTATTTCGCGTTGATACTGTTCATTACTCATGTCAGGTATATACACAGGCGGTCGCGAACTGCTTGATATTTACTGTTTTAAATAATTGAATGCCATATTTTTATAGGTGCCTCCCGTGGACTCGCACATACAATAGTAATTCAAAATAAATCTTTTCGTTTTGATGTAAAATAGATAATATAATTTCCCATGATATGATATCGTCGAATTGCCCATTCTCCTCGTGTAAGTTCGGTTATTGACTCGGACAAATTTGCAACTTCTCTATTAACTCACAGATAATATACGAAAAAGACTTATTCTTTTGTTACATTCATTATTATTCAGATGTCACCGACTCTCTATAGTCCTTTTACTGCAGATTTCCTTTTAACTTTGGCATGTTTGCAAACATGCTTTCCTACCATGGGATATGCTCAAATTGACCGTCACCTTCGTCTTCTCGTTTTAAATTAGAAAATCACCCAAAAAAGTTGAGCACCCAATTGACTCATATAGTTTTCCAAAAAAGATCATCACTTTTGTTATAAAGAACTTTTTGATTCATTGAATGTTTTCCACACATCTGCACATTTTGTATTGATGATATGCCATTAAAACTTTTTAAAGGGTCAAGTAAAGTTTTTATTAACAATACGGCACCATTTCATTTATGAATATGCTGGTGGATATGGGAGTCGCTTGTTCTTCCATCGAACAGTCCCTATAACCTATATATTGACCATTTTTCAAATTTGGTTTCAATAAATCAAGCAGTAGCATAGCGAGACTTTTTATTGCAGGAGACAGTGTAGTGTCGTTTTGATTAAAATTAAGATCTTTGTTGTTTATACCCTTTTTTGCTTTAAAAAAAAAAAAGGGTTAAATTCGAACACTTCGTCTTTTCGAGAAAAGTCTAGGACCTCTGACTCTTCATTTTTTAATTTTTTTAATGCTGGCTATGCCACTGGGGGTTAGGGGGGGGGGGGAACAAATGTTCAACGATATTTTCCAGCACTAAGATTTAAATCATTGATATCAGAGTTTTCGACAGAGATTGTGTTTCATAAGTAAGCTACAGGGGTATGAAGATGAGGTGGGACAAAATAATGAAAACTTGCTGAGAGAATGATTTATGCCTACTTAAATTTTCGGATCTACATTTTGTTTCTGCATCGAGCGAACGAACCCCCTTTTATTGAGAAAAGTGCCCTTTGGAAATCTAAATATATAATAAGCACCCGGAATTTCATGTTTTGCCCATTTATACGAACTCCCCCCACTCCAACCCCCCACCTACCCACCCCCCAACCCCACCTCCCATCCTCTTTAAATTGTGGGCCCCTTTTGTTCAGACAGTACCCTTTTGAAATCTGAAAATGATAATAATAATTAATAATAACCTAAAATTTCAAGATTTTTTGCCTTTTTCTTCAAAATACGAACCCCATCCCCCTCTTGTTGTATAAAGTCAAGATGGATTTTACATCCTTGCAACAAGACATTATTTATCTACGGCATATTTTCCTGATATTGCCAATAAAATAGCCATTCTGAGCAAATTATTAATTATCGCAATTAATGAATCACAATAAATCATTAAATAAATCATTTAATTTTAGCATTCAATAAGATACCCACTGTAATAAATTGTATTGTATTGTATTGTATTGTATTATTAATAGCATTCAATCATTATAACATTATAACAAAATATAACTAAATTTTCTTTTTTTATTTCTTTGAAGTCCTCTTTTATATGATGGACTTACTCGTACTCCACTCCTGAACTAATCCTTCGAAATCGCCCATCATGACCTAGTAATTTTATGCATCAGTTATTACAGTCTTTCATTATCTCCACATGATCAATAAATTTTTCTGTTTCATAACCTTATTATAAATTTTAATCAATAGTGTCCTTATTGTATTTTCTGCTCCACTTTGCCCTGAATTCCTCTGCCACTGCTGCATGTGACCAGGAAATTTGGCTATGAATTAAAACCACAACATTTTTGTAGTGTTTCTATATCAAGATTGACTGTCAATGAATTATCCAAATCTACTGAAAGACAAACCAAAATAGCCTGTAAACAAACCATTGGAGTATATGAACAGGGAAAGTTAACAATAATTGAATCATCAAAAATTTATAAGCATGTTCTTCTCTTTCTTGACTGCTCAATTGTTCAGAAGTGGACTGCCTGTAGAACTGTACATATCAGTGGTGAGACAAATATGTACTTCCTTTACAAAAAAGGTTTGCTGATAAGCAAACCTTTGCTGTCATGAACACATCAGTCAAATATGAAATTATACCCAGTGGGGTGATAAATACACTTACATGTTCCATGAGGTTTACTAGTCATAGGGTAATCATCATCTTAAGGACACTTCATAAGGTCACTTACATCTTTTGTTAAGGTTTTTCACAGGGGTGATTTTCATAAGGATTGGCTGTACAGCACATAAAAAAAAAACAGGGGTGATTTTTGCGAAAGATTTTTACCGATTTTTCACCCCTGTAACAAAAAAGTCACTGCAGTAACTCTGTTCATAGTGTAAGGGGAATGAAGAAAGACGTTAGCCAAGACTACGGAGAAGAGAAGGTACTCAGTTTACTGAGAGACGTCATCTATGCAACGCTGGGAAGCTATGCTGATCGATTGACTGCTATGGTACCACTGCATTGGTTGGGGTGGGTACTTTACCCTCGCATGTAAACATTCAAAAAAGAGAAAAATAATAAAAGGACATTAAAAAAGAGTTCGAGGCTACCGTAGAAGTTCGACCTAACTCATCATACCTTTCTTTTTTCAAAAGAGCGCCACTAACTCGAATGGTATCATACCTTTCTGACTTCTGATTGGTCGAAGAGATCTAAGCAAAAAGCATAAATAAAGCAAACTTGATCCATTCTTTTCATTCTTATTCAGAACTTTAGAGCGAACACATCATGCCTCCATACTTGCCTGTATCCCCAATATCCACGGTTGCTTTTCCTAACGGGTGTACAAGGAGAATGTTAATACAGGAGGGAAATCCCATCAGAGCTTACTACCTGTTCGGTTTGGCACACAAATTCGACAACAGAGTACAAAAAACATCTGCCGTCAGAACACTGCCGAGATACCAGAATCAAAGACCAGACTACCATTGGAACTTTGCAATCAGAGAGAGCAACTGGGGGATAGCATGCAACTCCAAAGCTCGTATGCGTTTTTACACTACGAGAGCTCAGGTATATCGTCAGTTTCTCGACCACTACAAGGTAAAAGCCCTAAAGAGGAAAAGATTCAAATCTAAGCCACCTTGGGAAAGAGGAGCGTATCCGCCAACGTACAGAAGCATCGAGAAATGCGTCCACAAATGCTGAGGAGCAAAGGAACTGACGGGCATCGGTGGACTATGGGAGGAGGACAGTAGCAGGTCGATCGATAAAGAAGCGAAAGGCTCTTATAAGAGCCACCACAAATATAAGAAAGAGAAAATTGAATTAACACATTGTGTTTGTGTTAATTGTTTTCCCTCCAAAAGATTCGAACTCATCATACCTTTCTGGCTTTCTTTTCAAAAGAGCGCCACCAATTCAAATGGCATCATACCTTTCTGGCTTCTAATTGGTCAAAAGATCGAACCAAAAAGCATAAATAAAGCAAGCCTGATCCATTCTTTTGCTTGGCTGTGGTTGTCAGTAGCCATTTCTAAATTCAGTCAGTTAAATTCTCTCTATATTAACCTGACATGTAAATCGAGCCAGCCTTCGGGCTAGTTATCGATAGGTAATGTTAATGGATTGTCAATTATTTCATGTACATTCTTTTCATTCTGAGCTTCAGAGCGAATACATCATCATGGAGTGGGATATCTTAGCCGAGCAAATGTTTATACTCCTGAGAAAATGTAGCCCTAGACCTATCGACTACGATAAAGTTATAGACCACCTCGAAAGCAGATGCAACTTTTACAAAGACGGGTTTCATTCTGCAGAAGACGATGCATTTACAGCAGCCATTGTCCATGCTTATCAAGACATGTCAATTGTTCGAAGCTGCACGTGGGCGTTTTACTTTGCTG
This sequence comes from Chiridota heheva, assembly GCA_020152595.1. Taxonomy (NCBI): domain Eukaryota; kingdom Metazoa; phylum Echinodermata; class Holothuroidea; order Apodida; family Chiridotidae; genus Chiridota; species Chiridota heheva. The sequence goes on from JAIGNY010000132.1 coordinate 126,925, forward strand.
TTTTCAATCCTGCTGTTTTCAACATGGCAAAAGAAGGCGACAAGACCCCTGTAGAATCAAAGAAAGTTACCGACAAAGGTGAACACCATCCAGGGAGCCATCGCTGGACTACGGGAAGAGGACAGTAGCAGGTCAATCAGCCGATCGATAAAGAACTCAAAGGCTTTTACAAGAGCCACCACAAATATAAGAAAGAGAAAATTGAATTAACACATTGTGTTTGTGTTTATTGTTTTCCCTCCAAAATATTTGACGACTTTTGGTCGTGTGATAAATCACGAGGAGTCTATACAGGTAGTGACCAATCAGGAGCCAGTATTCCTAATTTGACGACCTTCGGTCGTGTGGGAGGAGCCTAAGAAGAGAGCGGGGCATCCGAGGAGCCTATACTAGTGACCAATCAGGACTCAGTATTCTGCCTAATTTGCATATTTGCAATACTGGCTCCTGATTGGTCACTCCCTGTATAGGCTCCTCTTACTACTACTGTTAGGCTTGTGACTAGTACTTCAAAAAATGATTACAAAAAACTTGTCCTTCAGAGACTTCATTGGTTGCCAGTTAAATCCAGGATTACTTTTAAGATTTTATTGCTCACCTTTAATTGTATTTATAATTTAGCACCTCATTACTTCTGTAAATTAGTTTCTCTTTACACCCCTACTAGATCTTTACATTCTTCTTCAAAACAACTGTTTCATGTAGTTGTTCCTAAAATCGATAATTTTTTGGTTCCCAGTCTTTAAGCTTTGCTGCCCCCACTGCGTGGAAGAAATTACCTGATGATCTAAGAAAAATTAATAATTTAATGCTTTTAAATCCAAACTTCAAACTTTTTTAATTCTGTAATCCTTACTTTCAACTTGCTTGTATGCATTTATACTTGAGTATTCTTTAGTATTTTTAATTTTTTGACTGTTTTAACTTTAATTTTCATCAGAAAAGAATTCAAACAATGAATACTTAGCCTGAAAAAAACCCCGAATACAATGAAGGTAGATAACCCTTAGTTTTCTATAAAGCAAATGGTGAATACTGATTAAAAGTGAGGAAAGAAATTTGGGGATAAAGCTCAGTGGGTCTAGGATTTTTGAGATAGATTGTATTGAAAAAGGGGTGAACTTTATAATTAATAAATATTCCAGTACAAATTTAAAACATTTGTAAAAAGGAAAAAAGTACATGCATATACATATTAAAACACATAGCAGAAATCAAAAAAATATGAATAAATAAATAAGGAAAAAATTAAATATAAATGGTTTAAAACAGTAATTCTAACTCTCCTATCTGTAAGTGAATTGCCCAACAGTAAATGAATGATTTTTTGTAAATGTTTATTCTGTATTTTGGCAATATGTTAGGGTTTTCAAGGTTTCTGTTTGAATGTGCTAGATGACTTTGTACTGTATTGTGTAACGGATGATTTTGTTCTTTGTTGATTTTTGTCGCCATTGTAATGAATTCCGATTTCGCCCTCTCATTTAAAATTTCAATAAGCATGGGATAATGTAGGTTAAGAATCTTTTGAAGTATACTTTAAAAATTTCCTGATTCTGTTTTTGTTTTTCTGTAAGATTAAATGATACCTAACGGGTACAGCATAAAGAACGTGTAATAAAATAACTTATTTAAAAAGATTAACTCTAGCATTAAGATTACAAAAAGATAAAATGTATGATAAACTCGAAACAATATAGTAAAGTTTACTTAAAATTTTGGACACATGATGGAAAAAAGTCAGTTTACCATCAATACATACACCAAGATAATCAGTTTTTATGCATTTTGCAACTTCTGAACCTTGAATAATTATGTTGTCTGTTTATGATTTCAAAAGCCCTGTATGTTTGACGTTTTCGTTTACAAAGCACATTTCCTTTGATTTCATTGGGTTCAGCAACAAGTTCTTTTCATCACATTTTGACACAGACTCATCAACAAATGACTGGTACTCTACTTGATCCTCATTTACCTAATTTTTTGCAATTTTACATGAAATAGCAGTATCATCGGCATACTTTATCACACAAATATTTTCGTTTGATCTTATTTCGTCTGTATAGATGGTAAAAGTGCAGCAGATAGAGGGCCTCCCTGTGGTACACCTACATTTATTTCAGATCGTTCTGACAAACCTTTGTCCAGTTTAATTTTTTTTTGTCCACCCTTGCAGAAACTGTGCCAACCAATGAATGAGCCACGGGTCTTTTATAAACATTGTCAAATCTTCAAGTAGGTAGTTTGGCAAGACCGTATTGAAAGCACTTGAAAAATTGAGAAAAAGAACCTTTGACATGGTCGTTTCTTTACAATTCAAATGAGTCACTATATCGTTAATTAAGGCTAGTACAGCATCTACACATGAAACACCCTTTTTGTAAGCAAATTGATACACATCTCCAAGTTGCTCTACACTTTCCATCAAACGAGACAGTAATATTTTCTGTAAGCTATTAAAAGCGATACTAGCGAAATCAATCGGTCTAAAATCATTTACAGTTTGAGGTGTCCTCATTTTGGGGACAGGAGTTGTTATGTAATTATTCCACAATGACGAAATTTTGCTCTTGGAGATAGTTCCTTAAAAAATGAAGGATAATAATGGTGCTAAATCTTCACTTAAAAAATGTATAAACCCACCAAGGAAGTTTATCTGACCCACATGTTACTCCTTTTTTAACCTTCTTAAATTGATAACATACAGAATCTATATTCATCTCAGATACACACACATCACCTGTGTATTCCGGTAGAGAAATGTTGATATCTTTATTGATGTTAGAATTATCAAGCGGGTGGAGTTATGCACTGTACATAGTGCTCAAAAGTTTATTATTAGTCCAGGTCAAACACACAGTACATACCTTTACGCTAGCTGAATATGTGGCTTTCACAGCAGGTGTGTCTGTGCATGGGAAAAGGCTTCGGTTGGTGACAGAAAATCCTACACAGTAAAAGTAGGGTTTCTCCTTTCCTGCAATGCAGACAAATAAACAGGAGCTCATTAACTTTATCTCATTAAACATGAACATGAAAGTGTAGCAAGAGAAAATATTTAATAAACTGCTTTTAAGTTTAGAAACAAGCACATTAATGATGCCACAGCACGACAGATGGCCAGCATGTTTTTTTTTCTTCTTCATAATGTAATTGAAATAGCGCTATGTCCAAATGGCACTAAATTCAGCAATTGTTTTAGTTTGAAATCTTTGTTCTGATATTTTGCTTATCGCTCTAAATATAGTGATAAGGTCACATTTAGAAGTTTTTTGCTGATTGCCAGAAAGTTGTTAGTAGTTTAGCCCCATGTGTGATGGTGGGCGCATTAAGGTCATATCATGGTCCAATATAAGGGTAGGTAAATCAAAGTACACGGAGCGAAATATGGTGTGTGGGGGTGTGTATCTTGTTGGTTTGTGTGTGTGTCATATTTTTGTGGCTCATTTATATCAAAACCGTAAGTTTACGCCTTACGCGACCGTCACACGACTGACGGTAGACCAGTCACGGATGGAGCCTGACCCCAAAATAGCACAGAGTTCATTGCCTATTGGACCATTGTCAACACGGTTGGGCCATGGTGGGGGTAGGTGGGGGGGAATTGGGGTGGGATTTTTCATTTTTAAATGGCAATTTGGTCCCTCTTTATTTTCAGCTTCTCCTGTCCGTATGTCCAAAATACTGTTTTATGGCAATGAGTTCGTCGACGAGTATATAGGAATAACATACAAACTAAATTTTAATGAAAAATTTGGCAAATCACAAAAACAAATTTTCTTACCGAAATTGGAAACACCATAAAATACACTGAGATACAAAAAAATTATCATAAAATATGCATACTGAAAAAAGTGGAGATCCCCCTCCCCTGACTTGCATTCCCGTGTTCAGGAAATGGAAATTTATTCAGGGATATCCCCTTTCCCAGAACTGACATTTATGAACCCCTTTTATATTATTATCCCTTAAGTAGGTTGTTTAGTTGGTAGAGTGCTCAACTGAGATAGTGGAGGTACCCAGTTCAAGCCTCGGTCAGGACTAATTTTTTCCACAGCTATGCAGACCTGCAGACAGATATGCCGAACATCAAAGCAGAAGTACATTGTTTGCAGCTCCTGTTCCCCATTCAGCTGTTGAGAGAAGTGGGAAGTGGTTGAATGGGGATGTTGTAAGGGATGTTAAGCTGTCAGTCCCGATGGTAGGACTGTAACACCCTACCTGGTTCTCTGAGCACTTCTCATAAAGAGTAGGGCAAAAACTCGGTGTTCATCCACTTCCAGCTTCGTTTCATCCTAGTTTAGCTTAAGTGGAGATTATCAGAATTACTTCATCAAGCATCCCCTTGTTAATTGACTTCACATCAAATATCTTTTATGAATGAAAATATTAGGCATTCCCTGAGATTTCATGAAAATTCCTCATGCAAGCACGCAATGAAATTAAATATATACTGTAGCAACTTTATGCAAAGGACCACAATAATAAAGGCAGAGTTTAATAATCATGCCTGATACAACTGTTGGTGCCTAAATATTTTGAAGAATTTAAAGGTTTTAAATCTCCAATGCTATGAGAGAGACACTTAAGGATCTCTGAAAAATAGTGGAAAATTATATCATTTAACAGTTATCTTTTAATGAAATATCAAATATTTTGTAGACTTTTTAAGGAAACTAGTCTTCAATCTGTCTCAAGTGTCTCTATAAAACTTTAACATTTTGTAAGAAAATTCTAACCTTCCATAAGGATATCTAAAGACTTTTTCTGAGAAACTCTAAATAAACTTTAACATTTTCTGAGGAATTCTCAAAAAACTTTAACATTTCTAAGGAAATCTAAGGAAAAATTGTGGACGACCGGATGGCCGAAATCCCCATTACATAGGTTCGCATTATGCTTCACACGCGAACCAAAATCTACTCGTGTGTTCCAAATATACTATTAACCAACTCACCCCCTTCCCAGCCTCAATTTAAATATGACACTTCCAATAAAAACATGCTCAACTTTTTTCCCCTTATAAACCAGAATAGGGCTGACCTATCTACCAAATCAGAATGAAAATTCGGTACAGATAAATTTGCAGATTATCATATATTAAGTATATTATGTGTCCATTCTATTCAAGTGAAGACTTATTGTTTTTTTGCTATTCATTCACAAGACACTTTCTTGTTTCTTTGTTTGATGAGATCTTAACGGCACCACGACAACGAAGGTCAAATTGTGCCTGAGAGGTCAGATCATTTTAGAGGTAGTAAGGAAAGAGACCAGGGGAAGAATGAGAGAAATTCAAGAACAAAAGCAAGAAAGCTGTGATCGAGAGAGGAGGTGCATGGGTAAAACAAAAACAGAGTAGAGAGGGGGTGGAAGAGGAGAATTAAATATGGTTGTAGAGGGATGCATGCTGAAGGAAGGAGACTATTTTATCTGGAGGATTTTTTTGGAAGAACTCAGCAATTGAGTTGTGGGAGCGAGGAAGCTCTGGGAAGGTTGTACAGGGGCAAGCAAGGAGAACGTGTTGGATTGTGAGGATGCAGTGGCAATTGTTACAGAGGGGTTGGGGAAACCAATAAGGAGGTGGGAGTGAGTGAGGTGGGTGTGACCAATTCTAAGACGGGTAATATGAGCGTTGTCGATATGAGAAAGGTTGTTGATGGTGGATTTGATCGGGATTGTGGGCTGGATAACATGGAGTTTGTTATCAATTTGGAAGTTCCATAAGGTTTGCCAGCAGTCACGAACAAGAGAAGCGATAAAGCGGTTTGATGTCAGAGAGGGTTTTGGGAAAAGGGAAGGGAGGAGGTTAAGGGCAAGCTTAGCGGCTGTATCAGCCCTGTCATTGCCAGGGATGCCAACATGGCTGGGTATCCAGAAGAAAGAACACTTTTCCTGCAGAGGGTGGGAGAAAAGAGTTTCCGCGGGAGGAGGAGGTGGCAGGTGAGGTTATCCCATTTAAGATTGAGTAATGAAGTAAGAACAGCCTTTGAGTCAGAGAAAATGGCAAAGTGACTAAGAGGAGAGTACTCAATAACGTTGAGGGCGAGGAGAATGGCCTTAGCCTCGGCTGAAAAGATGGATGAGTGGTCAGGAAGTCTGCTACTGAGGGTGATGTCTTGGATGATGGCAGCAGCAGCTGTCTTGTTGCCTTCCTTGGAGCCATCAGTATAGATGGAGGTGTAATTTGAGAGTTGGTCTTTGATTTGGTTGTGGAGATTGATGAAGAGATTAGGGTGAGTTTGAGTTTTGTTATAAGTGGAGAGGTTTAGGTGGACAGAAGGAAGGGGGGTGGCCCAAGGCGGAAAAGTGGGTCAGGAGTAGGTGCCGAGAGTGGCGGGGTTGATGCCAAGTTGAAAGAGGTCTGATTTAATGCGTAAGCTGAAGGGAGGCGATAGGGTTTTAGTCCTATCAAAGAGGGAGGAGAAATTGGGGTACCTAATGAGGTTGTAAACAGGGTTCTGGGTGTTAGTGAGGACTCTAAAAGCATAGGAGAGGCTAAGCTTTTTACATCTAAGTAGAAAGGGGGGTTCCTTGGCTTCAACATGAGGGCTAGTGATTGGGGAGGTCCTGTAGGCTCCTAGACAAAGCCTGAGGGCTTCATTTTGGATGGTGTTAATGTGGTTGAGGTATGAGTTGTGAGCGACACAGTAAACAATATTGCCATAGTCAAGCTTGGCATGAATGGTGAGCCTGAAAATTTTGAGGAGAGCATAGCGGTTCGCTCCCCAAGTAGTGTTGGAGAGCAGTCGGAGGAGGTTGAGGGAGCTATTGCATTTTAGTTTCAGGTTGGTGATGTGTGGCTTGTAGGTGAGCTTGGGGTCTAGAATTAGACCAAGGAACTTTGTGTTTTCAACTTTAGGGATGCAATTCCCATTGAGCACAAAGTTCGGGTTGGGGTGGAGCTTGTTGAAATGACAAAAGTGCATGCAGACTGTCTTGTCTTTGGAGAATTTAAAACCGTTATTGTTGCTCCAGACTTGCAGCTGATTGAGGCTGGTTTGGAGCCTATTTTCAACAATAGGAAAGCTAGGGGAGGAGTAGAAGATGGTGAAGTCATCCACGTAGAGGGTACGTTTGATGCTGGGGCCAAGGTCATTCCCGATGTCATTAATGCTCAGGTTGAAGAGAGTGGGGGAGAGGATGCTGCCTTGGGGGACGCCCTCTTCTTGGGGGTACGGCTTGGAGAGGGTGTGGCCAATACGAACTTGGAACTGCCTGGGTGAGAGGAAGTTTTGAATAAAGATGGGGAGGTGGCCTCTGAGGCCAATGGTGTGAAGTTTCCGGGTAATGCCGTATTCCAAGTAGTGTCGAAAGCTTTTTTGAGGTCAAAAAATATGGCAATGAGGTGTTCCTTTTTAGCAAAGGATTCCCGGATAGCGGTGTCGAGCGTAATTAACTGGTCTAGGGTATTGCGACGTTTTCGGAAGCCGCTTTGGTGAGGAGAGCACTTTCTTATAAATTCTATTCATCCAAGAACAAATCCTTTAAATGCTGCTATTTAAGTCTGGAATGCATTTGTTCTCCTTTATATAAATTTCTTTGCAGCAATCTTGTTCCCTAGTAACTGAACAATGCATGCGGCCAGACGGACAATAGATGTGGACAGACAAATGGATGGATGGATGAGCGGTAAAGATGCTATATCCCCTCTTCACCAACTTTGTTGGCGAGGGGATAATCATGAAAATGACAAAATCCACTGAAAATTAGGCACAATACATTTTTTTAATTTCACACTTACTTTTTCATGAGAATGAATAACAGTTTAAATTGTTCTTTAAGTAAAGAGGTTGATCCTCATATATTTTTACATTCTTTCAGTTCAACTCAGATTGCCAAAATGCCCGCTTATAGACTTATTGTAATGTTAAATAAATGAGTACCAGAATGTGTATCATTTTGTGTTTGTGAGTATACCAGTTTCAAGAAAATTCTTGTTAGATTTTATTCAGGTCAGTATTTGAATAAGGTTTCTTTAAGGTTGGCACTAGAGCTGTGAACGTTTAGGGATTTTAGTAAACGTGTACACTCCAAAAAAAGCAAGCGTGTATTGTGTACACACGTTTAGTACCGTAATTTTCAGAAATACACCAAAATTGCTCCAAAACTACGAGGCGAAGTTAAAAAAAAATTGCGCAACTAGTATGGAAAAGTATTGACTCCATTGCCCAAATATACGGTGAGTTTTGCTTTCCAAATCGTAAGTTTACTTTTACACTATAAATTATTATTTTTATGGAAAATATGCATGGAAATTCAATTTAGAAAGAACAGATAACTTCCTTTCAATGTCATTTAAACTTAACATCGCGTAACTTTTTTGTCCTATTCGCTACAGCTTTCAAAGTTCTTCTGTGAAAATCTTGCTTACTGGGCATATGATATACCTCGCCGTAAAAACATTTCAAAACTACGCCACTACCACCAGGAAGTTCTGAAATATCAGTCCTCTTGAAAAAATGGCCGCCATCTTTGCAACGCATGCAGAATTTCAGCTGTGTAAAACATTTTTCTGTTTGTTTATTTTGCAATATTTTTCCTTTCTTGCAAAATTTATTTGACTCATCAGGTAATATTTACATGTAAATGTACTGCAAGTATTTTTTAAATGTTTTTTGGTTAATTTAACAGCTTGTAAAACGGGCCTTGATTTCGTGGGATTTAAAGCCTTATGGCCTAACTTTAGGCCTTTTGTTAGTTTCACTGTTTACTGCTGCACATTTGCGGTGCATTTTACAAGTTAGACTACTCAGATTTTGGCAAAATCATAATATCCCCAATCATTGGTGATTACTGGGCATTTGTGATTCGCACATTTAAAAAGGATAATGCTAATCGGGTTTACAGTTTGTAAAAAGTCATTGATTGGAGTTTTGTCAGCCGAATGTGTGTGTGATTTGAATCATGAATGATCATATTGATTTTCAACGGCAAGATTGACTATGAAAAACGATTACTCGCAATGAAGTATTTAGTAAACGTTTACAAGGATTTGCGAGCGTGTAGTGTGTACACGCTAAACGGTCACAGCTCTAGTTGGCACCTTATCTCACAGTCACTCAGCAGCAGAAAACTCACACATATTTAAGGTAGTAGTTGTACAAGCTTAATTAGGCAGGAAGCTGTCATTCTTAAATAAAAACATCCTGAGTAATGTATCTACATAGCTTTAAAAACCGAGTTCAATCGAACAGGAAATCTTCAGCACTTTGACCAATCACCTGCTGTGGGAATTTTCCAGAATTTGTTACCCAACCAATCAGCTGCAGTTGCTGAAGGAAAAATTCTAAGCTACCATGTGCGCGCTTATTACCTTCATGTATAACCATACATAAATCGTGCAGATAGCCAAGATATATAACTGGTATTTTATGGACACATGAATTTTGGCCATGTGACAATATTCAAATCAGTTATCCGGAAATTGCTGATTAAGATTTGAAAAGGTCTATATTCTGACATACATTCAGTGTGTCTCTCATACCTGCAGTCTGTTCTGGTTCCAGCCAGTTCAAGCTTGGTGCTCGTCCAGTTATGAACCCAATTTCCAGGATGTACGACTGTCCTGCTTGGCAGTTATGAGATATATGTAGAGCAGTTCCATATGATGAAAACGGATGGATTTCATGAGGTAGCACAACACCAGTTGATTTGTCAACCACTTGTTGGATTAAGAGTGTTTCATGAGAATCTAAGATGACTGTAGGAAAGGAATAAATAAGAAAAGAAAACATACTGTATATGTATTTGATTATGAGCTCAATCTTAATGTGTGAAAAATTGCAAGTTGGTAAATTAACATTGCAGCCCATCGAGAAATCTCCTTAAATTTTTTAGGAAATTTCTTTCCTTTTCAGAAAGCTTTCTTTTATTTCGGAACATATTCTTTATTCTTGGAAAATGTTCTTCAATTTTCCTAAAATATTGCCATGTTTCCCCAAAATTCCCAAAATTTAAAACAATTTTCCTTCAATTTTACCATTGTTTTTAATTTTATGTTAATAATATCCCAATTTGAAGTCCCAACCAGGAAGAAAGAATGCAACCGGGAAGGAAATCCTCTCAGGGGGAAATGTTCCTCACACCTCTGCCCTCAATTGAGTCCTCCTACAAAGAGTCCTCCTACAAAAAGTTAAAGCCCCTCACAACAAACCCAATCATACTTGTCAATTATTTCTATAAAGCAATATACAGAATGATAAAGACTATTGCAATCTTCAAAATTAAGTTTTCCACTGTCATCATAAATGTTTAAATACTGAAATAAAAGGCAATCTGCCAATCTTGCATGTATCACAATGTGAAACAAAACAAGCTTGAATTTATTTAATGAAAAGAAATTCAAAGAAAATTTCAAATCTTTTGAACAAATAATTCTATGTCAAAAATATTGAAAACTAAAGGTCATGCACCTATCAATTGTATGACGCACCCTCCGACCCCCGTCAAAGTTCATGGGTGCGTCATACATTTATACTCATTGACGCACCCCTGCGCAGTATTTTTGACTGATAATTGCCTACTTTTGACAAACCGCAAAATGATTTTCTGACGGACATATTGGTGAGAGTGACTGACAATGACTGCCCTTGTGACACACCTGACAAGGATTTATTTATATTCGTGAGGTAGGTTCAGACGACATTGATTTGAAGTGAAGCTCTCTTAACCATCTTTTAACTTCTTTTGTTTATTCTCCTGATTGAATGCACATAAATATTATTGATGAAGTAATAAATTTGAAATGTTAAAATAGTCTTTTAGAAATTGTACCATTTATAATATTTGCAGCGTGCAATTTTTCTTTATATTTCGGAACGTCAATCAATACTTAATACCTCTCGCCTGAATATTGTGTGTACCTGATTGTGGTTATGGCCTGTTCATTGCCGTAAGTTGCATTTTAACCATTACTCTACCATGCAGCGATCCACCCCTATATCATAATGAAGGTTTGAAACACCATTCTGTAGCAAAAACAACGTGCTTTCACATGGATTGCTGCAATAAAAGACACATCCCCTCGATCGTTGTTAAAAGTTTTATAGCTACGTCACTCGAGTTATTTTTATGTTTTTTTGACATTTACGTTGAGACGACAGAAGAATTGTGTATCCCGAATCTTGTTTGAAAGTGAAACTGAAGATTAGGAAATGTCAGAAGGCTATTGCCTGTGATGGAGATCTTTTAGTAACTGGATCCAACCCAGAAGAGGCCTAAAGATTATCAGAACCAGGTGAAATGATTTTTTCAAATTTCTCAAATCGCGAGTGTATTTTTCAAAGTTCATGCTCACTAACGTTACTCACTAGACTTAACGTTAGGCATGAAAATTAAAAAAAAAAAAAATTGGGCATTCAAAATTAACCAAATACAGTGGTCATTTAGCTGGAATTATTTACTGATAAGGATTATAAACAAGTAAATGGGTCACTAAAATCCGACATGATTAACATAAATTGTCTTTTATTATAGTAATTTTGGATGAAACTTTACAAATCAATCTTTAATTTGTAGTGCAGCAGTGCCCATATACCTATTTCGTGAATTCTCGATTCCATGTTGTAAGGTTGTGGTGCAGTGGAGTAGGATTAAAATTTTAAGGGGAAAGGGTCCCGTGTTGTTGGAAAGAGACACATGTTGGGGCAAGAAACCAATGGTGGGGGCCAAGCTGTGCCATGTAGGGGGAAATTATTTTTTTTGAAGCAGCTTGGATCCTGGAAGAGGGCCATATTGTTTTTAGGGGAATGGCATTTCCCCTCCCAATATAAATAAGCCAGAGCCCCCACCCCACCACCCTGTATTTCCTTGGAAACAGTTCAAATTGTATTTCTCTGAAGGATTTTCCTGTATTTGGACAAATTTGTTGACATTTCATATGCGGTACTAACTCACTGAAGGATACCAAGTTTGGCAACGTCAACATGATTACTGATGCTTTTGAACCATTTTTGAGTACCTTTTCACCGAGAATTCCTACAGGAATCAACAAAAATATGTTTCTACAAGACTTTTAGTATATCCTGAATAAATCAAAGTATTTTCAAAGCTTCCAATGGCTAAAATTGGCTCATAAACTGAAAATTTCAAGCTTGTGCATAATAAATGAGGTAAATTAGCTAATTTGCATATCATTTGCATAACATTTTTATTGAAATATTGGTGTAAACATTTTCTTTTTATATTATACTAGTTTTGTGCATCATAAAAAGGAACAATGCATGTTTATAGGAAAGTATAGTGCTAAATCCTATCAGATAGATTATTGGCAAAATCAGGTCAATTTTTAGGGCAAAAAAATAAAAATTGACATATGAATTTTGTTCTTGTTCCAAAAAAATCAAAAGTACTATCAAATGAAAGGTCTTTCTTTCAACAATTAATAAATTCTATTAATATTTTTTTTTAATGAGCCACAAGAAAGCAAAATATCACAAAGGTAGCAGTTTTAGGACATCTAATAATCTGAATTAATGACCTCATTTGCATAAATTTGCATAATTAACCAGAGATTTATGTACACCAACATAAGTTTAAAGTCTTAGCTTTCATATAACATAAAACTTACTACAGTAGAAAATGAAGATAAATTTGTTAAAAAGCCCCCTTTCCAAAAAGTTCCCTAAAATAACACTTGTAATCTCAAATGCTCTGGTCAGGGAGCTGTTACTTTCAAAGTAACAGCTCCCTACTCTGGCAGAGTAAGGTTTAATGCATACAATAGGTATTGGGACCAACACAATGTTGTTTGATATCTGTTTTAAGACAACTGAAAGAATGACGCACATCGACGCACATATTTTTCTTTGACTGACTTGACTGACATCCAGTGGCATTTTATGTAAAACCTATGCCGAAGGTACAACGAAGCCTTTACTTTCATACGCCAAGACAGTCAAGAGACCATGCAGCGAGTTACCACAATAAGCTTAAGTCTTGTTAAGTATTTTGCTTCTACAATACTTTCCGCAGTGACAAAACTTGCTTTTACTTTTAAAATAACATGATTGGCTAACAGTACAACTAATGAATATGCATTATGCACTTGTCAATTGTATGACTCACTGCTACACCCTTCGGCATGGGTGAGTCAAAGGTGGGTCTACTCACATGTGAGTCATGGATCCAATATTGTTAGTCACAAATGTGACTCAGGGTAGCGTCATTTCACTGCTTATGTCGGTCACTTAAATGATGCAGGTTTGGGTCATGGTAAGTCACTATGCAGCATTGACTGATATGGTACTAACATACTACCTGTATGTTAACCCAATATCTGCACTTCTGTAAATATAGGCCTAGGCTATGTCATCACTTATAAAGGATGTTTCCAACAATAGAAAAGCAGTGGAAGCTCTGAAAAAGTGCGGGAAAAATAAGAAAGTATGCTTTTGCCTAAAAAGACCCATGATTGGGTAAAAAGTGTGTGTGTGTGTGAGAAGGAAGAGGGGGGGGGGAGGTGGTCGTGCCTTGACTTAAATGTCTCTGAAGAGGCGGATTTATATAATAATAATGAAAAATGGCCTGCTGTTCTCAATTTGTCGCCCATTTGAATTGCAGTCCTGTCAAGTCTTGTACTTTTAAGCGAGAGACCGAGTCATGGTTTGAGCATGGGACTCACGCAATACGATGAAGTTCCATCTTATGTTTAAGGGTAGAACTGTATGCTAAAATTATGAAAAAAAGTATGTGGGGCATTCCATTTAGGAGGGCGAAACCCACTCCTGCAAACTGCTGTCATACCCATGGATGGGGGAACCACTCCCTTCTCAGGTGGCGATGATAGAAGTTCAACCAAGGGGAAAAATTGGCAAGTTTTAGTATCCAACCCATAATGCTAATCTTGGAGGAATAAATACAATAACAGAATAATGCGTCTTTAATTCAAAGAAATAGAACTGGGAGCATGATGGCTGTACAGTGAAAAAAGAAGATATTTTAGTAAAAGCAAGCAGGGAAGAGGAATGTACATTATTAGAAAGACACCACTTAAATTGATCACCCATGTAGCAGGTGGTAACCACCATGTCATTATTACTAAATTACATGCTTAGCTGAAGGATGTACTGAATGCCTACTGTTCTGTCTCAGTAGAAAATTTTGCTGGATGGGGACGCACTTCGATTTCTAAAAATAAAAGCAGACTCATTTCAGATGTTTCAAAGGAAAGGGGACTCATTTCCAACGGGATTTGTGTTGAAAAAGGAACTATTCAAAGCACAAATAAATGTGTCTCATCTGACGAATTTCCGACTTAAAGTGGACACAATAACAACAAGTTTTGATCGAAACAGTCATCATAAAGAGAAAATATTATACTACTCAGTTACTCAAAAAGTCACATATTACAAAATGTAAACATACGATGATAAAAATGGAAAATCATTTCATTGTACTACAAAATAATATACAAGATGGCAATCCACAGTTGATGACCTTATATCTGACACATACACAATTTGTAAAATGATAAAATGTTTCTCCAGGAAACATGATTAATTGACCTTTAACCTTTAAATTACCTGTCTCATTTATGCTGAACATAACCCTACACCACCTTCCATTATCCCACCAAGTACCAACCCAATATCACTTATGGTTTTCCCAGGAAGCACAACACAAAATTGACCATTTTCAATCAAATATTTGACCTTTAAGGTGCATGGCCCAACTCCGGGACAAAGTTCACATCACACTCCCCCACCCCCTCTCTCTCGCACACACACACACCAAGTTTCCACTTAATAGCTTGTATGGTTTTCTCTACAAACGTTACACAAAATTTGATACTTTAAATCCATTATTTGACTTTTGACCTTTAGGGTATATGACCCAACTTGTGGGGAAGATATTGTTCACATTATCTTACACCCTCCCACCAAGTTTCAAGTTGGTAGCTTGTACCGTTTTCTCTGTACACGCGACACAATATTTTGTACACCCACCCACTCACAAAAAAGAGCACAATACCATATATTCTTTAAGGATGAATAATATGTCCTCTCCATGTATCACCTAATTTCTTTTTAATGCTGTAACTCCTTCACCTAATGGTTCCAAATATGCAATAACATATTTAGGGGAATCCTAATTGTAATCTATTTATCAACCCAAAACAAAGTTGTAACTTTTCAAGTTGTATGAGAATGCGAGTTCCCACCATCCCTTCACACTAAACCAAAGTAACTCTGTGGCAGAAAGTGCCTGGGGATCAAGGACTGGAGCAAATGTAACATATCCCTGCTTACGTCACTCCCGATATTTAGACCAGGATTTTATATTTCTCTGCGATCGTGTGAAATGTCCATAATTCTTTTATAAAGTGCTGAAACCCCTACATACAAAATTATTTAAAAAACGCGAACAAATCTTTAAGCTATGAATTAACTCTTTTATTAAACACATACCGCAAAACAAAATGGCAGAGTTCTAAGAAGTCATCAAATCACATCAACCCCATTCCTGCACCCTTGACAATTTTATTTACACAAAATGGTGCCAGATCCTCCGGACTTGGCCCTAGGGAGTTAAGTTAAAACTGACATCTTTAAAGGGGTATAACAGCATAATTGGTAGATGTAGATGGTTTTTCCCCCTCCCTACTTTATAAAATTTATCTACAAAATTGAAGTATTAATACTTTAGCAAGAGGAGTTGGGGTGGGGTGGGGGAGTTTATATGATCTGATTCCCCATGCTTGAAGGGACATTTTAGAATTTCAGATTTTACTTAATTGGCTGAGGCATATACCCCTTTATATAAATATGCATAATTTAGTCGATGGTCTTTCCCCCTCCCCTATTTTTTTTTTTTTTTTTTAATTCTTCACAAAAAACGATAGCAGCAAAGTTTGGTGGGGGTGGGGGGGGGTAGTTCTCAGGTCAGATCTCTTCTTTCGTGTGTTTAAAGGGACATTTTAGAATATGCTAAGTGTCTCCGTCCCCTCCCTTCTTGAGATTTGTCTTTTGTTACGGTTTTACATAATTGAATGTTTACATTATCTTTCAACAAACTAGGCACTCTTGATATTAAGTAAGCCACCACCTGGGTAAGGCCATAAATCACCCAGTAGAATTGAGTTTGGGAATGTTCTCATCAAAGGGTCAATGAAATATAAAATCTTTCAACATGAGCCCTTGAACAATGGGTACTGGGGTCAGGTCACAATAAAACTGGGATTAGTTTTGAAAACATTTCTTTTATGTTCCAGAGATAACATAAAGTTGTTTTCAGACTGTGTCTGTGTGGCAAAGTTTGCAGGAAAAAGTTTGCCAGTGGATTTAGAAAGTTGACAATCGAAGTTATTTCTATTCAACATTGCTTTGGTCCTAATTACCAGTTAATCTTTCTAGGGTATTACTTCATAATCTTCATTTTTTCATCAGCAAATCTAAGTACCCAATGAAACAAAAAAGGGAGAGATGTTTTCACAAGGATTTGTCTATTTTGAGAGGTTTATGGTGTTTCATTTACAGGGGGAATTTTAAGAAGTTTGGACCATTATCTGTGGAGAATTTCATGATTGAAATTTATCATTATTTTTAAAGGATTTCACATTTGATTTAAGAGTCTTTTGGACTATATTCGGAATAAAATTGGCACAAATGCAGTAAGTTTTTTCTGTTTTCAGTCACTTTGTAAGGTTTCCCTTTTTGTTCATTTTGTTCCTGTAAAAATTCAGCGCAAAGGCTAAAAACAAAGATTAACATTTCTGATTTTGAATGTAACGCTCAACAGTTCAACGGTCATCAGTCCATTAAAAACGAACAAACACGTAACATAAGAACATGTACAAAAAATAAATAATGAAAAACATTATTTGATCATAATTTTTCAATTCTGGAAATGGTCCCGCTGTGAAATATACCAAAGAAAAAGACTTAAAAGATATTTTGAACTTGTTGTATTTATATTCTTATAAAGGATCACTGTATAATTAAAGCATTAGCATTGTACTACAATACTGTATGTCCAAGGGTCCAAGCGAATATGATACATACTATTTATATTTCAAACTTGATATTTAATGCCAACTATTGATGTTATAATCGTTACTCTTATCTTAAAATTTCTGGTGACAGAGCCTACACAATTGCGATTTTATTCAACAATGAAGATTAGGATTAACTCACAAGTTGAATGGGGCTATTGTTAACTTGTATCAATTTTTTAGACAAGGGCAGATGCAAATCCGACGCAATTGCAACTCATTCCCGACGATTACAACTTGTGCTTCTATGAAATTAAAAAAATGGGAATTGTTGAGGGGGGACGCAAATCCGACGTGAGACTCATTTGGGGGACTCGGTTCCGACTTAATATTTTTCCCAGTTGTGAAAACGGAAGAATTTTGGCCAGACTCAATAGTCAACTGAGACAGAACAGTACTGTATGGATTTGTTGAAACACTGATGACTGTTCAGCGATTTTTCATGAAATGGGTCATAGTAAACAAGTGCAAACGATTGTACAATGAATGTTGGACTTTCAGTTTGTATTTTTAACTTTTTTAGAGGTGGGTCAATATGTGCGTCAATTTCTTCGTATTGTCCGTCATTTTTTTACTCTCACATTGGCCATCTATTGCAGTTTTGTGACTGTATTGTGGGTCATTTGTATGTATTGTACAGTCACTTTAGTGACTGAGGCAACCCTCAGTCAAAGTAGCGCACCCTGTCCGGTGGTGTAGGGGTGAGTCATACAATTGATAAGTGTATTAGATCTTGACAGTATTCTATTTATAATTTATATAAAGTCAATGATACAGGAATACACAAAACTATATGTAGCAAAGAAAAAAATTATTAAAGCACGTCAGCTCTTTCATGATGGCTGCCATTGCATCGTTCGTCTAAGGTAATTTAGAAGGAGTTAAAGTGTCTTTAAGTGTGATTGTTTCAAAGTTATTTAATTTTATAGGCCTAGTACATTCTGTAAGATTTATTGGTATTTTAGGTAAATAACTAATTGTGTGTCCTGTTTGCAAATGCCACAAATCCTGCAATATTTTATTAGTAACAGCTATCTACTTTTCCCATAGCCGCACGCGAAAGAAAGAAGTAAGTTTCACGCGGAAGATCTTCATGTCTTAGTGCACAGAATGCAGACTGGACTGACATTTGATGTACAATGACTTACCCCTGCATCAAAATTTGATTGTAATTGACGCAACATTGATGCATGTATCCTGAGGGTCGGAGGGTGCTTCATACAATTGATAGGTGCATTATCAAACAAAATACATAAACAGCACCTGAATGTAAAAAAGAGGGGAAAATTATGTTTGAAAACTAAAATTTTCTTCAAAGATGCAAAAGATTCACTAATTAATCAAAAACTGATCTGATTTAGACTGCAAAAACAAAACAAACCATTCATGTCAACAGATTTTATTGGGTTAAAAAAACTGTAAAGTTTATGTCGAACTGAAAATACAATTCAAAGAATGAATTTCAATTGTGGGCAAAAACATAGTAGTAGCATTAACTGTGGCCTCTGATTTTATGGTAATGACTTGAAATAATAATTCAAGTTCCATTTCATTGTGAATTTATACATCAAGTGTGTAGGCCTAGGCCTAAGACTTTCTTATAAAAATTCCTTGTGAAAATGAAATTCAAAATGAAATTCAAATTAGGCTAAAAAAAAGTTAAGGAATTTGGATTGAACAGAACTTGAAATTGAATAAAATTCAAAAAATGATTTCATTTGTGGACAAAAACTATAATATAATGTTATCCTTGATACCGGGCCCTATCATTTCATGTTGCAAGCAAAGTGAGCCTACACTAGGCCTAGTCCCCGCCATCGGATTGATGCCAGCCGTGTTAGTATAGGCCCCCCTAGTTGCCGTAGGTGATTCTCAAGGTCAGAAATCCGGGAATGTTGTGGTGCACGGCGACGTAACAATGCTTTTTGGACGATCTCAAACTTCAGTCAAAGGGGAAAACAAACAGTCAGTTATCATTACAGTCAATTAAGGTGGTCGGTTCGACGTAACCGTGTACGGGCTCAGTACGATTTTGTCAAGTTGAAGGGGAAACTTTATCATTACAGTCAATATATTTTCTAGGAATACTTGTGTCGCTTCGGCCAGTTAACAAAAATTAACGGTACTCATATATGTTGGAAACTACTGTCTAATACACAAAATTTGTAAAGAAAAATACATTCTGTCCAGTATTTGTTGAAAAATAACAAAAAATAGGTTTTCCTCCCATTGACTGCAATGATAACTGACTGTTTGTTTTCCCCTTCAACTGAAGTTCGAGATTGTCAAAAAAGCATTGTTACGTCGCCGTGCACCACAACATTCCCGAATGTCCGACCTCCTCAATGGGAGACAAACCAATTTTTTGTCATTTTTCAACGAATACTGGACAGAATTTACTTTTCTTCAAATATGTTGTGTATTAGATAAATAGTTTCCAACACCAATAATTTTCGCTGACTGGCTGAGGCGACACAAGTATAAAAGATATTAGGCCTAGGCCTAAGTAGTAGTAGGCTATAGGCCTAGGGCCTACTGCAATGATAAAGTTTCACTTCCAACTTACGTCGATCCGACCTCGAGAATGGCTGGCCGCGCCATTGTACGGCAATCCAAATATCAACCCGAAATGAGGGATGATAACTAGGCTACTGTAGTAGCATATCGTTAAACATAATGATAGGACGCCTAACAATAAAGTTTAAACTTTAAGGCTTTATTACACAGCCTAACTAGGCTACTGACTGTAGGCCTACTTGTTCTTCTTACATGCAGGGCAGTCATGCAAACAGCTGATGTTGAGAACCACTTTGCCTTGGATTTTCTTCCTATCGAAGTCAAAATGTAAATCAAGATGATAATGAATAATTCGTATGTGGCGAAAATTTGACGCAGTAGCAACATCCACAGCGGAATCTGAATGTAAAATACGAGATTTTGTTTCGCCTCTGGACGGCATGACGGCATTTATTTTTCACAATTATCCGTATGTACAGCATGTACAGCACCAGTACTGCTAGGCCCTAGGCTAATCCAAAAGTTGTTTATACCATCCGGGAACTTTACAAGCGAAGTCAAATTGCTAGGCACAGTGCGGGAAACTGTACGTACGCCAACTACACATATTGTGCTTTATTGCTTATCGGTTAATCAATATAAAATGGCTTATTTTGACCAATTTGATCATTAATTTGGCACAAAACGCTTGAATTTAGTCATTAATTTAAACGCAGAATAGTAGTGGGGTGTATTCTACACAGTTGGTCGTGATTTTAACTTAAAATTTGTTGTTTTCGCAAGTAAACAACGCTCCAATTTGAACTTTGTGCACCGAGTTTTTTTAAACCAAGGTCAGTATTATTAAGTTAGCGTTCGCGCATCAAAATACGGATTCGATTGATCAGATATTAATTGCTTGGAAAACTCTTTCGTCGATTGTAATCTAAGTGTTAGGCTTAAATCAAAACGTTGATATATCTGTCTTTCTGTTTGTCTGTCTTTCTGTTTGTCTGTCTGTCTGTCTGTCTGTCTCTCTCTCGCTCTCTCTCTCTCTCTCTCTCTCTCTCTCTCTCTCTCTCTCTCTCTCTCTCTCTCTCTCTCTCTCTCTAGAACTCTCTCTCTCTAGAACTCTCTCTCTCTAGAACTCTCTCTCTCTAGAACTACCTATAAAAGCTTTAGGAAGGCTGTCCGTAAAAACCTCAAAGAAGCTAGAAACACCTTTATCTGTGATAAACTTAAAAACTCACTTAACGAAAACCCAAAGGCACTCTGGTCCTATATCAAAAGATTAAGAAGTAATTCTGTAGGTGTGTCTGATCTACTAAATAATGGTAAACTCTGCAGTAACAGTAAAACTAAAGCTAACATTCTAAATGACCAGTTTTTCAGTGTTTTCACAGAAGAAAACACCTCCCAAATCCCTGCAACTAAACCACTCACCAACAGCAAAATAAACCAACTTATGATTACCCCAGAAGGTGTCAAAAAGCAACTGCAAAACCTAAACCCCAACAAAGCCTCAGGTCCTGACCAAATACCACCATGGTAAAAACACACGCTGATGACCTCTATGAAATTCTAACTGATCTCTTTCAAACCTCTGTCGATAATGGTACTAGCCCTAACAAGTGGAAAGAAGCAAACATATGTAGCGTTTAAAAAAAAGGTGATGAACAAAACCCAGCTAATTACAGACCCGTTTCCCTCGCCTGCGTTTGTAGTAAAATCCTTGAGCATATAATTTACTCACATGTGATGAAATTCTTTGATGAGCATAATATCTTAACTGATTTACAACATGGCTTCCGTGCAAAAAGATCGACTGAAACACATCTCCTCTTAACAATAAATGATATCTTTAAACAAATTGACCAAAACAGTAACGTCTCTATGGCTATTCTTGACTTCTCAAAAGCCTTTGATAAAGTCCCACACCAGCGCCTGTTATCCAAACTTTCCGCCTATGGCATTGATGGAAATCTTCTGGCCTGGTTTGCATCATTCCTCAACAACCGCATCCAGCGTGTTGTTTGTGATGGTGAAATCTCTGATTCTCTGAACAGGTTTTATCCGGTGTACCACAAGGTACTAATTTGGGTCCATTACTTTTCTTTTTATATGTAAATGACATCCCTGATAATATAAACAGCACAGTTAGACTGTTTGCTGATGACTGCCTTGTGTACAGACCAATTGATAACCCCTCTGACCAACAAATCCTCCAAGATGATCTTAACAAACTTAAACAATGGCAAAACAAATGGCAAATGAATTTCAACCCCTCTAAATGCTACATATTGTCAATTTCCTCTAAGAAATGCTTTAAATCACCTGTTTATACCTTATGCAACCAGCCACTAAAACATGCCTACCACCCATACCTAGGTGTTGAAATTAATAATAAACCTAGATGGGATAAACATATACATAACATAACCAAAAAAGCTAACTCTATACTTGGCCTATTAAAACGTAACCTCTCAAACTGTCCCACCGACGTTACTTGAGTACGCATCAGCAGTCTAGGACCCCCATCACCAGTGCGATGTGGATAAACTTAAATCTATTGAAAGGAAAGCAGCCAGGTTCTATATGGCAGACTACTCTTATAAATCTAAGTGTAAAAAACATGCCTCATAAATTAGATTGGCCCCTGCTAAAAACAAGAACATACAACACCCGGCTACATATGCTATATAAAATTAATAACAATCTTGTCGCCATCAATAAAGATAAACTTATCCCCACCGTCAGAACTAATACAAGAAATAATCATGACCTTAATTTCCAGGTTCCCTATGCTAAAAAGAATGTATATAAACACTCTTTCTTCCCTCACACACTAAAGGATTGGAATGCTTTACCGTCAGACATTGTACATGCACCAAGTCTCAACTGCTTCAAAGCTAAACTTACTAACACTTGTATTGCTAACTAGTTTTTTTTTACTTTTAACTCATACTTTTTACGCTCGATTGGCGTTCATGTCCTCTTGAAGGATTTTTGCCGACTTAACCGATTCAGATTCTCTCTCTCTCTCTCTTATGGCGCTAGGCCTACGTCCACGTAAACAAATGATGAACATATCAAATACGACTTACGACTAATAGAGATACAAAAATTAAAAAAAGAACAAATCGGAACTAATTTGTCTTGAAACAGATCATTGTGGTGGGTGCGGTAAACGCCTGCAGAATTTGAATATGCCGCGGTAGAGGGGTACCCTAACGCGGCTGGCCTGGTCGTTTGTTTACAAAAACATTCGATTTAAGCGTATCATGCGTGCGCAACACCAACGCTGGTCCAAATGTACGTTACGGTCTATGCATAATGCACTGCAGACCACTTGGATTCCTACGACTTTTTTTTAATTGATTTTTCATGACGCCAGGATGTCTTGTAACTATGCATGATTTTAACATTTCTTTAATTCAGCACATAGTGGTTGTAAACATTCTAAATTTCGTTGACTTCTCTGTAGAACCGTATCATCTGAATATCATCTGAATTACATAATCCAGAGAAAGAGGTGATTATGTTTAATAAATCGAGCCTTGAATTTCCATTTTTTACTTTTTTAATTTCATGTGCCATTGGCATCAATCTGAAAACAGAAATTAACACTTGAATTCTGAACCCTCAAAAATCAATAGTTTTACTTTTAGACATGGGGCACAAAATTCGATACCATATTCGGTCTTTTCGTTACAAAATGACCCCAAATAGTATTACCTTCACCGTTCAAACCCTGTTAATAATTGTTCTATTAATTTTATACTTTACTATATAGTAACTAGGCCTATATAGTAATTACTATATAGGCCCAAGTTTGCTATTCGACAAGTTATCGCCGTATTGCAGCGCTTTGCATGCGACGACTTCAATAATTTGTTGCTAGGTTACCGGCGCTGTATAAACCAAACTTTTTATTATTTTTAAGCCTATTAATGGAATCAAATTGAATTCGTATAACATTTTGTCCAATCGACAACTCCCCCTCCCCCCTCCCTTCCCCCTCCCTTCAAACCCAACCTGTTCGCGCTTGCGGCAGAATAAATAACTCGCCGGACCAAATGACAACTCCAGAGAAAAGGCTTAAGAAATAATTTCTTTGCCAATATACCACTGTACATTATGGCGCTAGGCCTACGTCTACGTTTTGTGTCTCAAAACAAATAATGAACATATCAAATACGACTTACGACTAAAACAGATAAAAAAGAAAGAACAATTCGGAACTAATTTGTCTTAAATTAGATCATTGTGGCAGGTGCTTTAGTGTTTTCGATATACAGTAAGCGTGCGTGCGCGTAATCGCCTGCAGAATTTAAATATGCCGCGGTAGAGGGGTACTCTAACGCGGCTGGCCTGGTCGTTTGTTTACAAATACTTCGATTTAAGCGTATTATGCGTGCGCAACACTAACGCTAGTCCAAACGATCTATGCATAATGTACTGCAGACTACAGTAGGATTCCTACGCCTTTTTTCAAATTGATTTTAGATTTATTTTTTATTTTTCTTGACGCCAGGGTGTCCTGTAACTATGCATGATTTTAACATTTCTTTAGTTCAGCACATAGTGGTTGTAAACATTTTAAATTTCTTTGACTTCTCTGTAGGACCCTATCATTGTCAGCGGATCCAGACTAGCCTAACGTAATCTGTATAGGCCTAAGTGTAGGCTCATATCGCAAAAGAACATTGAAATTGCAATGTTCTGTAAGAAAACAATAGAATAAATAGCCGAATATAGTATGAAAAGATAACTGATTAATTTCTTCGGTATTTTAAATACATATCTCAGGAAAATATTTTTGATCTCAACATTATTTTGTATTTTCCCTTAATTTAAGGCACCCCAAATTCCAAGAATTTGAAATAAATATATCTATGAATATATATATATATATATATATATATATATATATATATATATATATATATATATATATATATATATATATATATATATATATATATATATATATATATATATATATATATATATATATATATATATATATATATATATATATATATATATATATATATATATATATATATATATATATAAATATATATATATATATACATATATATATATATATATATATATATATATATATATATATATATATATATATATATATATATATATTTATATATATTATTATATATATATATATATATATATATATATATATATATATATATATATATATGTATATATATATATATATATATTTATATATATATATATATATATATATATATATATATATATATATATATATATATATATATATATATATATATATATACATATATATATATATATATAATATTATATATATATATATATATATATATATTATATATATATATATATAAATATTATTATTAATTATTATTATTATTATTATTTTATTCTTATTCTTATTACTAATATTATTATTATTATTATTATTATTTATTATTAGTAGTAGTAGTAGTAGTAGTAGTAGTAGTAGTAGTAGTAGTAGTAGTAGTAGTAGCAGTAGTAGTAGTAGTAGTATCATTATTATTATCATTATTATTATCATTATTATTATCATCATTATTATTATTATTATTATTATTATTATTATTATTATTATTATTATTATTATTATTATTATTATTATTATTATTATTATTATTATTATTATTATTATTATTATTATTATTATTATTATTATTATTATTATTATTATTATTATTATTATTATTATTATTATTATTATTATTATTTATTATTATTATTATTATTATTATTATTATTATTATTATTATTATTATTATTATTATTATTATTATTATTATTATTATTATTATTATTATTATTATCATTTGGGGGAGCTAGGGGCTATGACATTTTTAAGGAGCGAATTCTCCCGACCCTCCCCCTTTTTCTCATGCACGCTTCTGCTTTCTTTATTACTATCGATGCAAAAACAAATGCCACGATAGCCCTTTTTAAAGGGTGTTCTTGTAGTGTTTGACGGCGGCCATTGTGAAAAAAATGACCGCCATAGCCGTCATATGCAAAAACTCAGATATGCCA
>JAIGNY010000132.1:157500-485000 GCA_020152595.1 Chiridota heheva
CTCTCTCTCTCTCTCTCTCTCTCTCTCTCTCTCTCTCTCTCTCTCTCTCTCTCTCTCTCTCTCTCTCTCTCTCTCTCTCTCTCTCTCTCTCTCTCTCTCTCTCTCTCTCTCTCTCTCTCTCTCTATATATATATATATATATATATATATATATATATATATATATATATATATATATATATATATAGATATACACATACATATATTTACATGTATATATAAATATATATATATTATATATATCCGCTCTCCCTCTCCCCCTCCCTTCCCCCTCCGCCCTTTCTTTCCCCTTCCGCTTCCTAGGCCTCTGCCTGACTCTCTATGACTGGTGTTTATATCATTTAAAATCATTTTCAACATGTGAATGAATTGCTATATGACCGGTGTACATCAAAATCACAAATTTTACACAGAGGTATATGTAAAGGGGGAAGGAGATGTTCAACAATCGACCCAAATAAACAGCCTGGCCGTGCTCAGTGGCTTCTATTGACGGTGGCGTTGTTTAAAAATGAAATAAATTCTTTATTCGAATGATTCAGATTTTAACTAAGCTTGCGATCATTACCTGATTACTAATAATCAAATTTCAATTTTTCCCGGCATTTTTTTTCCCGAGTCTAGGATCACAGGCGGGTGTAAGAAGTTTTAGTTGGAGTGGAACACAGGATGGGCGATGAGGAATACCATCCTTTTTTAAATTATACGTATAATTAAATGAAAAACAATGATTACCAAGATTTTAGGGAAAAGTGCACGTCTTGCCCGATGGTGAGCCGCCCATGTCAAATCTCCATGCATCTCACAATAGAAACAAGTTGCGTTGCGTGATCAATTCACGATGTGCAGTAACCTTGGTACCCTAGTTTATTATGGTTGTGATGAATGGCTTTTGTTAGCCGAATGTTTGATTTTCAACGGCAAGACTATCTGACTATGGAAATGAAAAACGATTACTCGCAATGAAGTATTTAGTAAACGTTTACAAGATTTGCGAGCGTGTAGCGTGTACACGCTAAACAGTCACAGCTCTACCTATGATGAATATTGCAAGAAACTTACAGAGTTTAGAATGAAATCTTGAAACAACATGACTGAATATACTATAAAGCCAAAGCGCGATCTTTTACATGGCTTGAGATCAATCTTGGACCAGCTTATTTGAAAAAGAATTGATATTGACAGCATCCATAACATTGCCTGGTAAATTATGCATTATCTTTTTTGATTTGGAATTTTGTAGTTTTCTGATGGACTGACGGAGTACTTATAATTCAGCAGCTCTGGAATCATAAAATTTATGTGTGAAAGGATTTTATAAACCTAAATTATGTAATTTATGTTACTCCTGGTTTTTCTGTAAGACAGGGATCGAAGTGTTAACCTTGCCATTCGTATCATGATACGATAGGTGTCTCAACGAAGGAATTAAATGTGTTGCCCTCCTTAGACTATAGTTATAATCACTTTGTGCATTCTTGGCAACATGAATTATTTCTGGAAGCGATGACGTCATTAAAGGATTAGTTCAGGGGTCAAGCAAGTCTAGCTTATATGAGACAGAACTTTAAAAGAAACAAACTGGTGAAAAAAGCATTCGGAAATCTTACTCCGTTAAGGAGATATCTAAGTTTAAAGTTTGGTATCATTTGTGTAGAAACGACTGAAATCAGACTAGTCACTAGTTGTGATGTCATAGCCTCAGATTCTTTAAAGTCTTTATGTATTTTATCATATTTTGTACTGCGATTTTGTGGCTTACAAACCATGAAATATGTCCAAAAAAAAGGAGAAAAACTGAATCTAGAAAGGGTATTTATAATATACCACCTGGAGAAAGTTTCACGGAAAAATCATTTTAATAGTGAACAAATTAAATAAACTTTCTTTAAAATATATTTAACAATTGTTAAAAATGTGAGGATAAAGACGCCATCTTTCCAAAGTAGACTTTAATACTACACCAATGAACAGATGAATTGCATAGTCTATCTTTAGTTCCAGTGCATCCAGATGTTCCAGTATGCTCAGCTTTTCATGCATTGCAGCTGCTTCTTATATACATTTGCCTCCATATGAACAACATCCAAGTGTAGCTGTTTGGTATGGCACTGACAACACCTCTGAACAACATCCAAGTGTAGCTTTCTGCAGCTGAATTTACCTTTGAAGATTGACGGATAGAGCAAATGGGAAATATGGAAAGCACACTTAGCACTTACATTTCGCTCAATTCATCCATTGTATCATACCTTACAGAAATTATATTCTTGACAACTGATGCATCTAATCCAGATGAGTCATTTAGTGCACCGTATAACCCAAATGCGGGATGGGACTGGCAGTCTATTATTTTCTTTCAAAAACTCCATTTATGGGTTTGCATAGCAGCTGTAATCACCAATATTTGTGTTCTCACTCTACAAATTTTCTTCAAGCCTTTCGTAACTCTTTCTACATTTTTGGATTTTATCTTACAATTTCAGACTTAATGTATGTGATTTTTGTCGGGATAGAAACCGCCCACCGTATGTATCTCCCCAAAACAGTAATACCGTGGATTTATTTTGGGATGTATTTATCAGCCAACTTTATGTCGTATATCTGCATATGTGGTGTCGCAATTGATCGATATATTGCCTTGGTTAAGGCTCCCATGCGCTACAAGGCTCTAGTCAACAGTAAGCGTTACACAATTTTTTGGTGGCGGCTTTTGTTATTTCTTTTTTATATGGCTTGCTGTTCGCTGTTCTATATCCCATTGGGCATTATGTGTATACTTTAGGAACGGTGATCGTTCCAATCTTTTTCATTGTAGTGACGTTATTTTTATATATTGCAGTTGGAGTTTCTCTCTACCGTTCAAGCAATAACATTGTATTAAGTGAAGAGATTCGAGTGAAGCGAATGAAGCAAACACATAGAATATTGTTTGCGTTCTCCTTGATTTTCATTTCAAACGTCGTTTTGCTGATGCCAAACAGAGTCATGAACCTGTTGGTTTTAATCAAACACCCGAATGGATACACTTACACAAATGTGTTTTACCTTAATGTGTTTTTCGGTTTACAAAGCTGTAATTCCTTTGTGAATCCTATCATTTACTGTGGCATGTGGCATGTCCACGAACAGGTTCCAGTTGATTAATTGATGAAGCAATATTGCAGAAGCAAACAAAATGATCTGCATGATGAAAAAGAAAGCAATAAAAGCTGAACCCAACTGGAGGAGAAACTTATTTTTATTAGTGGTCCTGATCATAAGTAAAGTAAAAGAGATGTCACTGCAAATGGGATAAATAAAAAACAGCAAAGAAAACAGTCAAACATGCATAGAAATAAAAATAGGAGAAAACCCAACCGGAAAACAGTAAGAGATGGTTGAACAAGCATGCATAACTAACTAATACAAGAATGGAGCATAGATATAAAATTAGATACAATAAGAATACGAGATCTTTAAAATAAACAGTGAACAATACACCGGATCCTCTCCACGATAAAGAAACAATTGAGACCATTAAGAATTTCTAATTGGTCGGAGATGTTTTCAATATCTTCCGACCGTTTTCAAATGTTTTTTTGTTTTTTTTCAATGTCCTGAATGGCTGGATGGGGAATTTTAATTTGCATTGCGTCATAACCATCAGGGTTAGAAATTTTCATCTTCAAACTGCAGTTTTCCATCTCTACGCTTCCAAAATATATTAAACGATTTAATGGGGGTAATAGGTTTAAGTTCATACTCGTATATATGAAGAAGAATTTGACACTGTGTTGGCAGATAAGTTTGGTCCACTAGTTACAAAATTTCAGAAATTTCACTTAGAATTATATGGCTATTACAATTATAACTTATTTCAGTGGAATGAGTATTTTTACCTTTTATCAACTATTAATAAGTTGCAAATTTAAGTGTTTTTTATGTTATTATTTTTGAACCTATATAATTTATATTAGCTTTCGTTCTAAAACGAAAATTATACAGTAACTGAGGTTTGTATACATTTGTTTTATAGTCTTTTTGGTACGGTACCGGGAAGTTTTTATCAGCAACCCAGCTTTTATCATAACTCGTAACAAAAATGTATCAATAATTTGTAAGAGACATTTACATCCGAGGTGTTGGAAATTAAATTCCAATCAACAAGACAAATTCCTTCTTTTTTGTGATAAAATACGGAAGGTTATAGTTACATCAGTCTTCAAGATAGCTTTGATATAAAATCAGCTGATCAACAGATCAATGGCGCAACAATAAACCGTGAATAGTATGGGAACTTGGAAGGGTGCATGGTAAACCCCAGATAAGATTTGGGAGCCCCGAGTAATGACACTGCGATATGTTTGTTATGCATGGATTCCGATTGCTAAATTCCCTGGCCCCTATAGAACTCTAGTTGCGTTAAAGCAAAATACAGGCATGTATGTCGTTGATGAGTTACTGATACTGATTTTTGAAATTATTATCTAAGAGTGCGTAAAGCCTTTGTAAACATCAGAGGGGCTTTCATTTTTCGAGAATTTTGGGTCAATCTACTTTAATGTTGCCAAATTTGAGAATTTCTAATGATCATAACCATTTTTTCTTCAATTTTGTATCAAAAAATTATCAATTTACCTCCCAAACGGTAACTTGCATACCGGGAAAGAAAAATCCTCTGAGGTGGCAATTCACTCCGGACCGAGAATGTTTTAATTTGAGGTAGTTGGTAATTGATATTCCCCCTCCCATCCCCATAGTCAAAATAGTCTGCTAATGTGCTATAAGAGCGTCTTAGAATTAGAAGTGATTCCAGTAGGTCATGGGTAAGTGGTGGAAAAAGCAAAGCAGCTAGATGGTTTAATCTTAGATTTTAGGAGTAATTATTTAAGAGATTATGATTAAAATCACGAAGGATAAAACGGGTGAGACGACAACTGGATAATTCTGATAGTATTCAATCATAAATCGTAAAAATTTACCAACAGTGTTAGTGCATAATGAATGAACTATGTTAGTGTCTAGATTTTCTTCGATTGTGTTTTCATGGAGTGAAGCTCAGACCATGGCCCAGGACAGAACGAGATAGCGGAATATTGTTACGGCCTTATGATCCAGTGAAGAGGATAAGCAAACTAGATTTTCTTTAAATGTTTTATAAAGAAGTTTTGCAACAATTTGCACAAAATCTCCTCATTCACTGTGTTCATATTTGTTAGCTATCTTATTAAATCGTGCAATCGCATTTAAATCTAACTCATAAATTTATAATTCTAAAGATGCTTCTTATTTCACTCGATGTACATGTGTATCTTTTGTAACATTTTGGCTAGAATAAAAAAAAAATGAAATTATAAGGAGGTTTTGCAACAATTTGCACAAAATCTCCTCACTCACTGTGTTTTTATTTGTTAGCTATCTTATTCAATCGTGCGATCGCATTTAAATCTAACTCATCAATATATAATTCTAAAGATGCTTCTTATTTCACTCGATGTATATGTGTATGTTTTGTCACATTTTGGCTAGAATAAAAAAAAAAATGAAATGAAATTTCTTGCAGTCTCCTTCCTACACTATCCCTGCTGCTACCTATATCTTATCTTATCCTAACCTTCTTCAATCTTGTGCCTACCTACTGCACTCTACACGTCTTCTTTATTCTCTTTTCATCTTTGTCAGTTTGTCATAATATAATCTCTCGGGAACAATTTGATCATCGTTGTCATGGTGCCGTTAAACCTCACCAATCAAAACTTGCAGCGAAGTTCAGCTCCATCCCATACGATCCATGCAAATCACTCAAATGTTTATAGAAGATTGATTTTGCGTGAAAAGTATTCGATTAGATTATGAACCAGGATCTCTCAGCCTCCCCCCCCTCCCTCCCCTTCTCCCCATCACCAAAATAAAATGCCGTTTTGTTACCTATTTTTGTAAAACCCAATTTTGCTTCTTTTTTATGATCGATTTTCAGAGCATACATATTTCGCCAATCAGGCACATATTCAGACCAAAACGCTATGTTCAACAACTCCAGAAGTGTTTTTCTGTTCCAATAACGACTAGGCCTGAAAGACGGGATACGCCCGTGTGCTTCAAGCCTTCAGCCAAACGGTCTGCACTGATGTTTTACTATGTATAGTGCAGTACATGCTTACCGCTGGCCTTCTACGCGACACTACTATTATTTTGACCTTTGTGCAGTGGCGTAGCCAGGATTTTCATATTGAGGGGAGAGGTGGGGGGGGGGGGGTGAATTAAATTGAACCGACACGACATTTAGTGTACTTTAGGTGACACCGAGGGTGTCACTTCGAGCGCAAAGCTCTGGATTTGTCGGCGTGGGGTCCAAGGGCCCGCTTAAGGGCCTCTAGTAGGATCCAGGGGCGAAGTCCCAGTAGGGTTCCAGGGAAAAGCCCCGGAAGCGCTCGTAAAATTGACATTTCAAGGGCAAAAAGTATGTCAAAACGCATAGTAAGAAGGTGCATTATACAAGTCAAAATTCATGTCAAAGAGAGCTATAATACACCATTTTCTAAAAATGTCAAAGCTTGTTGAACCGACGGCGCCAATCCGAACCGACGGAATAAAATCTGAACCGACGGATTAAAACATTGGGGGAATGAAAAAATCCAAAGCGCTGGACTTGTCGGCGTGGGGCTCAGAGGCCCGCTTAAGGGCCCCGGGGTCCAAGGGCGAAGCTTCGCCCCAGGAAGCTCTCGCAAAATTGACATCTCAAGGGCAAAAACGTATGTCACAACGCATAGTAAGAAGGTGTATTATACAAGTTAAAATTCACGTCAGAGCTATAATACACCGTATACAAAACGCAAAATCAAAGCGCAAAGCGCTTAACTTGTCGGCGTGGGATTCAGGGTCCCGCTTAGGGGCCCCAAGTGGGGTCCAGGGGCGAAGCCCCGGCAGGGGTCCAGGAAGGTTTCGCAAAATTGACATTTAAAGGGCAAAAACGTATGTCACAATGCATAGTAAAAAGTTGTATTATACAAGTCAAAATTCACGTCAAAGAGAGCTATAATACACCATTTTTTGAGAATGTCAAAGCTTGTTGAACCGACGGCGCCAATCCGAACCGACGGAATATAATCTGAAGCGACGAAATAATATATTGGGAAAATCTCCCCCCCCCCCCCTCCCTCCCTTCCCCCTTTCCTCTGGCCACGCCACTGCCTTTGTGTATTGTTTCTCGCTAAGTTAATGAAAATATTTTTCCTTTAGGGATAAACCAGAATGTGTTTCTTCTCAAATATTGCTTTTATATTGCAAAATACTTACATTACATTTCTAAATTGATGAAATCGCGAGTCATTTACCAGATCAAGTTTTGTTCGTTGGACGACAAAAGTACAAATTGATTGATTAGAAACCGCCAACATTCTTTCTGTGTCGTAATATGCAAATAAGCTGCATTGATGCATGTGCACATGTGCGGTACTGTGTATAAATTTCGCATGTTTCTTTATCCTAAATTTGATCAAATTTTCTTTATTTCTTTAAAGTTTTTTTAATTTATTTTTTATCATATTTGGTGATAGAATAGATATAAACTACTCTTGCTTGCCCATTGTTGGTAATAACCTGGCCGAAATAATTTGAAGTATAATGATGGGCTCGGCTTCGCCTCGCCCATTATTCTTCAAATTATTTGGGCTTGTCGGTTATTACTCAAGAATGGGTTCGCATTTCCTCGCAATTGCAGTTTATATCTTCATTTTGAGGCTAACACATACAGAAGTTTCTAACCCTGACAGGGATTGTGAAGTATAACCCTGCATTCATGGCATTGTTCAACCTCAGTGCGAAGTTGTAAGCCGAACACTTTTTTTTTTTTATTAAGCTCTTAACTCGGATTTTTTTCATTTTTAAAGCATGTCCTTAAAATGTTCAACCCTAACGCAGATTTTTAGGCCCACAATGCTGATTTGTTATATCAACAGAGATTTATAAGCCTAACATCGATTTTTTTTAAAATCTTTTCGCAAATTTGTAAACATAATTCTGATAAAAGGAGCCCGACCGAAATAAATATTGACATTTTTTGATATGCTGTGGGTTGTGTAAATTTGAGCTGGGGGCAGCGATGGGACTGCAGAACATAATTAATGGAGAATATAGTCTGAACTTTGTATCCGAAAATTTTCAAATTAATTATACATAGAATATCGGGAAAATAACATTTTATCCTCATGTATATTAAAAAACAATTTTTTAGATCATTTATCTGAGTGGGGAAGGGGAGGAGTGTGCGGCGTAAAAAAATGAAGGGTAGGACGTTTTGAAGGGTCAATCATCATTTGAATAAAAACAATGTGTGGAAATGGGTAGTTTTGTATAGGAAATCATATCAATTTATGCACATGGGAGGGGGTAGTATAAATGATCACTACCAAGTGAAAGCATTATGTATATCACAGTGAATGCCAAATAGACAGCTCGGGCCTCGAATTTCCACCATTGATGTTGGCTTTTCGATTGAGAAAATAACTGCAGGTTTCAAAATTAATTTCTATTAATTTCGATTAGGATAATTTTCCTAGGATATTCACATATTTCTTAAAGTTTGTCGCACATTCTGAATTATAAATTAGAATGAATGTACCATAATGAAAGAATACATTGCATGATAATTTAAAAGTCATTTGCATATAAAACACTAATTTATAAGGGGCTTGCGATGCAAAGTGCACATCCTTTGACGCTTTGCGGCATATGCCTATGCACAAAGCACAAATCTCACGGTTTGCGGCAAAAAAAAGAGAAAAGATACATCAAACTTTACAACATATATAGTACAAACCGTTGGTTTCTCGATAACTATCATGCAATTAAATATGGTCCTTTAGGAAGAAGTAGATAGTACGTATTTAACAAATTTAAGTTCCTTATGAGATTTTGAAAGATTATTTTGTAAGTTTGTAAGTAACAAAATAGCAGAAAACGACAGGTTTGATTGCAAATCGATTGCCTTAACTTTGCAGTACTGTAGTACAAAACACCACGTTGCGGTGCCACTACAATAATCGAGTAATTGCGTTGACTGTTTCCGGAATTGATTAAATCCACTTTTATATAATGTTATTGGTCCCGTATGTTATAACTTCCCCGGGGAGTAGCCAAAAGTGGCACACTTATGCCAACATTTGTGTGGCGTTTCTAATATGGCACTCACCTGCTCACTGTTGTCAACATGTCTTCAATTCTTAACATTCAAAATTGACGACAACGGCCATACAACTTATTTCTTTCATTATTGATTTCATCTAAACATAATGAACTCAATTTTTAATTGAAGTGCTCGCCAAAGGAGTACGTACAAGTATATCACATTAGATTCCCCCCCCCCCCTCCCCTCCCTACTGCATTTCATATGATACACACCTTAATCTAAACGATGTCATGAACTTGCCCTCTATATCTATGATGAGTTCCCATGTTTTTATTATCACGTCGTTGGCTGTCATATACTTTGTACAGGCACTTAGACAATCGTGGCCAAATTAGTTGGGACAAATCCCTACTCCCCTCAATCAATGTTCAAAGTCGCATTTTACCATGTTAATTTTTGGCAAAGCGCACAACATTGAATGGGAGAAGATGGGGAAAAAGCCGTTGAAAATGTTTGAGCGCTTTTGTCCCAACACTTTTGGCCACGATTGTAGATATAAATTCCCAATTCTTGGCCAGATATAAATCCGAGATCTAAACCCATAATATTTCCAATAATTTCCCCATGTTTGCTTTATTTGATCAGCCTTTAAATAATAGCGTTTCTGATATCCCATTTTACTTCCAATTTCAGTCTTTATTACACAGTCAGTATTGGGCAGATATGTATAATTAAGATTCACCTGACATGCCTGATGAGTCTTATGATATATTTATAAACTGTTTTACAAAGTATTATGATATTTGTTTCCCTAGAAAACTACAAAAATCTGACCATTTCAACATTGGAAAACACCTGCAATTAAAAGGTCGTGTATGACTAAGAGGAAATTATATAAGAAATATCTTAAATACCGCACAGATTAATGTTATCGTTACAAAGTACAATTACAGACTACAACTTAAAGTGTATCGCAATCGGCTTACCTCGGCCGTAAGGTGCGCCAAAAGAATGTTTTACAATGATTTGTTCATTATAATGGTAATGATGTGAAGGGTATGTGGAGAAATATTAATTATTTTATTCGTGGTACAAATCTATCTTCAGTCCAGATTAAAGAGATATCGATTAATAACAATTTGATTACTGATCCAGAAAATATGTGTAATGACTATTTTATAAATATTGGACCTAAACTAAATAATGATATTCCTGTATCCTCTGACAAGCACTACACAAATTATTTACCACCTTGAAATTTAAATTCATTATTTCTTCCACCTGTTACTCCAAATTTCAACCCTTGGCTATGATAAGATTTCTGCGATAGCAGCAGTTAAATCTATTGCCCCTTTTGTTTGTTAAACCTTCTGTTTACATTTAAATGCTTCAATGGCTAGAGATATTGTTGCCAGTGGCCTA
The DNA here is from genome assembly GCA_020152595.1 of Chiridota heheva. Taxonomy (NCBI): domain Eukaryota; kingdom Metazoa; phylum Echinodermata; class Holothuroidea; order Apodida; family Chiridotidae; genus Chiridota; species Chiridota heheva. Next base: position 168,032 of record JAIGNY010000132.1, read on the forward strand.
AAGACTGCAATCAATGCTTCAAATCACTAAAGGCATTATTCCCAGTGGGCTAAAGACTGCAACCAATGCTTCATTCACTAAAGGTATTGTTCCCAGTGGGCTCAAAGACTTGCAAATCAATGCTTCAAATCACTAAAGGCATTGTTCCCAGTGGGCTAAAGACTGCAATCAATGCTTCAATTACAAAAGGTATTGTTCCCAGTGGGCTTAAGACTGCAATCAATGCTTCAATTACTGCATTCTTCCCAGTGGCCTAAAGACTTAAAATCACTGCCTCAATCCCTAAAGGTATTGTTCCCAGTGGGCTAAAGACTGCAATCAATGCTTCAATCATGCTTTCTACATCTCGAAGGTACCCCTGTTAAACTAATTTCATTCTTTGGGAGGCAGTATTTAACATGGGTTGACACTAAAAATGGAGGTATCTGACAGATTCAGAAAAGCCATAAGGTGGGAACACTGCCCCCTGCACAACACAAAGATTACAAAGAGTAAAAAGAAATGGCAAAAAATAGTCATGAAAACCTGTGAAACTATTTTCATTCTTTCTGGAGGACTATTTAACATGGGTTGACACTATAAATGGGGGTATCTCAGAGATTTCAGAAAGCAATAAGGTGTGGGACACTTCCCCCTGCACAAAACAAAGATTACAAAAAATAAAAAGAAATTTGTGCAAAAAATATTCATGAAAACCTGTGAAACTATTTTCATTCTTTCGAGGGAGGGGGGGGGGGGAACTATTATTTATAATAGGCTGACACTAAAAATGGGGGTATCTGAGAGATTCAGAAAGCCATAAGGTGTGGGGCACTTTCCCTCGCACAAAACAAAGATTACACAAAGTAAAAAGAAAACTGTGCAAAAAATATAATAATAAAGACCTGTGAAACTATTTTCATTCTTTCAGGGGACAATTATTTATAATAGGCTGACACTAAAAATGGGGGTATCTGAGAGATTCAGAAAGCCATAGGGTGGGGGTGGGGTGGGGGCACTTTTCCTTGCACAGAACAAAGATTACACAAATTATAAAAAAACTACCAAAAATATAGACATGAAAACCTGTTAAACTATTTTCATTCTTTCCGGGGGGACTATTTAACATGGGTTGATACTAGAAATGGGGGTATCTGACAGATTCAGAAAGCAGTAAGGTGGGGGACACTTCCCCCTTCACAAAACAAAGATTACAGAAATTATAAAGAAATCTGTGCAAAAAATAGTCATGGAAACCTGTGAAACTATTTTCATTCTTTCAGGTAGACTATTCAACATGGGTTGACACTAAAAATGGTGGTATCTGAGAGATTTGGAAAGTGGGGGCACTTTCCCTTGCACAAAACAAAAAAAACAAAAATTAAAAAGAAAACTGTGCAAAAAATAGTAATGAAAACCTGAGTGTTAAACTATTTATATTCTTTCCGGGAGACTATTTAACATGGGTTGACACTAAAAATGGGGTTATCTAAGAGATTCAGAAAAGCCCCTGCACAAAACAGAGATTACAAAAATTTTAAAGAAACGATTAGAGTTAGGATTAAATTAAAAAAGAAAGGGTCAGGGATAAGTTTTTTGGCCAAAAAGATAAATTGCAAGTCATATCATAGCAGGATAAGTATTGTTTATAATTGTATGAAAGATTAAAATATTTATTTCTCTGAAACACTGTTGGAAGGGGACTGAAGTATACTTCATGAAATTCCTGGGGGAAAACTCCCCTGATGTTCCTTGGGTTTTTCCTTTCCAGAGGGAATGTAACCACTCTTAGCCAACAAACATCAGGATTTCACCTGCTAAATAGTACAGTAGTACTTCTGGGGCCAAATTGACATAAAAAAACCCGAACGGACACTTTTTGACTCTATAGTAAAAATAATACAGACTCAATTTTGACGAATCTCTAAAAAGCAGAACTATTCAAGCACAGAAAAATTTCATTATTTTTTTTGCCAAAATATTTAGAAAATTGTATAAATGTCAGTAGATTTACAACTGTTTACACTGAAATTCAAAGGTAAGCCTACAGTCTAGATTCAGTTTAATTCAACATCATGAAATAACTGAGAAACTCAGAAAAAACAATTTTTGGGTGATAGCTAGGGTTGTTGTAGAATCGGGGTAAAATGGATCCGGTTTCGACATCAACTGCCTCCACCTGAATATATATGTTTTATTGGAACTTGAAAACTTTGTCTTTTGATTGAAGGTATGGCCTCACAAAGCAGACGTATGCACATGTAACTGTAATTCACATCATATGATTTGAAAGAAAGGATGTAAAATGTTAGGGTACATTCCTTTTAAATATATTTAAATAAAGACTGTCACTAATAGTGTTGTAAAGAATGAATAATTTATCTGTATAACATACTGTTACATATAAGACCATAATTTTATTCTTCATGCAAAACCTACTTGAAATGAATTATTGAAAAATAAGAACTCCTATTTTATCTTTCCTTTGGTATTTTCTTTACGGCTATTTTTTGTTGTTTTTGATGTTCTGGTTAAATTATGAGTCAATGTTTTTTAAAGCGTCATGTGGAAAATCTGGAGGTGTATCATATTGATCAAATGTTATTGTTAGGTGAGGATCCAAATGTGTTGATGGGGAAGAAGGTCATTCCTCTCATGAACAGAGCTATTAAAACTTATTGAAGGACCAAACAATTAAAGCTAGTTTTCCACGGAATCATCGATACAAATATTTTTAGTTCTGTTATTTACACTCTCATGATCATTAAAACATTGATGTTAATTGATACCCTTATCAAGAAAACGCTGTAAAAATTAAAATTTGTAATACAATGGCAAAGCAATGAAATGTGTTGTTATTTATTTTTGACTCCCATATATGTTAGACAGCAGGGCAAGATAAGAAGCCCTAACAAATGTATAATTTTGTTAAACAAGATATTTGCACTAGTTTTAAGCCATTTAAATTCAAGTGCGCCACTTTTAAATCACCGTGTATCTGCAAAAAGCTGAAGAAAATATGATGGAACATTTTAACAGAGCAGAAACGCACTTTCTCTTCACTTCAAAATATAATGAACATCAAATGGAAAAATGTGCAAAAAATAAACAATAACACTGTTGTTTTAGGGCCATACATTCCTTGATCAATTTAAATGTTTTTAAATGAGTGTTTTTTTCTTCAAAGTTTTTCTCCTGACCCTTAATTTACATTTTCAACGATCCATAAGCAAACCATGAGATATGAAGGAAAAGTTTCCCAAAAGTGGCTCACCCATCAGGAGTTCTTCTTCTACACTGTACTAATATTATCTTAAAACAGATGTAATTAAACCCCTGCCAGGATCCAACTTAAAGCATCCACCTCTACAAACCCATGACCTGCCCCAATTATTCAGCAACCATTTCCAAATATCTTGGAACACAATCATTTCAGTAGCGTAGCCACGGGAGAATGTCGGGTCATGATCCCCACACTTTTTCGTTCAAATCTCCAAAAATTGGAGTAATCTTTGTTTTTATCACTATTTTATTTCATTCAACTCATATGACTATGTTAATGCACCTTCACCTGGATGAATAATATGAGTCTCTATCCCAGTGTGCGTGGCCATCATTATCTCGTCCAAGAAAAAGAAAGAAAAATGTTTTGACGGTTTTAATTTCACTTTTCTGCAATCCCCGACTAAAAATGATATTTTCCAATCCGAACCATCTGCAATTATAGTTATTTATTTATGCATATTTGACCAGAGATCAACATTAAGTTGGTCTACTTTGGGGCCCTGGGCTACAACATAAAAATTAACAAAATGGTATAAAAAACAAAAACATGGATAAGAATTAGACAATCAAATGTAACAAATATAAAATATATAAACAAAAACAAAGAGTAGAAAGTTTTAGGTTATAAAACATCAAGAAAGAAAAGAAAAAAAACCCATATATGGCAAGAAAAGTGAAATTGGCAAGAAATTAACAATTGTATCTATCACAAACTCGAGAGAATTGTTCGTTTTAAGGAACTTTCAAATGTATTAACTGATAAACTTTCGCTAATGTATCCATGATGTAATTCCTCTTAAGGTAAATGACCTTTTGTTTACGTTGACAAACTTGCCCAACAGTCAAGAAAATATTGACAAAACTAAGCAAGTATTGCAGACATAGGCTTATATGTAGCATACAGACCAAATGCTAGAAGGGTGAAATGACATCATTAAGCTGGAACTTGTCTCATTACTGTTCTTTCTAGAATTCACCGTCGGCAACACGAAGAACAACTCACCGTCGGCAATGCGAAGAACAACTCACCGTCAGCAACGCGAAAAGCAACTCACGGTCGGCAACGTGAAAAACAACTCACGGTCGGCAACGCAAAGAACAAATCATGGTCGGCAACGCGAAGAACAACTCACCGTCAGCAACGCGAAGAACAACTCACCGTCGGCAACGCGAAGAACAACTCACTCGTCGGCAACGCGAAGAACAACTCACTGGTCGGCAAAGCGAAGTACAATTCATCGTCGGCAACGCGAAGAACAAGTCATCGTCGGCAACGCGAAGAACAAATCACTCGTCGGCAACGCGAAGAACAAAAAACACTCCATGAAAAGCTTTTATCTACAAAACCGACTGCGCGCATGCATGACCATCAACTCTTTATATTTATTTATGACTTCATGCATATTCTTACGCCAGTAATTTTTACGCCAGTGCACCACAACTGGTTATCAAAGGCCGTGGACATTGACTTGGTTGTCAATGTTATGTCTGTCCGTACGTCGTACCTGTGTTCTCGTCCGGGTCGTATTAAGCGTTTCGTGGTAGCATTTGTACTATCATAAACGAATACGCAGGCGACGACCTCGTCATTGTAATTGTGTGTTCAACTCTCTGCATATTCAAAACTCGCTATCATTTTTATTTCAAGTCACGTGACAAGCAAGCCCGGCAGCACAGAAATAATAAGGTATCACTCCGCCATTTAAAAATGAGAACTCTCAGAGAAAAGCCTAATAAACAATATTTTCGTGAAGTTCCATGTTATGGGACAGGAGGATGAAAAGTTGAAAATTTCAGGAATGGTAGAGAAAGGATAGGTCATGGCTATGCATATCCAAACATGACAAGACTAGTTTCAGTAAAAGTTTAATGGGGAACTATTTTACCATGGATTCATACCCAAATTTGAGTGATTTGGTAAGGGTATATAACGCCTCTTCACTTAAGCCACAAAAAAAAAGGGGGGGGGTGGGCGAACATCTGGTGACCCCCTATGAAAGTAACCTCATCCGAGAAATATTAGATGGTACTTTTTGGAAAAGATCCCAAATCATTCTGTACAAAAAGGACCCCGAACTTGACTATTTCATCATAGGCTTTAATGGGGAAACTAATTTGTTCCGTGCTACCGGCAGGTGTGAGAAGGAAAGTGGCATTTGCCCTACATACGGAGAGGTATTAAATATTCATTACAATGACGTTTCAATATTTGTGCGTAACGTACTCATGACTATGTGTAGTTTAGCCAATAAAAAAACAAAAAGCTTTATTATACGAGAAGAAAGTTTCGGTCCAAAACAACACAATCTAGTGCAAAATGGAAATTCCCGGTCTGGAATGTGGTCTTAATTAAAAGAGGCCCTGGGCCATTTCCGCCCTTTTCAACCTTCCATAAAGAAAATTTGATAGATTTATGGTTTTTGTGACGGAAATTCTCTACCGTAGTGCTAACGTAGTAGTTATAACTTGTTAGGTGCAGTAATTTAACATCAATCATTGCTGTATTGTTGTAACGTTACCTACTTTCATTAAGGTTTAACGGGCTTATGATAGCTGACTGTTGTTGTAAGTTTTCGAATTAGCTGTTACCTACTCGTGCATTAATTGCCACTGATGCCACTTTCTTACTTATGCATGATTAAGGATTTTCCCTTTTCCTCAAATGAAATGCTGCGGAAAGGGGGAAAGGACCAGTGCATCATACTCTTAAGAGCTATACAAGAAAATGCATTGGAGATTGGTCTAGAAAATTGTCATTAGCTCAGAAATATTCTTCGGTTTTTGCCCCAAGTTACAGAAAGTGCTTACAGGAATTTGACAATGAGATCTTACCTCGAGAAGGGGTGGGGGTGGGCATACGCCTAACTCGAGATTCCTCTAGGCCTAGCTTGGATGGTGTTGATAACAATAAAAATAGAATGATATCCTTCAGTGTTATCAATACGCCGTTGATATTTGCTTTCATTTTGAATCGTGTGTTGATTGCCTGTTTAAAAAAAAAGCAAGTGGTCAAAAATTGAATGAAATTGGAAGCCCAACCCACTTCCAGATGACTATACCAACTGGGAAGTTTCATGAAGAGCAAAAGAAAGGAAGAAGGGGCATCGGCATAATCTTTATTAAAGTAGAAAAAAGAAGGGTAGTACGTGCCCGGAGTACATTGAAGTCAGAAATACTTGACCAAATTTTGGCCACTTTACTCAATACTTGATAAACTATTTTGCAATTTGATTTTTTTCTTTTGCCTTCTCAGTTTTAACCAGTTTTTTTGGTATTGACCAACTTTGTAAATTACTGTGGGGATACAACCATTAGTGTGGCCACAGAGGGAGGAATAGATAAGTGATTTACTCTATGGAAAAGTTTGCCATGTGAACAGTGGGCGTACGTGGTAATGTTACCCCTTTCTCTTCAAAGACATCTGCCGTGATTAAGGACAAGTAATTACAGATACTGACATTAAAGGTATGCAAATTTGACCCCTTTCATTTGTTAATCCCTCACGTATGATTCTTCTCCACGTATTGTACCATGGGCACATGGATGCAACACCCCAGTCCCCACTACACCCCATATATAACCACATCCCCAGGTGAAAATTCCTAAAAAACATACACCATGTGCAGGCATCCCTCACTTCAACTGGTTCTAAACTGGATAGGCCTCGGCTACATAACTGCAGTGGCGTTATGGTAAACCCTTTTTTTTTTTTTGGAAGGGGGTGGAATAAAATGCCTCCCTGTAAAAAAAATAGAATAAAAATTAAATTAAAATAATAATAATAATCAAAATCGGTATTTTTACCGACCGATACCAGATTTACCGACAATAATATCAAATTTTACCTACGAGTGTAATTTTTTTGGAAAGAGGGGGGGGGGGAGGTGTGTGACATCCTCACACTTTTGATATTTACGCCCCTGTGTAACTGGTACCAACTTGGGTTAAATATCAATAGACCCAGTTGGGAATCAATATGACATAGGCCCCATTAAAACAAAAAAATATTAATAGCCTCACAGACATCAGTTTTGAGAAAATCCCAGTTTTTTTTCCTCGGATCAGTCCTTTAGCGTCCGTACTTCCGTTTCATTCTAATATCTACCAAAATATGAACGATTGCTTCTGATAGTTTTCAATATTTTATGCCTCATGTGGTTGACCTGATCCGGAACACTGAAAATCACTGAAATTAACTGGCTTGGGGAAAGGAATTGAAAAACTGTGTGACAGCATCACTTTTCAAACTTTGTTTGGGTGATAAGCTATTTCTTTCCTGGTGCCTAAGCTGTGATCATTTTCAATTCTGTTTGTAGGCCTAAGGTCACTTGGGAATTTTCTTCTCGATAGTTATTTTTTTCAAAAGGAAAGCGTTTAACTCACTAATGGGTACAAAATTAGAAGTTTGTAACTCCATATGAACAGATGATTGCTGTTACAAAATGCCTTGTCAGCTTGTAGAAACTAGAAGTCTTAACTTCCGCCCTGCACTCTACAACAGGCTTGAGTGTCGGAATGTTTTCTAAAGTTGGAACCAAAACGAAATGGATGCCGTTATGTATTTTTTAATCGGTTGCCTGGGTCCTGACCCCTCCCCACCCCCACCCCGCTTTCCCCCGCCAATGCTCCCGGTGGCTATGTGGATGAAAATGGGAAATCTTAAAAAAAAAAAAAATCTAGTTTTTTATAGTAATTTTCTGTCAGGGACTTCAAATGCACTCGAGGCCATAGGTTATGGTGTAGTGAACCCCAACTGAAAATTTTCATCAATACCATGATTTGAAATCTATTTACCCTAGTTAATTGTCCCAACAGCAATTGATTTCAGGCCTACTTGTTCCAAAACACCTATGACTTTTACATCACATCGTGGCGTATACTAAAGAGCTTGGAAGCTCTTTGCGTATTCTGATTTCAGGCCTACTTTGTTGTTCCAAAATACACCATGACCTTCACAGCACATCGTGGCGTATACTGATTTCAGGCCTACTTTGTTGTTCCAAAATACACCATGACGTTCACAACACATTGTGGCGTGCACTGATTTCAGGCCTACTTTGTTGTTCCAAAATACACCATGACGTTCACAACACATCGTGGCGTATACTGATTTCAGGCCTACTTTGTTGTTCCAAAATACACCATGACGTTCACAACACATCGTGGCGTGTACTGATTTCAGGCCTACTTGTTCCAAAATACACCATGACGTTCATGACACATCGTGGCGTGTACTGATTTCAGGCCTACTTGTTCCAAAATACACCATGACGTTTACGACACATCGTGGCGTGTACTGATTTCAGGCGTACTTGTTCCAAAATACACCATGACGTTTACGACACATCGTGGCGTGTACTGATTTCAGGCCTATTTGTTCCAAAACACACCATGACGATCACGACAGACAGGTGTAAAAGTAATTTTTTCCCCCAGTAAATTTTGGCCCCCGGCTCTTATTTTCTAAGAAATTTGCCCCCCCCAGACAATCAAGCCGTAGCCATCCAGTAAATTTGGTCTCCCCTCATAGTAAAAACGGTCCGATAGAAAATTTGGGCCCGGCCCTTTATTTTCTATGAAATAATGGCCAGTGGTTATGGTTATGGTGGTGTATTACAGGCAATACAAATAACCTGATTTTTACTGAGCTGTTAACTCAGCTACCGTCATACCCGGTATAAGTGACCATGATATTGTTAAACTGACCCTAAACATCTCCCCTCCTCGTAAAAAGTTGCCTAAACGTAAAATCTATTTAAGGAAAAAAGCTAATAGCCTACAGAACGCATAAAAGAAGACCTGTCTAAACTTAAACTGCAATATTATTCTAAATTCAATAGCTCATCCATTAATGTTAATGAAAAATGGAATTTCTTTGAAACGGAAATTAAACTGATTATTGAAAAAATCACACCTCACGAATTCACCTCAACTAAACTAAGTCTACCTTGCTTCACCCATATCCAACGCCGTCTCTGCAAGGAAAAACATAAACTGTTCAAGAAAGGTAAGAAAACTCAACAAATCCATGACTGGAATACATATAAAAGCTTTGACTGGAATAACAGTATTTAAAAGCTTTGAGGGGCCTCAAAATAAATTATGTAAAATATACATCAAATACAATATAAAAACCTATGTCTCATCTAACTGAGTCTGTTATAATAACTTGATAAAAATGTAAATAACATATTTTATCTAAATGTCATTAAGTGTCATTAAAAACAACAAAGAATTGCATTAGAATCGACCAAAACAACTTCATCTGTAAGCGTTAAAGGCCTCTTCAAATTCCATTTCCTAATCTGTAATAAAAAACCCAAAGGCATTTTGGTCCTACATAAAAAGACTTAAAAGTAATTCCGAGGGTGAGTGGGTGGGTAGGTGGTATGACAGACTACTCTTATAAAACCAGTGTCACTAGCATGCTTCATAAATTAGATTGGTCCCTGCTAATCACAAGAACAAGAAACACCTGTCTAAAAATGCTATATAAAATCAATAACAGTCTTGTCGCCATTGATCCCAAACGCAAGAATTAATACAAGAAATAATCATGATCTGAATTTCCACGTTCCTTATGCTAAAAAGAATGTTTATAAATACGCCTTTATTCCTCAAACACTAAAAGATTGGAATGCTTTACCATCAGACATTGTACATGCACCAAGTCTAAACTGTTTTAAAGTTAAACTTGCTGAGCTTGTTAATTGATTTATCACTATCATTTTTTCCCCCTCATACTTTTGCTACGCTCGGTTGGCGTGGAAGCTCTTTGGTTGGCGTTTATGTTCTCTAGAAGGATTTTTGCCTACTTAACCTATTCAGATTCAGATTCAGAAATTTGGAGACAACAACTTGTCCCCCTTTTGTAAGAAAAAGCCCTTCTTCTCCTTTCACACTAAATCTCACTGCCATTTTGTGTAAAGCACGCCTCTTTGTGTCTTAGCAAAGAGCTTCCACAGCTAATCACTTCTTATCACTTTTTAGCTTATCACTTTGGCACACAAAATCAATTAAAGGAACCGTACAGACACACCTGTAAATTACATAGTAAAATTAGTTCGGAGGGGACCAAATTCACTAGACATTCCTCAGGAAATAAGGTCCGGGGGCCCAAATTTACGGGGGGGAAAATTTACTATCACACCGGCAGTTTACAACAAATTGTGGCTTATATATTTATGTGTATAAATAGCCATAAAAACGCCGTAATGTTTTGAAAATGAATATTCAACACCTTCTTGTATGGTGGGCAATATATCATTTTCCGCGTGTAAGGTTTAAAGTCTTAACTTGTTCATTTGTCTCATGATCTGAAACGGTGAGAAGCACATTTAAATTATTGGTTAAAAGATATGTTTCGGATTATAAAAATGGGCTCCGAGAGCCAAATTCGACGACTGGAACAGCTGCATAGAGTTTTGTTACTTTCTTCTGGTCAAACATTTCCTGGTAAAATCAACATCAGATACTGTGCTTCCAATGGTAAGACTTCATCTGGTAACTGTACTAAAACCGCGTAGAAAAAAAAAAAAAAAAAATGATTGAGACTAACACTAAGAGTAAGTAAGAGAGAGAAAATCAGTGTTTTGTTAAAGGGGATATAAAGTCAGACATACGCCTAATCTGTATTTCATATAATAGAATTGAAAATAAGAATTTTTTCTGACCAAGCTTTATACTTCCCAACGCAATCTTAACACAATTTTTGTAATTATTGAATGGGAGCTGCCATTTTTATTTTAGATTGATGTCATCAACCCAATGATGGCATACTTTGTTTTTCTTAATATTCATTCTCAATTTTTCTAGCTGATGAAAATGTCTTGCCCCTTACAAGAACGATAGGGGCACATATCATTATACACCTCAGATCAATTGAATGTCCCACCCACAGGTTTTCCTAGCAATGGCAACCTATGTACTTAATGCCTAGGCTTAAGGCTATAACGCGACTTTCGAACTGTATATGAGAATTCCTTTATTTAACCACTCGCAAATCTTAATTACATTTTTGATTCAACTCACATTTGCTGGAGACTCCCTTAGTTTATAAGCCACAGTACTTAGTCTTTTTTTCTGATGAGATGTACAAACGATGGATTTTCTACCGACATTACAGTCATGGCAGTGTAAAAGCCCAACAATTTGCTGCAAACCAATTAAAGTGCTGCTTCTTCATGACATCATTGCAACGTTTCTAGCGTATAAGGGGTGGGACATTCAATTGATAAGGTGCATTATGGGAGAAAACACGATTTTTCGTGATATCGATCAAAATTGCACATCAACTATAAACTCCTAGAAATCTATTTATTGTCCAATTTATCATGATATATCAGCAAAAGAAAAAAAAATCCTGCACCCAGGAATGGCTGAAAATGAGGTAGTTTTAGTGGAAGAAAAAAAATTGAAATAAGGATTGTACTTTACGTCTCCGTTTAGTTATTTGTTTATTTCTACAACTACCATTTCACTGTCTGGAGGGGTCACTGATTTACTTATTTTAGATTTATATGAAATGTTTCTTAATTTCCCATAAAAGACAATAAAATCAGTCCCTTTTTGAAAAAGAACATTGTATCCCTCTGAAAAAAGTCAAATTTCAAATGTCAAACCAATCACTCTTGAACTAGTAACCACTTTGGTAAATTTTGTTGCTATTTAGCACACAAACCTCGCTCCCCACTCTCAATAACCGAGCTCTTCGAGAAAAACCCTCCGGATAAAATGATCTTCTTCCCATATCATGCTTCCCTTTACAACCATATTTAGTCCTCTCCCACCCCCCTCTCTCTACATTTGTTTTTTTCACTCATGCAGTTCCTCTCTTGATCCCAGCTTTCTGGCTTTTAGTCCCCATGTTTCTCTCAATTGCCCCCTGTTTTCTTTTCCTACCTCTGGATTCTGGAATGATCTAACTTCCCAGGCACAATTTAGCCTCGCTGTCGTGGTGTCGTTAAACTGTCATCAAACAAACAGAAATCCAGTTGATTATCTGAAATTTTGAGTGAAAAGATATTGCAAAGTTTAACTAAAATGTATTGATTGCTATTTAGCCTAGTCATTCATTAAGTTTTGGTAATGAACTCTTTTAGTCTTATCAAATCTGTTTTTAAGTCTGTCATGTATAGCTTTAAGAATACAATAGCTTTAGATTTTACCTTTTTTTGCTAATAATAGAAAGGAGCTTTTGTAAACATTTTTGCTGGGATTGGGAATAGATTTGAAAGGAATTTGTTCTCAAATTTGTATGGTTTCATGACTTGGGGTGGGAGAGTCCTTAATGAAGATGCAGAAACGAACCAATAATACACATGTGGAGATTCACCTCAAAAAGAACCTGGATGAGCTCTTAACTGAATGACCTTGACCAAATCCTCAAGGTCATTCATCTAGGACATGTCATGGGAATGTAGTTTTTGCACAAACATTGATGTTATATCCATGACATTATACACTATACTATACCTCAGAATGACCTTGGAAGTTGGAGTTTTTGAAGTTGCATGATCTTATCTTAGTTGTAAAGTCTGCAAGGTCAAATTATGAAATGGGGAATATAGGTCACATCAACTCATGAATGCACTTCCTTGAAATTCTGCTTCTGTTCTGCTTAATACCATGCAAACACCTCCCAAGCAGAGGTTGCGTTAGAATTTTTTGCCTGGCGTATTTGGTTACGACAAGTCCTTAAAGTTTGGCGTATTTTGTAAATTTGCTGTCGTATGTACAGGCCATTGCGTAATGTACAGGGCATTGCGCGCTAGCGAAGCATGCTTGTGTAGGCTTGCCTCGCTAAAGTGAATGAAAATTGCGCTTAAAAGACCAAAAACTTAAAAAAATCGGACTATTATTATCATAAAAATGTTGAATCATGAAATTTGGGTTAACAATCCTAAAATAAAATAGAAAAAACTTTTGTTTATCGTATCCAAACTTTCATGAGGTTTTAGTGAACTTTGACCAATTTTTAACAATAATATTCTATTCAGATCTTGAACACGCCTACTTCCTTACGGTATAGTAACTTCACTTGCAGATTGTGATCACTTCACAGATACACGATCAACACAATACAGGAGGAAAGTTGAATCCTAGCTAATAACATCGTTGACAATTGACAGCCTGCGTTCAAAACAACATCAAAACTTTCAAGTACACTGTACAGTGTGTGTACATAATGCATAGGGTTTATGTACTAGCCTATATGTGTTTATGACAGCACTACGAGCATGTTGAATCATTCGGCCGTTAGTCTTGTGTCATTTTTCTTTTATTTATAATAATAATAATAATGATACATTTTTAAAAAGCGCATTATACCAAACGGTCTCAATGCGCTTTACATAAACAAACATAACATGAAAAAACCTTAAGATACAAACAGTAAGAGAACAAAAAACCATACTTAAAAAGATACAAGCAGGATAAAGTTACAAGGTCCAATGAGGGGAACTCATGAAAAGGTGTGTTTTCAATACACTCTTAAAAATATCTAAAGTAGGGGCATTTCTGATGTAGATTGGGAGAATGTTCCAGAGTTTGGGGGCTGCAGATTGAAAAAAACGTTCACCGTAAGTCTTGGTGTTAATTGGCGGCTTTAGGAGAATAGCACTGTTAGATCTGAGTGAGCGAGTTGGTAATTGTAAGGTGAGTAAGTTGAAAATATAATTTGGAGCAAGACCATGGATGGCTTTGTATGTGAGGGTGAGAAGCTTGTAGTTTATTCTCTCACATATAGGAAGCCAATGAAGTTGGTGGAGGACGGGTTTAATGTGAGATTTCTTACTTGTGAGAGTAACTAATCTGGCAGCAGTGTTTTGAATGCGTTCAAGCTTTGAGATTTGTTGTGAAGGAAGTCCAACTAAGATACTGTTGCAACAATTAAGTCTGGATGATACAAATGTGGAATAAGTGTCTCAGTCGACTTTTGATCAAGATGTTTACGAAATTGGCTGATTTTTCTGATGGCAAGTGAAGCGGAGTGGCATATATTATTTACATGTGGCAACAGTGTAAGCTTATCATCTAAAATAACACCCAGGTCTTTAACACAGGAAACAGGAGATATACATGAATTACCAATCATAACAGAGGAAACTGGAGTAGTGCTTAGAAAACGTGACGAAATATGAATTACTTCAGTTTTACTATCATTAAGAATTAGTTTGTTGTCTGCACACCATGTCTTGATTTCCTCTACATACGATTCAAGTTTTGCAATACTCTGGTCTTTTTCGTTTTTATTCATTGACACATAAACCTGTGTATCATCTGCATAAATCATCCCATGCAGGCCATGAGATGTGATAATGCTTTCCATAGGGGAAGTATAGTATGTAAAACAAGTGGTCCGATTACTGATCCTTGAGGCACTCCATTGTCAAGATACCGGGGTGAAGAGTTTTTATCTTTAATGCTTACAACCTCGAGCGGTTTGCAAAATATGATTTCATCCAATTGAGAGTGGTTCCATCCAAACTGTACACAGTATGCAGCCTATTAAACAGAATTTGATGGTCAATAGTGTCAAATGCTGCACTAAGGTCGAGGAGGACAAGAAGTGACTCTTTGTGGTCATCAGTAGCAAGGAGAAGATCATTGTAAATGCGTAACAGGGCAATTTCTGTTGAGTGATTCTTGCGGTAGGCAGAATGGAGGGAGTTTTGTAGTGAGTTGGCACACAAGTAGTCTTGTAGTTGCAAAGAAATAGCCTTTTCTATCAATTTTGCAAGAAATTTTAAGTAAAATTTTGAGTAATTCAAAATCATTTTTGTGTGGAATAAAACTTTGAATCGCACCACAGAGGTGAGATGTTCATGATTTTCTTTTACATGTATGTTAATGAAAAACTCTGGCGTAAAATTCCACATGCTATATCTAAATCTTACGACGCAGATACAACCTGTGTCGTAAGAAATTTCAGCCATGGCGTAATATACAACAAATTTGTCGTTAACGTGATCTCTGCTCCCAAGTGGTGGTTATCAGGCATTGGTTGGCGTGGAGGGCAGTATGTTTAATCAAAGGGGACATAAAATCTGACTTTTTGTTCATTTAATATTATATAAATGATAATTATAAGTCATCTGAAAATATTTCACATCGTACAAAACAATTAGGCATATATTTTTTACTTTATTAAAGGATTAGTTCAGTGGTCAATCATGTCCATCTTACATGAAAGAGGACTTCAAAAGAAGCAAAATAGTGCAGATATCATCCCAAAATCTTATTCTGTTAAGGAGATATTCAAGTTTATAGCTCCATCTTAATCTGTGTAGAAATGACTGGTGTAGTAAGTCTACTATGGAAAGATGGCGTCTTCATCCTCGCATTCTTAACAATTGTTAATGTACTTTTATCTAATTTTTTCGCTATTCAAATGATTTTTCCTCAAACTTTCTTTGGGTGGTATATTAAAACTACCCTTCCTAGATTCAGTTTTATTACTTTTTTGACATATCCCATGGTTTTAAGCCACAAAATCACAGGAAAAAATATGATGGAATACATAAAGACTTTTGAGGAATCTGAGTGTATTACATCACAACTAGTCTGATTTTAGTCATTTCTACAGAAATGATACCAAACTTTAAACTTAGATATCTCTTTAAGGGAGTAAGATTTTTTGATTTGATTTTCTTCATTACTTTGTTTCTTTTGAAGTTCTCTTTCATATAACATGGACTTGCTTGACCCCTGAACTAATCCTTTAAGAGATTAATTAACCTATAAGAAATAATTTTTCCTTTGCATTGACTTACGAATTTCTATTTGTGTATGATATTAGTGATTCAAGCCCTTAGAATATTATGTCAAAGCATTATGGAAAGAAAATTTCAAAAAGACTTATGTCATTGGCATTATTTAAACACAAAATGAGACAAAATGGCAGCATCCATGTTACAACTTCAAACTCGGATAACATGAGAATGGAATAAGATTTTATGATGTGGTTTTGGGTAATTTTTTTTCTCCTTAAATTCTCTGTCATATATCAGGCTAGAATATTTAACTTTGTGTCCACTTTAAGGAAATGAGCTCTGTTAACAAGGTCCTTTACATCCACTTTGGCAATTTCATTTTTAAAAGTAAATAAGTTAGTAATTGACCTAAGTTTTGGCTGGAGTAGATTCCACTCATGAACAGTTTTTGAATAGATGGCATATTGATAACAAGTTACTAAAAGGTGGCTTTTCCAAAACATTGGATTCTTGATGTTGCTTCGCGAACTGGTTATTCACATTAGATGAAAGTTTGACATTTGACGGTGTCATGCTGTTGAATTCTTTGAAAGTGGTTATTAAGTGGAGTCAGGTGCAACGGTCTTCAAAACTTTCCCATTTCAAGTTGTAAGCATGCTTGTGACACTTAATCTTCGGTTGTAGTCCTTTGAAACAAAGCGGGCAACCATCGTTGCAACTTTTCCAATGAATCCTTACTGTTTTTGTGGTTGGGTCCCAAATGGCTGCGCAGTACTCAAGTTTCGGCCGAACAAGTGTTTTGTATTTCCTTTACAGCGTGGTTACAAAAGTGGAGCATGCTAAATATACCTATCAAAATGTGTGCAACGAGAGAGACGTGACATCTGATTCTTTTTTCTCATACTATTTCATTCCGTTTTCACTTCACTTTGAACCAATAAAGAAAAAAAAGTAGACATAAAAGTTTTATGTAGACATAAAAGTTTTATGTCTTCATTTTTCGGATTTTTCTCTGTGGATGGGCTTCTGTTTTTGGTGAGATCGTTTCTTTTATATTTTCCCTTTCGTTCTGACCAGACTTTCTCGCCTTTCATTACTAGAACAGCGGTTCTCATATAGTAGTTCCGCGACTTTTTCTAGCTGCCTTGGGTCTCTCGGGTTTTGGTTTTTTTTTCTTCACGATGATGAAATGCTTCTGCCTTGACCTTGATCTTGACCCTCCCTCCCCTCCTCGTGACCCACCTACTACCACTATCGACCATTATTCAGCCCCAATCCCTAAAATATTTATAATAAAGGCCACCAATAAAGAAGATAGTTTCAAAAAGGTTTCCCCTTTCTTAATCCACAAGGCACTCCAAGGCCTTGTCGGTACCCTCCCCAAAGTCTCCACCCTCAGATCTGCAGATCTCCTGGTGCAATGCACCAGAGACACTCAAGCCACCACCCTCCTCACCACCAAAACCCTAGCCAATACCAGGATTGACGTTACCGTCACCCCCCACCATTCCTTAAACTACAGCAAAGGTGTGGTCAGATCCAGAAACCTGGCCTACCTGACTGATGAAGACCTCTTAAAAGAACTGACAAACCAAAACGTAACTGAAGCCCGTTGTCTCGTCCTCAAGAGAGACGGTGTCGAAACACCTACAAACACCATATACCTAACATTTTCCACACCAACTCTTTCTTCCCACAGCACAGCAGGCTACCTGAGAATCCCAGTCACCCCTTATATCCTGAACCCCCTCCGTTGTCATAAGTGCCAGAGGTATGGCCATGGAAATAACTCCTGCTGCAGCCAAGCGCGCTGTGGCAACTGTGGAGCCCTGGACCACGACAGCACCTCCTGCACCAGCACCCCACACTGCA
This sequence comes from Chiridota heheva, assembly GCA_020152595.1. Taxonomy (NCBI): domain Eukaryota; kingdom Metazoa; phylum Echinodermata; class Holothuroidea; order Apodida; family Chiridotidae; genus Chiridota; species Chiridota heheva. The sequence goes on from JAIGNY010000132.1 coordinate 185,881, forward strand.
CAAATTGCAACGGTACGCATCCAGCTAACCATCCCTCCTTCTCTAAAGACTGCCCCACCTGGCTCCAAGAAAAACAAATAACCAAACTACCCCAACATCACATACCCAGAGGCCAGGATGCAATTTCTCTCTTCACTGCACACTAAACCATCCTACTCGAGCATAGTCTCCTCCAACACCAATAATGCCCCCCCCTCCCCTAACACAACTAAAACTGACTCAAAAACCCAAACAGACCTCTCCTGGCTCTTCTTACCCAGTCCTAAGTCCATCACCATTGACAACAAACAAACCACACCCATTACCCAAACGACCTCCACCACCACCACTTCTCCCCCTAACCTTCCTTCCTCTTCTAAGACTCCCGCCATCCCCTACGCCAACACCTCTAATGCCAACAAACATCAAACTCAAGCCCACCTGGCTAACAGTCATCCAATCAACAAGCAACAAACCAAGAAACAAGCAATAAACAAACAGTCCACCAACCAAACCCACACAAATGACACTGTAGAGAACATGGATTATTCGGTTACCGAACATACTTCTCGTCCAACTTTTAAAAACAATTGTTCCCAAAGAAACAGGGACAAATCCAAAGAAAAAATAAACCAACTCAGACCCAACAGATCCTCCTCAAGATAACCCCCTGCCTCCTAATGGCGTGCAACATGAACAATAACAATAACATTCACAACATCATACAATGGAACATAAGGAGCCTTTATAAGGCCATCTCTAAAGAAATTGAACTTCTGGCCACCACCTTCAACCCGATCGTCTTCTGCCTACAAGAAACTTTCTTGAAAACCACTGACAATTATTCCCTCAACAACTTCACTTGCTATCACAAACATCAAGTGGACGCTGACAGGGCCTGTGGGGGCATCTCCATTCTTGTAGACACGATATCCCACACAGCCCTGTTCATGTGCACACCGACCTTCACGCCATCTGTATATCTATCTCCCTCCACAAAACTTTAACTCTTTGCAATATCTATCTCCCCCCAGCACCAACATTCAGCCAACCAGCCTTAACAACCTCATCTCTCAGCCCCCCTCCCCCATCATCCTTGTTAGTGACTTTAACGCTCACAACCCTCTGTGGGGCTCTATTACCACTACCCCCAGAGGCAAGCTCATCGAAAACGCTCTTCGTCAGCACAGCCTCTCCTTGCTCAACACTAACTCCCAGACCTACCTTCACCCTGCCACAGGCTCCCTTACCTGTATTGACCTGTCTATCTGCTCCCCCAACCTCCTCCTTGATTTTAGCTGGAGAGTCACTGCTGACCTCTGTGGTAGTGGTCATTACCCTCTTCTTATACACTTCAACCTTTAAACCCCCACTGACCACACCCCCAATTGGAGCTCGAGAATCCTGACTGGCTCTTTTCGAAACCCTCTGTGACTCACACCTCTCCCCCCATCTCCTCGAGAATGAGGATCCCATGTCAAACTTCAGTAATATCCTTATCGACATCGCCACCTGCTCAATTCCCAAAACCTCCAAACCCCCAAATCATCCCCTCAACCCCTGGTTCTCTGATGGCTGCAAAACCGCAATCAAGAACAGGAAAAGATTCCCATATATATTGCCTTGCAGCCCTTGATGTGAATACTAATACATATGATTTTACAGTTTGTGTCCAAGTCTTTTTCCTCAGTAGCGATTTACTTGTTCACTGCTTTGAAGACGCCCCCATGTGAGTCTGTTAGCCCCTCATTTATAAAATTTGAAAGGATGGTGGAAATATCTCGCGAGATGAAATGTCTTTGTTAAGCCATGATTCTGTGCCCACTACACTTTTAGGATTTACATCTGTTAGTAAGGCATGAAAGGTCAAATGTTTAGCTCTGATACTTTGGCAATTTATATTAACTATTTTCAAAGTCTCGTGTGTTTGCGAATTAGACGTGCAGGGTCTTTTCTTGTCCCATCCCTTCCTTGTGTGTCCTTAAAGTGCTTACATGTACATGTAGGTGTAGATGTCATACAGGAGAGAATATCAAGGTCATCAACCAGGATTGTTTGGGTGGACATTGATGATATAGCTTCGACATCAATAACAGCTTTGTGGCTTTGATATACATAAAAGCTGTTATAGACCTTTTCATATCGGAATCGGTAATTTCCGGAAATCTCATTTAAATAATGTCACACGGCCGAAATTCACGTGACCATAATGGACCAATCAAATTCCAGGGAATCCTGATCGTGTGCACAATTTACTAGTGTATGGGGTTAAGTTTATTAAAAATACAATTTTACATAATAATCAACAGTATATAGGGGCCAACATACACAAATAAGCTTTTCACTGAGACTTGAAGGTAGCGTAATTTGGTTAGGAAATTCCATATCAAGCAGAAAACTTTGAATAAACTGTATCCTCTTCATTCACACAATTTTTCCGATATGCAAAACTAGTTGTCTCATTCACAGATAACAAGGGATTTGCTGCCGAAAGTTCATGATACTATTTTCACATTTTGTACAGTGAGGTCAACGGCACAATTTTATACCATTCGGCTCTCCGCAGTGAACATCAACGTTTTCAAATTTGAATGATTTTTGCCAATTTCCGTCCTATATTTGTGTTTCAAATGTGCACAAATATTTTTAATGTTTTGTAAATGTTGAGGGAATGTGAACCCCTAGGAACATACATATTCCATTCACAAAAACAACATTTTAACATGCACACTAGGCCTAGGGCCTACAACCACCTGCATTGAATGTAACGTTTGTGTTATAAATGTACCTGAGGCCAAGTTTTAACTTGAAATCTTACCAGGTCATCACGTATTCCTTAATTGGGACAGTTTGAATGGAAGACAGTACGGATTCTCTTGGAATATGACGACAACAAAAACATACCCATAAGAAAAGAATTATCCAGGCAGAGCAGTTAAAACTTGACGCAAATTTAGATACTTTACATGTACGTGTGCATACATCACAAAGCTTATACATTTCACATTACGTTTACGTACGTAAGTTGTATATGTAATGTTGTACTATTATGTATGTGCGTACAAGCTTATGAAAGTAATAAGTGCGTGTATTGTTGTTGTTGACAATTTTCCCTGCAGCTGATTGGTTGCTTAGTAAAAATGAAAATTCCCCGGCATTTTATTGGTTAAAGTGCCCTGAGCGTTTCACGTTTAGCTAAATTCAGTTTGAAATGGTCTATCGGTGTCGATGCTCGAGGTCGAAGAGAATGACGAGTCATAATTAGCAATGCTACAATGTCCATGAATAGGATGGGAGATCAGCTAAGACCTTATATATATATGTTCACTCATCTCGATGCACTTCCTGTGATACCATGAGTTACAACTCTTACATTCAATATGCTTGCTGGCCGTACATCGCTGCTGTATTGCATACAATACATGTGGTACTTTGGTTAATAAGAACCTGGGTTTACGGCAATGTCATTGGCAATTAATAAGATGAGAAAGGAGTTGATTGGATTTAAGATGCATTGATGTCTTTGGTGAACAAACTCAACTTGTCTTCAGTGCCAGTTGGTGCTGGTGCAGCCCAAATATGATACTGTTGACAGAATTTACCAGGAATTTTTTAAGTAAAAATATTCGAAGGCAGTAAATGGAGTGATAAAGTTAGCTACTGTGACATGCCAATTGGCCATGGTGAGTCGATACTGAACAAAAGCAAGATCATCATTGAGGTGTGAAATAGTCAAATAGGTCCAGTGATGGTGCGAAAGGTAGAAGGAAAACAACAGCAAAACTAGTCAAAAATAAGAGAGAGAAACATTAAAAATCTTGTAGAAATTTGCATGGTACTGTCATGTTCACCCATGAATGCATCCCAGTCCCACATGGATGATGTTTACTTAGTTCTAATGGTCATGGGTCAAATCAAGAAATTTCCTCAAAACTGTTGTTTACATGTAGCAGAATAACTTGTGCAGTTTTGTTGTTGCTGCATCTACATGGCAGGTTCATCTGACAGATATGTTTTTGCAAAGCAATGACTTTTACTCTGTTCTCAAGGTCAACTCCTGTGATCTTGATACTTTCATCAAGAAACGTAAGGGCTGACAGGTTTTGCAGGTTTATCTAAGTGCTGAGGGTTTTTTCTGAGTTTATTTTAAGGGCTGAAGGGTTTTGCAAATTTATCTTAGGGGCTGAGGGGTTTTGCGAGTTTATCTTAAGGGCTGAGGGGTTTTACAAGTTTATTTTAAGGGCCGAGGGGTTTTACGGGTTTATCTTAAGGGCTGAGGGTTTTATGGGTTTATCATAAGGGCTGAGGGTTTTACGGGTTTATCTTAATGGCTGAGGGGTTTTACGGGTTTATCTCAATGGTTGAGGGGTTTTAGGGATTCATCTTAAAGGGCTGAGGGGTTTTACGAGTTTATCTTAATGGCTTAGGGGTTTTATGGGTTTATATTAATGGCTGAGGGGTTTTACGAGTTTATTGTAATGGCTGAGGGGTTTTACAAGTTTATTTTAAGGGCTGAGGGGTTTTACGGGTTTATCTTAATGGCTGAGGGGTTTTACGGGTTTATCTTAAGGGCTGAGGGGTTTTACAAGTTTATCTTAATGGCTGAGGGGTTTTACGGGTTTATCTTAAGGGCTGAGGGGTTTCACGAGTTTATCTTAATGGCTGAGGGGTTTCACGAGTTTATCTTCATGGCTATGGGGTTTAACAAGTTAATCTTAAGGGCTGAGGGGTTTTACGGGTTTATCTTAAGGGCTGAGGGGTTTTACGAGTTTATCTTAAGGGCTGAGGGGTTTTACGGGTAACGATGATGATCAACTCATCCCCTCTTGTATTAGATCTTATCATGATCGAATAAAGCTGGTCTGTTTTAATCAAATTATGATTCTGTACACATCTCATACAGTAGTTATGTGGAAGTTTTCCCATTTGAATTTTTAATTCTAGCATATAAACTATAACATAAAATGGGACTTTATCTCTCTAATGCTAATGTATAGGCCAATATTTGCTTTACTCAGTCATATATATTCCGCACACTCCAAGCTACCCTCACTAATTTCAATGACCTTCTTTACTTTTTGAAATTTGAAAAGTTTACTATTTTTGGTCTCTTATTACAGGGACTCTCATCTTGTTGACCAGTTAAGAAGCTGTTTTGTCATCTGCTTTTGTAAAGGCTTAAACATAAGATGCATCTAAAATTTGTTTAACAAGTGCATGGTAAACAGTGGCAACACTAGGTATTAATAGGTCCCAAGTTTAAAGTCTTAAATACTTAGTTTTTAACATTCAAGAAGCTCTGAAATGACATGATATGCTATGATAATTTGCAGCCACTTTCAAACGTTAAAAGTAATTTGGAAACAAAGATTAAAAAACACTTGTCATGATGTTCTGGACAACCAAAACTTATATGTGAAGAGACAATTAACAGAGTCTGCCTGTTTTATGACATGTTTGTTTTACTTTAACTACTGTATTGTATATGAAGTACTAGTGTTACAATACTTGTGTTACAATACTTGTGTTACAATACTTGTGTTACAATACTTGTGTTACAATACTTGTCTTACAATACTTGTCTTACAATACTTGTGTTACAATACTTGTGTTACAATACTTGTCTTACAATACTTGTCTTACAATACTTGTCTTACAATACTTTGTTACAACTTGTGTTACTTGTGTTACAATACTTGTGTTACAATACTTGTGTTACAATACTTGTGTTACAATACTTGTGTTACAATACTTGTGTTACAGTAGGTTTAATAGTTCTACTTCTTTATATAAGTTATTCCAGATTAACTCTTACAATATAATCAGATGTAAACACCTCAAAATATTGCACCCCTTAGTTTGTTTAATGGATTTTTTGTTCCTTTATTTAACCTACACTGTACAATCCCTGACAAAAGCAATGAGGCAAACCATGCTGCTTCATCAATATTGACAATGTTGTAGCTGCCATCAGAAAAGGTGGAGGGGGATTTGTGGGTGGTATGCGCTTGTAAATTTATGTGAATGAGATGCGAATTGAATACAAAATGAATCTAGTGTTTTGTTTCATCAATTTTGTCGGGGATTGTTGCTGTATAACCTTCACTGTCATTATACTGATGAGTCTCACTTACTCCCTGATGAAATACTTTGTTTGATATCTTTATAGATGGCACAAGAGTCACATTAGGAGATGTGAGCAAAATCGTGAAATCACCAAAGAGGGCAGAACTTTCTCCTATCAAATATTGTAAGTACAGTGGGTATGGGGTAATGGTTGGATCACATCGAAAAACAGACCTACGCTTCACTCAGTGTCAGTCGGAGAAGTGTTAAATCTATGACATCATTGATTCACATACAGTCAGGATTTGAGTATACTTTGTTGTAATTGACTTTGCTGATTACTTCAATATTATTTAGGCAGTTCTGATCTTGCAATGATAATAATTTCTTTTTGGACGAATGAAATAATAAGGGAGCAAAACTGCATTATAACCATAGAAATATTAAACTAGATTTCAAAAAGATATGTGCATATCATGAGGAATGACACATGCACCATACAAGATCTTTCATCTTAAAGCCAAAACAAAATGGTAAAGCTTCAAATGTTGAACTGCTCATTTGACAGTACTGTAGATCATGATGCTGATTGGAAATTTTTGTATTTGTTCTTCAAGTATCAAATTTAGAAATTTGGTTTGAAACTCCTTCAACATATGCTAGCACTGCAGCTTTTTCAAGAAGAAAGTCTTTTCTCTTTTATCCTCAGTGTCTTCAGAACTTCCTCAATCAGTGTTGAGACATCTACGATGGATCATGCAAAAGGTACTAAGAGCATATAACTCACTAATGGCACGCAGGTCTAATCATTTTATCCGTTACCATGTCCAGTTCGTTCATTAAGGAGCTCCATTAAGAGTTTGTGTATTCCACCAGGTCTCCAACACAAGTGATTCCATAATGCAAAAAATGTATAGTATAATCTTTTTCCTCATGGGCATGGAAGATGGTCAAAGGCTAAGCAGTGTTCATACCAAAGCAGTGTTAACCAAATTGAAGGGGGGAAGAGGGGGAGGGGGGGGGGGGGAGGGATGTGTATTTTTTTGGGGGGAGGGGTTTAAAGGACAAAAATGGGGAGGGGGACTTCAAAATGTTCAAATCATCAGACATGTTAGTTTTCTCTTGACCGTGACATTATTACTGATTGGTAAGCAACTTAAATTTACTCTTAAATCTGAAAAGTCTTTTGTCAGGGATAATATAAAGGATAAACACTTTATTTTATTACTTAGAGAATAACCTATGAAAAATTGGAAGTGAGACATTTAACAGTGACAGGGATCAACACTGCAGGGCAGAGCAGTAAATATAAAACACAATCAACTATCACTACACTTTATAATTGACATGAACAAAAAAGTTGCTTGCCAATCAGTGATAATGTCACGGTCAAGAGAAAACTAAGATGTCTGATGATTTTAACACTGTGTACATGTGTACTAGTTCCTAAAAATCATGTCATTCCAATTGTACATAACATTACCAACTAGCAGACGACATGATTGTGTTACTATTACATTGTATATTTCACACATGCATATTGTTTCGACCAACACAACGATGTCACAATTGAGTGAAGAGGCCTGTGCTGGGCCTGTTGTTTTGTTCCTTTTGCCAACTTTCATCAGAGTTTTGCTGGTATGAGGTGAAGGAAAACTATTGTAAATTAGATTTTTTTATACTTTTTACAACATTTTTGCTCATTTCAAAATGTAATCTATGCTTAAACGATCATGGCCTAGCTTGCACTGTAACTACTTTAACATATGAAGTAGTTCTGCGAACATTTCTTTCATTTTTTTTTTTCTTCGGATTTTTTCCCTTATAATTCATTTTGGATGGGATTTGATATTTTTTTGCAGGAATTTGGCAATCCTGCATCTTAATGTGAACACTTGCAGGAATCCCGCATCTTAATGTGAACACTTGCAGGAATCCTGCATCTTAATGTGAACACTTGCAGGAATCATGCATCTTAATGTGGACACTTCCAGGAATCCCGCATCTTAATGTGAACACTTGCAGGAATCCTGCATCTGAATGTAATATCCTTAATATCAGTAATATCCTTATCAACATCGCCACCTGCTCAATTCCCAAAACCTTTAAACCCCCAAATCATCCCCCAACCCCTGGTTCGCTGATGACTGCAAAACCGTCATCAAGAACAGGAAAAGAGCCCTCAGGAACTTCAAAACTAAGCTGAGCATCCATAATCTCAACCTCTTTTGCATCAGCCGTGCCAAGGCCAGACGCACTATCAAGGACAGTAAAACCAACACTTGGAACAACTTCATCTCTTCTCTCACCACCAACACCCCCACTAAGAAGATTTGGAGAATGGTTAACAGCTTCCATGGCAGAGTGGGCAAATCTCCCATCTCCCATCTCTCTTGGAATGGTGACCTTTTCACCGCGAATAAGGACATCGTTAACCATCTCGCCGCGACTTTCAGCAACATCTCGTCCTCGACCAACTACTCCAATGCCTTCAAAACCAAAAAAGCTTGTTATGAAGCCCACTTTCAGCAACATCTCGTCCTCGACCAACTACTCCAATGCCTTCAAAACCAAAAAAGCTTGTTATGAAGCCCGGAGAATCACATTTCCTTCCGACAACTCTGTAAATTACAACACCCCTCTCACCCTTTCTAAATTAAACCAAGCCATCCACGACGCTGGCTGCACCTCCAGGGGCTTAGATAACATCCCCTACCAGTTCCTGAAACACCTCCCCATCAAGGCCACCTGTACCCTACTCACCATCTTTAACAACATTTGGTCCTCACACTCCTTTCCCCTATGCATTGTCTCCCACATATATTTCTGATCTTTTAATCCCATATAAGTCTCCCCGCCAGATTATGCGTTCTAATTTCAAACTTCAATTAGCTATTCCACATACTTCTAGAACATGGGGTAAACGTTCATTTTCTTCTGCTGCCCCCTTTTTATTGAAGAGACTTCAAGACAACATCAAACTTAGTCCTTCCCTCAATTCTTGTAAATCATCATTAAAAACATTCCTCATGTGTTCTATATCTGTTCAATTTTAAGCTTATATTTGTTCTTGTATGTATGTATTTTGCAATATTCTTAACTATTATTTCTTTTTTGTTTACATTGTTTTGCATTAATTGTTGTGTCGCTGCACCATGAGCATCACTTTTGATGGATACTGACGCATAACAAGTATTCATTATTATTATTATTATTATCTGGAGGACAGCTATTGTCATCCCCGTCCTTAAACCGGAGAAGGACGGTACCGACCCCTCCAGCTTCCTCCCCATCGCCCTCACCTGCTGTCTCTGTAAAATTATGGAAAGGATCATTAATCAGAGGCTAAACTGGTTCCTTGAGACCAACAGAATCCTCTCCCCTCACCAAAGCGGCTTCCGAAAACGTCGCAATACCCTAGACCAGTTAATTACGCTCGACACCGCTATCCGGGAATCCTTTGCAAAAAAGGAACACCTCATTGCCATATTTTTTGACCTTGAGAAAGTTTCGACACTTCTTGGAAATACAGCATTACCCGAAAACTTCACACCATCGGCCTCAGAGGCCATCTTCCCATCTTTATTTAAAACTTCCTCTCACCAAGGCAGTTCCAAGTTCGTATTGGCCACACCCGCTCCAACCCCTACCCCCAAGAAGAGGGCGTCCCCCAAGGCAGCATCCTCTTTCCCACTCTCTTCAACCTGAGCATTAATGACATCGCGGATAACCTTGGCCCTAACATCAAACGTACCTTAAACGTGGATGACTTCACCATCTTCTACTCCTCCCCTAGCTTTCCTATTGTTGAAAGTAGGCTCTAAATCGGTCTCAACCAGCTGCAAGACTGGAGCAACAAAAACGGTTTTAAATTTTCCAAAGACAAGACAGTCTGCATGCACTTTTGTCATTTCAACAACCTCCACCCCAACCCGAACTTTGTGCTCAATGGCAATTGCATCCCTAAAGTTAAACACACAAAGTTCCTGGGTCTAACTCAAGACCCCAAGCTTACCTACAAGCAACACATTTCCAAGCTGAAACAAAAATGCAACAGCTCCCTCAACTCCTCCGACTCCTCTCCAACACCACTTGGGGTGCGAACTGCTATGCTCTCCTCAAAATTTTCAGGCTCACCATTCGTGCCAAGCTTGACTACGGCAATATTGTCTACTGTGTCGCTCACAACTCATACCTCAACCACATCAACACCATCCAAAATGAAGCCCTCAAGCTTTGTCTAGGTGCTTACAGGACCTCCCCAATCACCAGCCTTCATGATGAAGCCAACGAACCCCCCTTTCTACTTAGATGTAGAGAGCTTAGCCTATCTTATGCTTTTAGAGTCCTCACCAACACCCAGAACCCTGTTTACAACCTCAATTAGGTACCCCAATTTCTCCACCCTCTTTGATAGGACTAAAACCCTATTCCCTCCTTTCAGCTTATGCATTAGATCAGACTATTTCCATCTCGGCATCAACCCTGCCACTCTCGGCACCTTCTCCTGGCCCACTTTTCCTCCTTGGGCCACCCCCTCCCTTCTTTTCACCTGGGCCTATTCACTCATCACATAACTCAAACCCACCCTAAGCTCTTCATCAATCTCCACAACCAAATTAAAGACCAACTCTCAAATTACACCTCCATCTATACTGATGGCTTTAAGGAAGGCAACAAGACAGCTGCTGCTGCCGTCATCCAAGACATCACCCTCAGTAGCAGACTGCCCGACTAGTCATCCATCTTTTCAGCCGAGACTAAGGCCATTCTCCTTGCCTTCAACTTTATTGAGTACTCTCCGCTCAGCCACTTTGCCATTTTCTCTGACTCAAAGGCTGTTCTTACTTCTTTACTCAATCTTAAATGGGATACCTCACATGCCACCTCCTCCTCTGGGAACTCCTTTCTCCCACCATCTGCAGAAAAATATTCTTTTCTTCTGGATACCCAGCCATGTTGGCATCCCAGGTAATGACAGGGCTGATGCAGCTGCTAAGCTTGCCCTCAGCCTCCTCCCTGCCCCTTTATCCAAAACCCTCTTTGACATCAAACCGCTTATCGCTTCCCTTGTTCGTGACCGCTGGCAAACCTCATGGAACTCCCAAATTAATAACAAACTCCATGTCATCCAGCCCACAATTCTGATCAAATCCACCATCAACAACCTTCTTGATCAATAATGTTCATATTACCTGTCTACGAATTGGTAACACCCATCTCACTCACTCCCACCTCCTTATTGGCTCCCCCCAACTCCTCTGCAACAATTGCCATTGCACCCTCACAATCCATCACGTTCTCCTTGTTTGCCCCCTGTACAATCTTCCCAGAGCTTCCCTCGCTCCCCACAACTTAATTGCTGAGTTCTTCCAGAAAAATCTCCGGATAAAATTATCTCCTTCCTTCATCATGCCTCCTTCTGCAACAATATTTAATTCTCTTCTTCCACCCCCTCTCTATTATGTTTTTGTTTCAACCATGCACCTCCTCTCTCAATCACAGCTTTCTGACTTTTGTTCTTGAATTTATCTCATTCTCCCCCTGTTTCCTTTCCTTTCTACCGCTAGAATGATTTGACCTCTAAGGCACAATTTGACCTTCGTTGTCGTGGTGCCGTTAAGCCCTCATCAAACAAACAAACAAACTTAATGTGTACACTTGCAGGAATCCCGCATCTTAATGTGAACACTTGTAGGAATCCTGCATCTTAATGTGAACACTTGCAGGAATGCTGCATCTTATATGAACACTTGCGGGAATCTTGCATCTTAATGTGAACACTGGCTCAAAGCTGAGGTGGCATATGATTATTATTTGACAAAGGTAACAGGTACAATCTTCATTGGCTAGTTCCTTTAGAACGTTTGGAAAGTGACACATATGTAATTATGCAAACTGTGCAGATAGGTGCGGGGCCCAAGTTTGCCTTGTTATTTATATTTATTTCGATACTCATTTCTGCACACCTGAAGAATGTAATATTGTTAAGTACTCAAGTTGACTATATCTTTCATTTTGTTTTTTTGTTTCTGTTCTTCTATTTCTAAATTAAATTTTGCTCTCTTAATTATTTTCTAGGATTCCTTAGGCCAAGATGTATTCCTGATTGGCCCACCAGGACCCTTGCGGAGAGCTTTAACTATGCAATATTTGGTGAGATTGAGCATATTCTTGTCATTTTGTGGTAGATAGTGTTACTAATTTCACTATGAACACTTTAACAGATTTTTGTTCTGAAAATCTGTATATTTTTACCCCTGTTAAAAAAATTTACTGGAAAAATCTGTTAACTAAAACAATACAGCTGTTCTTGCAACATTAAGAGAATTCACTGCTGTAGTATTTGCTACAGTCATACACGCCCTTTTCAGTACTTGTACAGTGGTTATCGTATAATAGTTCTGTGAATTTTTTCTAGTTGCCTCGGGTATCCTGGCCCTTGGTATTTTTGTACAGCTTGACCAAATGCTTCTGCCTTGACCTTGACACTCTCCCCTCCATGTGACCCACCTGCTACCTCCATTGACCATTCCTCAGTCCCAGTCCCCAAACGTTTATCATTTAGTCCACCAACAAACCAGAGAGTTTCAAAAGAGTTTCCCCCTTCCTCATCCACAAGGCGCTCCACGGCCTTGTCGGTACCCTCTCCAAGGTTTCTACCCTTGGATCTGGCGATCTCCTGATGCACTACTCCAGGGACACTCAAGCCACCACCCTTCTCACCTCCAAAACCCTAGCTAATGCTGGTATCGACATAACAATCACTCCCCACCATTCCCTGAACTCCAGCAAAGGCATCATCAGAACCAGGGACCTTACCTACTTAACCAATAAAGACCTCGTTGAGGAACTTGCCAGCCAACATGTCGCTGAGGCTTGTTGTCTTGTCCTCAAGAGAGATGGTGCCAAAACACCCACCAATACCATCTTCCTTACTTTTGCCACAACAACTCTCCCCTCCCACATCACTGCCGCTCATCCCCTACCCCAACACCTCAAATCAAACTCAAGCCAGCCTGGCCAACAAACAGCCCACCATCCAAACCCCCATATATGACACTGAAGACAACATGGATTGTTCGATTACAGAACTCTTCGATCATAATTCTTATCCAATTTTAAAAAACAACTGCTCCTAACACCCCTGCCCTTTTTTCTTTCGATTACAGCCTTCTGACTTTTAGCCCCGTACTTCTCTCAGACCTCTCCTATTTTCTTTTTTTCCTACCTCTGGAATGATCTAACCTCTCAGGCACAATTTGACCCTTTCTGCCATTAAGCCCTAATCAAACAAACAAAGAAACAAACTTGCAGTGAAGACTAAAGAAACATCCACAGAAAGTAGTAATTGTTTGACAGATTTTTAGCTCCATGTGCTTTTTCAGGGACAGCCCTGAATTATTTGGAGAAAAATGAAAGTGTGATTGAGTTGGAAAACAACTCCCTGTTTGTACCGATCTTTACGCATCTGCTGATATGGTCCTAGTTTTCCTCACTGCAGTATTAACTTAAGATAGGAAAAGTGATCATTTATTACACCCACAAAAAGTTTGTTTTCATTCTCCACATTTTATTGTGAAGTACATATATCATATTTCTGAATAACTATTTTGGTCAGAGATGTTCAGATTAAAAAAAAGAAAAGCTGATTTCCTGCATTTTGTTTTAGCTCTTGGAAAATAACATGTGCATGGTACAGTAATACTATACTAGGCCTATATTATATTCACAACCTGGAATAACAACTCATTTATGCAATTCTTTGCTTTTTAAGAGTTCACTAAAATGCATCTTTATCCTTAAACACGTGTTTGTATGGAGTTACTATTTGGGACTAGCAATATAAAACGACATCTATTCTTGTTTAACTCAACTTCGAAAGAAAGTAATAAGAAGCATAAAATAATAACAATGTTACATGTACTCAACTAGGGTATTATCATCTCCCTGATTAATGAAAACACTACAAACACATTTTTTTTATGAAGTATGTATTCTATAAGTATCATAATAAAAGATAAGAAACATCAAATACAATTCCACTTCTTCTTTTTTTTTTATTATAGATTTTTCATTCTTAATCACTTACTTGCTAGCAAAACAATAACACAGATTGACCTTTCCAACCCCAAGAGTCACAAATTTTCTCTGTAATGACCAGGCATGTTAATCTTTTATGGAGGAGTGACATCTCAAGATTACATTTATTATTTATCTGGGTGTTTGGAGAGAAATTAATAGCATTGAATTTCAGAGAAAATCCAAGATAAAAAGTACAGATTTTTTCACGGCAGTGAATTTTGCAGAAAAGTTTAAAAGATTTCTGACAAATTCACATCTGTTAAAGTGTTCATAGTGTTTACACAAGATAGGATACTGTTTCATCATTATTATACAATTTTTCATGAATGTAAGCCGGTAGGAAGAGATATTATCTGAATTAACAAAAGAACTACTGAAATGTGGAAAGCTATCTGCAGTTTTGTAAATGCCTTGGATAAAAGTTTGAATTAGTTGTTAAATGAATATTCATGTGGTTAAACATGTGCATTCTGTATGATATGGGTACAATTACAAAAACAAGATGGTTCATGATGAAATAATTATCGTTATTAGGAGGAATGGTCCATCAATCATTCTTGGGCTTTGCACAAACTCCCCCAGGCATATAATGCATATTTATTTTTAGGGTCAGCCAATGACTAATCTGATTCCACTTCACTGCAAAGCAATCTTGTGGCTTCAGCCCCAGATAAATGATTTGTTGTGTATGGTGTAAGAGTAGCTGGTTGCTTGCAAGTGAACTGTTGAGAGGCTCTTGGGTTGGAAGGTGTGGATTACCCACATGTTGTGAACTGTTTAACAGTAGCTGGTTGCTAGCAAGTGAACTGTTGAGAGGCTCTCGGGTTGGAAGGGGTGGATTATCCCTGTGTTGTGAACTGTGTAACAGTAGCTGGTTGCTAGCAGGTGAACTGGAGAGGCTCTCAGGTTGGAGGTATCCAAGGGACAAAAATTTGTATTGTAAAAAAAATGTCTTTGTTATTACGATCAGTTTAGAAGATAACAAATTTTAAAAAATACAACTGTGTTTTAAAGTTTAAAATTTGAAAGATCTTCATAAATTTTAAATGGCTTTTTTTTCAGTAAGTAAATAATTATATTGAAAGGAAATGATTGAAATGTCATCATGAGAAGTCTTCTTCAAATTTCAATATTTGTTTATCAAATTGTTGTTTGTCCTTTTAATTGTAATTAAATTACATTATGAAACAAAAGACACTGTATTTGTAGCTTCTGCTTTATGAAATTCACCTGTTCAAAAATGCTTGTTTGATAAATGTTGAAGGCATTTAACATATACAGTGACAACACTTGTAATATGTTTTATATCATGTTGAAATTGTTTAATGTATTTTGAGATTATTGACCTTTGACCTCATTCTATAGGAACTAACTCAGAGAGAGGTGGAGTACATAGCACTAACCAGAGACACAACTGAATCAGATCTGAAACAGAGACGAGAAATCAAAGGGGGCAATGCCTTCTATATTGATCAGGTACTTATTTTTCAATTTCTTCATTAGTCATATATTCCAGGGTATCGTATAGGAAGGACATAAGGGACTGTTCTTCCTCCTGTCCACTATGCTTTTCTTATAATTTGTTGCAGGTGTTGCATAATACTTAAGTTAAAAGGGAAGATTGTTAGGTGCCTTCCATCTTGGAACCTATTAAGGTGCTTAATATCTGGAAATGTCAGATTAATACTTCAATATTTCTCATATTGTTTGAAGGCAGATTAAGAAACTTCCATGATGGAGAGCGAGGTTAAGTTACATGAGTCTCCTATTTCCTTCTGGTGCCATCCCATGGCATATTGCCATATTCAAGGTACTCTTATTATATTGACATGGTCTTTCGTTCTCTCAAGTTTTCACTTTTCTTTCAAGTGTGCTGTCAGAGCTGCCATTGAAGGTAGGGTGCTGGTTCTTGAAGGGATAGAAAAAGTGGAACGGAATGTCCTCCCAGTGCTTAATAACTTACTGGAGAATCGTGAGATGCAGCTGGAGGATGGACGGTTCTTGGTGGCAGCAGACAGATATGACAAGCTTCTGAAAGTAAGTGACATTTTTAAGTGTTGATGTTACGCCAAGGGCAAACCTTACTGTCTTAGATTATTTTATTTTATTTTTTGAAATAAGAAAATAGATTCATTATATCCAATTTAGTTTCTATATATTATCCTTTCACCAATGATGTTGGTGAATGAGGATGTGGCAGTGTCTCCCCCAAACATCCATTGCCCATTTAATGAGGACAATGGATTTCTGCCCTTGAAAAGGAATGCCACTTATTTGTGTGTCTTGCTTGAAATGAAATTTCTAGCTTTTAGACTGTAGCCTCAGAAAGAACTCAATACATTCCTGACCTGAAAAGCAATTGAACTATTTATTATGCATGAAACAAAAATCAAACAATGAAACCTTTCATCACAATCGATTGATTTCAGATCTTGCGTGAAAAGAATTTTAAACAATAAGTGCTGGCTTGATTAGAGTTGAAGCACATTCATCTCCAAAATTTTCTCCAAATTTACTCTTGTTGTAATCACAAATTTCTGCTTGTATATCATGTAATTTCTTGAAAAAAGTGTGAGAAATAAAATAGAATTAACCACCTCCTTACTGTTTTTTCATAAGGATCACACAGAGCAAGAACTAGCAGAGTGGAATCTTGTGAGGGTCAATGAAGATTTCAGGGTGATTGCTCTCGGTCTGCCGGTTCCCAAGTACAGGGGTAACCCATTAGACCCCCCTCTAAGGTCAAGATTCCAAGCAAGAGATATTCATTCATTACCATATAAGGTAAGTTGATTACCATATAAGATAAGTTAATTACCATATAAGGTAAGCTTATTACTGTGTGAGGTAAGCGTATTACAGTGTGAGGGAGCTTATTACTGTATGAGGTAAGCTTATTACCATATAAGGTTAACTAATTACATATAAGGCAAGTGTATTACCATATAGTGCAAGCTTATTTTAACATATTAGATAAGCTTATTACCATATAAGGTCAGATTAGTACCACATAAGATAAGCTTATTACCAACTATGGCAAGCTTATTACTAAGCTTGCATGGTTTTGCCCTGACGTGCAACCGGTCGGTTTCCAAAACAAAACAGGTTTTAACTGGAAACCGGTTTTTCACCCGTAATGTAAACAAGCCCTGAAGATAAAGTGCATTGCATGCACTGCTGTATCATAGTAGCTAAAGATGTTTGTATCACAGTATTTTCTGTAAATAATGTTGAAAATGATAATGGAGGCATTGATAAATAAAATGTATTAATAAACTTTAATGTTGTTTGCACGAAAAGTGATTTAATTACCCCATTTGCCCCTCAAAGGATGCCAATTTTACCCCTTTGTCAGTCTAGGTCTGAAAGGCATTAAACAGTTCTTGATGCTCCAAGCCCAGTCACATAAAAAAGTTATGAAAAAGGCCGTGTTGACAGGCCACCTATATGCCCTTTATTTGCTCACGATTTCTATTCATAGTAATGATTCAAATTTTCTTTCATGTAAAAAGAAAAGAAATTTGTCGGATAGTTGTAAAACTCAAATTAAGCCTCTGAATGTGTTATCTTACGATGCGATGCTAGCCGCTGTGTACCTTAATCACACAGTGCAATTGTTGCTAATTTGCATATGGGAAAATCTTACAGTTGAGATCCCACCCACTTGATACTCAACATTTCTTTGAAATATTAACCATAGCCAGGTCATGGTTCTTAAGTTTAACCCAAAATAAGAAAATCATTTATAATCATGCATACCTCTCTGTTATTTTTTTTTCAAGTTCAATAATCATTCTTGCTATGCTTTTACTTTAAATTGGCCCCATTTGTGCATCACAGTGGCATTTTCAATTATATTTAAGCCACCAACGGGTCCGCTCCTATAGCCTTATATGGTGTTTACCAAAACTGCACAAACAGGAGTGCACAGAAAAGAAAATGCCCGCTAATGAAAATTAGTGTCCCACTTCCCACCAAATTTGTATTTTATTCTTCAAAATGACCTGCAATCTCTATACGAATAATGCAATATGTGATTTGAATACATCGTGATTAAATATTAAACTGAATTACATTGTAGTATTACATACATAAACTGGACCATGTTTCAGCATTTCATTTTTACAACACAGGCCGCACACATACTGTACACCCAAGTAAAATTGATTATTCGGCACTCTGCTGATAAGATTTTTAGTTCTACAATGATTTGAAACGTTTATCTATGATAGGCAATGTTTTTGTTCACTCAGAATTGTATAAAACGGCAAAACACATCTGTATTTAAACATTCTATTTGTTCTTTCTACTTGTGAAACAATATGTAGAGTCTGAATGCATAGTTAATATGATTAATTCATGAATACCAACAAGGCTATCACCTAACAGGTCTGCAAAAAACATATACAAACTTGCTCTACTTTGAGCTTGTACCTCCAAGCGAAATCACACGTGCCATGGGTCAATTACCCCAGTTCAATTAATTACATAAGTGATTGGAATGGAAGATTCCATCGCTAGTGCTTTTATGAGTAAACATGAGGGAACGGAAGAAATGTTTCCAAACAAATTGCATGAAATCCTTAGTTCTTTTAAAATCTGAACCATTTTGACCAGGACAGTTGTTCAAAAGTATATTTTACACATGAAAATGAGATCAGAAAGGAATACAAACAAAATGTTGAGAGGATGAATGATTATTATTTCTTGCGATCTAATTGTGAATCATAAACCAGCTTCCTGGTGTTTGATACTGATAGCACGGGGATAATTTATCTTTGTTTTTCATCGTGTTTTCCATACTGATCATGCAATTTACCATGCTATTTATAGCGATGGTTTTTCCCAGATTCAAACTTTAAAAACATTAAAGAATATGATACACGGTGTCAAGGAACAAATTATTGGCCCTCATTGCTTATCGGCGGACAAGTGAAATTGATATAAATCCCTAACTTGTTACTGTGCTGGAGAGGCGCATGAAATAAAATCACCCCTTGCGCTGATTTACATACAGTGGGAATAAAGTTAACTTTTTTGACCAATTATGACACTGAAGTCACGCTCGTGAGTCATGATATTCATTCACAAGTTTCATATCTAAGGGTTTGTCAAGTTTAAGGGCCGGGCTCCAGTGACAATCCAGGTGACCTCCTAGACCCCCCTCCCATGAAGAACTGTTCACATGTAGTCTACTTCTATTGACAAATTGTCAACAAAGTTTTTTTATTTTTATTGGAATGCTACAAGTATTTACAAAATATTTTTTATGTACAATGAGACTAGAAAATTTACTTCTAGTTATACCTTACCTTCCATGCTATAAGTATGCAATTTGGTCACATGACCTGATTCTAACGCACTTCTAACTGACCTTATAAACGTAGTTACCAGCCCAGCCATAACCTTGATAATACCTCTACTAAACCTTACTTCTTCTCAGCGCGTTGTTATCACAACATTGCTGGAACTGGTCAAATTTTCTTTCAGAAATTTAACCTTTTTCTAACAATTTTCTCCCTTGCAGCTTCTACCAGGCAGGTTTTTACACTGTTTGGCCTTATTTGGTTCGCCTTTTATACAGCCCTGTGGCTCCGTACGGGTCATTGGACAGCTCCGTACGGGTCAGTACAGCTTCGTAACCAAAGACTTTTGGTTCCATACAGCTCTTGCGAACGAGTCCGTACGTTTCCATAGTTTTTTAGCGGGATAATGTACAACGTACGAC
This sequence comes from Chiridota heheva, assembly GCA_020152595.1. NCBI lineage: Eukaryota > Metazoa > Echinodermata > Holothuroidea > Apodida > Chiridotidae > Chiridota > Chiridota heheva. The sequence goes on from JAIGNY010000132.1 coordinate 205,739, forward strand.
AAACCCGAAAATAGACCTATTAGCTATGAAGCTACATGGTCAGGTGATAAGTAACAATCTTCACAAGGAGTATAGCATCACGAGAGCTATCTTCTTCTTGTTATTGTAGCCATCATCTATGCATCGGGCCCTTATTCTATCGGAGCCTAACCTTACACGGCTTTGGTGAACGGGCCATTACGGACCCCACAGGACCTACATGGGATAACGTACAACGTATGGTTAACCCGGATAACACAACTGCGAGGTAATGCGACCAATCACCGTGTGCTGCAGAGTTCTGCGGTTGTCATTCTTACTGGGACGCGTACAGCGTTCGACGGCAGTCCCTCACACGTAGCCACCGGCTACACTGCCCCATTGTGAATAGATTCAAATGGAGTTAACGGCACACACCAGCAGCGCAGCTACATGGTAAGCGGCCAGTAGTTAGGAGCTACAGAGTTCCGCGGCCGTTATTCTTACTGGGAAACACACTGAGTATGATGGTAGTTCCCCCCCCCCCAACCTCACCCCACGCAGCTACCAGTCTCGTAGTTCCGTAGTGAAACAAACAGAATTAACGGCTCGTATAGCTTGCGTAGGACGTGAACTCCACTGTATTCCATATGACTCCAGTATATTTTTAGCTATTCCATCAGGAACGCGTACTGAGTACGGCTTTACTCCTCACGTGTAGCCACTTACTTAGTGGCCCAGTGGTGAATAGAAGTATACTGAGGTAACGACTCATGTAACAGATGTAGTACGTTCGTTAATGCTATCGTAGATCCAGACGGTTCTTTTGTACTGATAGCTATTACGTTAGGGACACGTACCAGTACGGCGGTAGTCCCCCTCGAGTAGCCACTAGCTTCGTTGCTCCGTGGTGAACAGAGGCAAACTGGGCGGATGGCTAGTAGAACATACTTGGAATGTTAAAGCCTTTGTAGATTCATGACGGCTCTATAGTACTTAACGGGGACGCGTACTGAGTACTGCGATAGTCCCCCCCCCAATGTAGTCAAGAGCTTTTCAGCTCCATGGTGAAGGGTGTTTAACAGATTTAATGGCCCGTGTAGTATACACAGGATGTCAAGTCTTTCGTGTTTTCTTCCCCAGTGGTTGGGTTAGCCACTCGTACAGTCGGCGTAGTACGTTAAACCCCGTGTCAAAATTAACTCCACGAAGGATACTTTTCTTTACAGGTGGCCATTTGATAGACAGTACCACGATCAGGGTAGCTATTAAAAACAACGGCACTTATAGTTCATAAGATACTTTAACACCTTCATAAAGCAGTTCCACGCAGCTTGCGGCCTCACGGCCTGTTAGTTAACTACCCGTACAGACATACGGTATTAGTTTTCTCCATATCTGTAGCCATAGGCTCAGCAGTTGCAAGGTTGTAACAATACGCCGTATGTAAACACCTTTTCCGATCAACTTCAGAGAAGTTTCGCTGTTGATAGGAGTAGCCTAGAGCTACGTGGTTCTGCAACTACGTGGTTCCGCAACTGCTACAGCCTTTAGACACCTTGACTAAGTGGTTTTTCAGTCAGGTTGCAGCCACCTTGGTTTCTAGAACCTGTTCTGCATAACGGCCCACATAGCCTTATATGGTTAGCAGCCCGTTTTGTATACGATTTATATTAACCTTTTCATTCGCTAACCAGATTTTAGGGTACCAGTCAGACCCACTACATACTTTTTCAACCCCGCAAGTCTTTTTGACCAGCCGGGTTTTACTCATTGGTTTAGTTCAGTAAAGTTAAAAGAAACTTTGCTCAGAGCCAGCAGTCTTATCTGCCACGTTGCTCCTCGATTACCGGTGCTCCACAGCTCCGCTGTTATACGAGTGTTTACAGAGTCAACGGCCCGTATAGTGTACGACATACGTTAACCCTAAGTTGGAAATAACTTATAAGTGCTATCAGCCTGAAAGACTCTTCTCGCTCAACAGCACTTCACCCTGGGCATTTTGCCAACGTTCGGCATTTTGCTCATTTCTCTCCCCCAGTCCTCTCCACAACGGAGCAGGTCCCTGAGTAGGGACAGAGGAAGAAGCAGGAAGCTCTAATGGGAAGAATTATAGTTTAATCTATGGGAGTATGATTCCTTTGTTTATAGACCACTTTATATTCAGACTTTTGTCTTGGATCACACAGGTTGTGGAGGAGAAGCTGTTGCCTCTTACACACCACCAGCCATCAGCGACCGATGCATACTTTCTACACCCCCAGACTTGACGAGTCATGGAGAGAACGTCGTTGAATTATACCCTTGGGCTGAAGATGGTCTCATTTCAGTACATCCGCTTTACACTTTTAGTCGGTGGCCACCCTCGTTTGGCGGTGGTGCGGACGCTCCCACCTGTTGTAAGGTACGAAGTTTCCACCCATCAGACTTTCACCATCAGTGCTGGCGAATGCGTCTTGGTCGAGGTAGGGGAAAATTTCATGTTACCCCCAATGACAGAAACTTCGGAAGGTACTTGGCCTGTTTCACAGACAGTATGCCGGGCATTTTTCACCTTTTACCGCTAGTGCTGAGCAAGGCACTTCACATTCGCGCCGACTTTACACCACTGTTGTGGTCTCTTTTTTAGACAGAGAGGAACGGTCTCTAAGAGTTTCTGGAATCCTTCCTCTCGTCTTGGTGCAGGACGAACTATGCTAGCCTTAAGGCTGCTCACCTCAGACTACGAGAACATGATCATGGATCAATCATCTCGCTTCAGTGGAACTTCCACTGGATGGGCGTGCTTCCCATAGGTGACCAGAGCGATGAGGACCTTATTCGGTCTCCTGGACGTAGGTCTGTCCCCATCCGTGGACGATCGCTAGCTATCGATTCTTTGTGTCCTATCTCCTGACCCGCGGGTTTCGGGGTTGACACATTTACTTTTCAAAGAGACTCACTATGTGAGTTACGTTTTCCGCTAGTTTCACTAGCTAGTTCCGTCTCGTGGACGAACTCTGTGAGTTTTGTGGCGTTGTTGTAGACACTACTATGATGTTCATATCATGTCCAAATGCTCTTCCGGTTGGCATGTTTTCCGAGTTTCTAACTCAGGTTCATGCGACGTTTGCCTCAGTTACTGTTAACAAATAGTGCCTTGTTCGGTTTGACTGTAACTAGAAGTGGTTTACTATATTTTAGTACCTCCCACTCAGAGGGCTTTCATCCTTAAGAGGATAAGGAATCTAGTCTCTTAATTAGGATAAATCTAGTACAGTATGAGTTTTGGGTACCAGCCTTTAGAAAATTGAGCTTCGACCTGAACTCCCTTCCTTCCGATCCTCTGTTGCAATCTGATTGCATATTTATAGCATGGAAGGTAAGGTATAACTAGAAGTAAATTTACCCCGCTAAGTGTAGCGGGGATATTTACGAGAGTTATACTTCCTTCCATGCATCCCAGCCCGCCTCCCCTCTTATTCAGGCCTCGGTGGAATGTTAAGTGAGGGTTAGTAAAGGTAATATGGAAGTCAGGGCTGGGCTTGTAACTACGTTTTTAAGGTCGGTTAGATGTGCATTAGAATCAGGTCATGTAACCAAATTGCATATTTATAGCATGGAAGGTAAGTATAATTCTCATACATATTCCCGCTACGCTTAGTGGGGTAAATATAATGGATATTCAACTGTCAAAAAAGTACCCCCACCCCCTTCCCCTTCAATACAAAAAAAAAAGTACAAACATATGGTGGAAACTCTTCTCTCAATTCCTATTGTTGTTCATTTTGCCCAAACTTTTTACCACTTTTATTTTCATCCCAGTATCGTCAACAAAAGCCATACGTTATTACAATTATTTCAAGTTAACTAGCGGCACATGTTCCTATGAACTATGCAACAACTTTTGTCAACATCAAATCCCCCACAAATCAAAAGAATATTGATCAGTCTGTTATAATGTTTAGTGCATATGGGCTTTATAACAAATGTGATTGGTTACTTACATTTGGACCGGTCCATAAGCATTCCTTGGGCCCTTTGGGGTGTACTAATTACTTTGGTAAAGTTGGTTTGTATGGTAAGTGACGGACTCGGCAAGCTGCCAGCAGTGATTCACAAGGATTAAAACGTGAACCTGTGTGCATGTACGTATGTTTATGCAAAGGGCTTCGTGTTTGGGTGATTTTATGATAATATGTAGGTTCAATTGCGTTTAATTCCTATATAGTTTAGTTGTTTTGATCGGAAATTATTGTGCATAATGTATATTATGTTATGTGTGTAAATCAGCGGATGACATAAATAGAGCGAGATTAAAAGGAGATCTGTTTAAACACTTAATTAGTTAACCGAATTGAACTTTTAAGTGCCAAACGGAAGAGTAAATCTTAAGAGCCGAGTGCTGGGCGGGAATTGTGAGTCCTGGGCAGGCCCGCCCAGCGCCGCCCAGCGCCGCCCAGCGCCGCCCACCGTAGCTAGAACCCTGGTTGTCACACCCATACACAATGTGTTGTAAATTAATGTAGTCTTGAACAGTGCATGTAGGGTGGTTGTTGATTGTGAATTTATGAGTGAATAGTCTTGTGATTTGCGATATTGTTATTGCCGTGATTTATTATGAATTAACAAAGTATCTTACGAGACAAAAGGACCCAGGAGAGAATGTTAAGGACTTAAAGTAAAAGGGATTATAAAGAAATGAAGGTACAGTTGTTGTGTTTGTGAAAATATTTGCCCAAAAAGAAGAGACATGGAGCAGATTGAAGCCTGTTATTACAGGTACCTATGCATTGCATTTCCAAACATTCTCATTTATTGGTTCGCATTCAAAGCATTATGCGAACCTATGTAATAAGGTTTACGTACCGTCCGGCCGTCCACAGATTTGTCCTGAGATTTCTTCAGAAATGTTAAAAGTTTTTTTTAAATTCCTCAGAAAATGTTAAAGTTTCTTCAGAGTTCCTCAGAAATAGTTCAAGTTTTTTCAGATATCCTTATGGAAGATTAGAATTTCCTTATAAATTAATCAAGTTTTTCAAAGATACTTAAGACAGGATTGAAGACTAGTTTCCTTAAAAAGTCTACAAAACATTTGATATTTTCTTAGAAGAGAACTGTAAAATGATATAATTTTCCAATATTCTTCAGAAATCCTCAAGTCTCTCTTGTAGCACTGGAGATTTAAAATCCTTAAAATTCTTTGAAATATTTGGGCACCAACAGTTGTATTAGGCATGATTATTAAACTCCACCTTTATTAATGTGCTCATTTGCATAAAGTTGCTACAGTATATGACCTGACCAGAGTTTTATATGTAGTATGCTTTTTCAGGGAGTGTGACAGGATGTGATTACATATGGACATAAGGAGAGATGCCATGTGGGACATGGATGGGGGCCATGAGGGACATATGATATAATATTTACCATGTTGTATACACCAAGGGCTATATCAGGCATAATTATTTGACTCCACCTTTTTTTCTTATTTTACAACACATTTGCATATAAGTTATTATATGAACTGACACTTTCATACATAGTATGCTCAATCATATATAGCCAGGATGAGACTTCTTATGGAGCCTATGGGATGTCATGTGGGACATAGGGTGGGATGCCATGTTGGACATGGGGTGGGATGCCATGTTGGACATGGGGTGGGATGCTATGTGGAACAGGGTAGAATGCCATGTGGGACATGGTGGGATGCCACGAGTAACACAAAGTTTGACATAGGTTGGGATGCCATGTGTGACAAGGAAGGATGCCATGTGTGACATAAGGTAGGATGTCATGTGTGACATAGGGTAGGAGGCTATGTGGGACATAGGGTGGGAGGCCATGTGGACATGGGAAGTGATGCTATGTGGGACATAAAGTAGGATGTCATTGGGATATTGGGAGAGATATCATGTGGAACATATGGTAAGATGCCATGTGGGACATCAGGTGGGAAGCCACTGATGCGGGACACATGGAGGGATGCCATGTGGGACATAGGAAGGGATGTCATGTGGTACATATGGTTGGATTAATGTGGGATATACATGTAGGATGGGATCCATGTGGGTCATAGCATGGTATGCCATGTGGGACATATGGTGGAATGCCATGTGGGACATATGGTGGAATGCCATGTGAGACACTGTTTGGTGGGATGCCATGTGGGAGATATGGTGGAATGCCATGTGGGACAAGGCATGGGATGTCATGTGGGACATGGGGTGGGATGTCATTTGTGACATGGGATGTGGGACATAGGGTGGAATGCCATGTGGGTCATAGGATGGGATGCCCTGTGGGACATATGATGGAATGCCATGTGGGACATGGGATGTCACGGGGTGGAATGCCATGTGGGAGATTTGTGGAGATTGGTGGAACGCCATGTGGGACATGGGATATCATGTGGATATGGGGTGGGATACCATGTGGGACATGGGGTGGGATGCCATATTAAACATGGGATGCTATGTGGAACTTAGTGTGAGATGCCATTTTTATAATTGGCCAGGTCATATGATATGGGTGTAAAATTGCATGGGCATGCGAATAGAGCTGTGAACGTTTAGGGATTTGAGTAAATGTGTACACGCCAAAAAAAGCGAGCGTGTATCGTGTACACGCGTTTAGTACCGTAATTTTCGGAAATACATCAAAATTGCTCCAAAACTACGAGGCGAAGTAAAAAAATCGCGCTACCAGTATGGCAAAAGTACTGACTCCATTGCCCAAATAGACGCTGAGTTTTGCTTTCCAAATCGTAAAAAGTTTACTTCTACAGTATAAATCATCATTTTTATGGAAAATATGCATGGAAATTCAGTTTAGAAAGAACAGATAACTTCCTTTCAATGTCATTTAAACTCAACATCACGTAACTTTTTTGTCCTATTCGCTACGGCTTTCAAAGTTCCTGTGAAAACCTTGCATACTAGGCCTATGATATACTTCGCCGTAAAACATTTCAAAACTACGCCACCACCACCAGGAAGTTTTGAAATATCAGTCCTCTCGAAAAAATGGCTGCCATCTTCGCGACGCATGCAGAATTTCAGCTCTGTTAAAACCTTTTTCTGTTTGTTTATTATGCAATATTTTTTTCTTTCTTGCAAAATTTATTTGACTCATCAGGTAATATTTACATGTAAATGTACTGATTGTCACAATTCCAGTATTTTTCAAGTGTTTTTTGGTCGATTTAACAGCTTGTAAAACGGGCCTTGATTGCGTGGGATTTAAAGCCTTATGGCCTTACGTTAGGCCCATTGTTAGTTTCAATGTTTACTGCTGCACATTTGCGGTGCATTTTACAATTAGATTACTCAGATTTCGGCGAAATCAAAGTGCATAATATTCCCATTCATTGGTGATTACTCTGCATTTGTGATTCGCACATTTAAAAAGGATTATGCTAATCGGGTTTACACTTGGTAAAAAGTCATTGATTGGAATTTTGTCAGCCGAATGTGTGTGTGAATTGAATCATGAATATTGATTTTTAACGGCAAGACACTATGATGTATGCAATGAAGTATTTAGTAAATGTTTCCAAGATTTGCAAGCGTGTAGCGTGTACACACTAAACGGTCACAGCTCTACATGCAAACCATGACGGTATTTACCTTTCTAGTTTTACAGTGATTTGTTTTTTTCGGTACTTTTGGTTTTTCCTTCTTTTTTTTAATAAAAATGAATCAGTTTCGTAAAACTGGGTGCAAGCTTGCCTATTACCATCTAAGGTAAGCTTATCAACATATATGGTTAGCTTATTACCAAATATGGTAAGCTTATTACCATATACGGTAACCTTATTATTCCCCTCGCCAACAAAATTGGTGAAGATGGGATATAGCATCTTTACCATCCGTATGTCCGCTCGCCCACCCGACCATCCGCCCGCCTCTCTGTCCACCCGCCTGCTCGCCCGTCTGCCCGCCCGCCCATCTGCCCAGGGACGTAACTACCAGGGAGGGTGTGTCATATCCCCAAATAATTTGGCATGTAGGCAAATTCTTTTGATCAGAGAAGATCTACTTTCTGTAGAAAGAAAACTGGCATACAATAAACATGAACAAATTTGTGTCAGTAAAATACCAAAAGTATAAAAAGAAAAAAGGAACGGAGAAAAAATTGTTGAGGATTTTCCCTCTGTAAATATCAATTCCATTTGTAACATAAAAGTGCAACACTGCAGTACAGAAGAATGCCGACAATCTCACTCAAAACTGCATCGGTAGAATATTGTAAAATTTATTTGTAAACTTTCTCACAATTATAGAGATCATGTAGCAGGGTTTAATGTGCACGATTTTAGAAATTGTGGTGCCAAATTTGTTTTTTGTTGAAATACGGGAGGTTTTTTTCTGTTTCCTTGGAAACTCTGCATTTAATAATACGATACTGTAGGGTTTTTCAAGTTTTGGAAAGCCTGGCCTGCTCGGACCTAGTTTCAACCTTTGCCACTGCAAACAAGATTTTGTCGTTTGCGGACTATTGTTGTACATCAGGGCCCCTATGCAATTTTTCCTTTCAGCAGCCCAACTCTCAGGCCCTACCAGAAACTGTGGTTCCAAATTAAACATGTCAACTGATTTTGTTCAAATTTCCTCAATTTTTACATTGTATAAAATCAAAAACCTAAATGTCTATAAAGTGATAAAGTGGACCCTTACAAAGGGTTTGCCAATTGCCCATGGGCCCATTAGCTATGTGCACACAATTTTCTCCTCTTGACTGCTATGCCCCAAATAAAAAATTCTGGTGACTCCACTGCAGGCCACCAGGGTGTTGTTGACTACAAGATTGATAAAATGACGATGCATATCCATTAGCGATGTAAATGCAGTGTGACCTCAGATACCAGGGGTGGAGGGCCATACAAGACTTTGAATTATTGCAGGAGAGGGGTGGGGGATGATGACATTGAACGTGATCCATACATACATGCTATATGGAATCATACCTAAGCAGCGTATTTCGATAAAGTGCTGCCTCCTCCCCCCTCCTGATCCCTTCGCATATACAAACATAGTATTTTCAAGAAAAATTAGGACAAATTTGCCAACTTTAATTCATTTTTTGGAAAATTTGTGTTCCTTTTCTGAACCCAAAAGAAGCCGAAAATACTGACTTGAAAATTTTGCATTCAGAAATAAAATAAAATTGAATTTCAAATTGCATTTTCAAAAAATATATAGTAGATCTTTATTCGGAAATATCAGAAGAAGGGTGAATAATGTGCAAAATCATTGCAAAAATCAAGAGATTTCTACTTAAATATTAATGGTAAATTTTCAAATAATTTTAGAAGCCATTTATGACCCCCTAAGTTGATGAAAGCCCAGATCTTCCAGGGGCTTTTCCCTCTGGGCCCCCACTGGATTTTACCCCTGTACTATACCAGGGGCCCTTGACAAATCCCTGGACCATTTGGTTTTGCACTATGGGCAAAGCAATGGCGTCTTACAGCGTCATATATTTATATTGGTATCACGTTTTGTCGGCAAAATTTCCTTCACACCCTTAATCACAACTTCCTCGGTCCTCCCCTATGTCCACCTATCTGTCTGTCCTCCCATCTGTCCGCCCTCCCATCTGTCCGCCCTCCCATCTGTCCGCCCTCCCATCTGTCCGCCCTCCCATCTGTCCGCCCTCCCATCTGTCCGCCCTCCCATCTGTCCGCCCTCCCATCCGTCCGCCCTCCCATCCGTCCGCCCCTCCCTCCGCCCGCCCATCCGTCCGCCCATCAAATCCGCCCGCCCATCCGTCCGCCCGCCCATCCGTCCGCCCGCCCATCCGTCCGCCCGCCCATCCGTCCGCCCGCCCATCCGTCCGCCTGCCCATCCGTCCGCCTGCCCATTCATCAACATTTTTTTTTATATACAGGAGACTCTTGCCTCCAAATGACTTATAACAAATGCATTCCTTACATAAATAGCAATTTAAAAGTTCACTCTGATGAAAGAAAATCAGAACAATACACCAGAACACTTATAATTAAGTGTCTTGGAGATCAGTGGAAGTATAACAATAAGCTACCAAATTAATCTGCAATGAATTTTCATTTTGATTTGGTGTAGATCAGCCCTATTTGCTTTATAAGGGAAACTATTTAGTTGAGCATGTTTTTAGGAGGAGTTTCAGATTCAAGTAAAGGGTTAACTTTTTTCTGTTGATTGTAAATTATCAGGAGATGATGAGGAGGGAGTTGTGCAATGGGGTGAGTGAAGGTTGGAATGATGGTTAAGAGTATATTTGGTAGATGAGTGGGTGGTAAAAGGTGGGTAGGTGAATGGAAGATAGTAGTTGAATTGGGGATTGTTGATGAATGGGGGATAATAGGGGAATGGTGGATGGTAGGTGAATGGAGGATGGTAGGTGAATGAGGGATGGCTGGGAAATGGGGTATGGTAGGATAATGGAGCATGATAGGGGAATAGGGCATCTTAGGTTGATAAAGGTATGGGGATGGGACAGGGTGACATGGCATATGGGACAGGGTGGAATGACATGTGGGACAGGGTGATATGGCATGTGGGACAGGGTGGCATGGCATGTGGGACAGGGTGGCATGGCATGTGGGACAGGGTGGCATGGCATGTGGGACAGGGTGGGATGGCATGGGGGACAGGACAGGATGACATGGGACATAACAAGATTGCATAGGGACATAACAGGATGGCACAGAGTAGCATAATATGTGCGACAGGTGGCTTGGTATGTGGGAATACTTGCAGTGGGATGTAGGTGTGATGGCATATGGGTCATGTGGTGGAAAGTCATCTGTATTTCATGTATGGTTTCCTGTATGGTGGGATGTAGGATGGGAGGCATGTGAAACAGGGTGGATTTGGTGTGTTATTAGCGGTGAGGGGATTTGTATTGTTTGTGATGTCTGGTTACAATATAAGACAAGCTTATTACCATATAAGCTCAGCTTAACCAAGCCAACTAATCTTTCTTCTCTAACCTGCTGAGTTGCTACACTCATAGTTTGTTCTTGTAAATTATATTAAGATCAATTAACCTGAAACTATACAACCTTTGCTGTTGACATGCTGTTTATCATAGTGCATAGTGCACTTCTGCTGGATAGGCTCTGTTGACACTTGTTTATATATACATGGGAACAGTGCTGATATTAACCTTTAAACTCTTATTTAAAGGAATATTTCCATGGTCAAACATTTCATATGGAAGAAGAAAATCAAAGAAACAAATTTATGAAGAAAACCATTTTGATATCGTACTCATACAGGGAGTTATTTAAGTATTCAAGGGAAGCAATGTGACATCACGTCATTACATGTTGCAACTTATAGTACTGTCTATTAAATATGTTGTCTTTTTTGGTTTTAATGCATTAGCATAAGGGATCAATGTAGTCATGCTGGCGTGTGTATGAGTGTATGTATGTATGTCTGTGACAAAAGCTTGTAAACACAATATCTCAAGAGCCGTGGGGTGGATTTATGTCATACTTGGTGTATGGATGTGCTGTGGTCTTAAATGATCCCTTTTGTTTTGGTGCCAATGTAATGAATATTAATTAGTAGGTGGCTAAATGTAAAATTCTGTTAACAAGCCTGTAAACACGCTATCTCAAGAACCATAGGGGGATTTATGTCATATGTGGTATATGAATGTGTTGTGGTCTGTAGATGATCTTTATTGTTTTTGGTGCTGATGTCATGAATATTAATTAGTAGGTGGGGCTGGATATAAAATTCTGTTAACAAGCTTGTAAACATTATATCTTAAGATCATTGAGGTGGACTTATGTCATATTTGGTATATGGATGTGGTCTGATGTACTCTAGATCATCCTATTGTTTTTGGTGCTGATGTCATAAATATTAATTAGTAGGCAGGGCTAGATATAAAATTCTGTTAACCAGCTTGTAAACATGATATCTCAAGATCATTGAGGTGGATTTATGCCATACTTGGTATATGGATGTGGCAGGCTTGGCAAAATCACTCGCTCTACTCGCCATGGGCGAGTAAAAAAAAAAAGTGGTGAGTAAAAATATAATATACTGTGTTACTCGCCACACTTAATAAAGCCATTGTGAGTGAAAATTTTGCTTTGAGAAATTGTTTTATTTCGCATAACATACTTACAATACTGTCTTGTGTTTTTTCTCTACTTAAAAATGCCCCCACACACACAAAAACAAGTGATATTTCCATTAAAATCCAAAACATAAATCAATATTTTTCCGATAGTCATCAACTTTAATTGCCCAAAACACCACCTAATGTGTGTAGCCATATACACTGTTTACATCCAATGAATCACATGGTATGAAGGCAATGGACGTACCTTGGGAAATTTCAAAACGCATGTTTTCTCGCCTCAGTCTTATCTGTTGTAGCATTTGTCTGACTTTTTCCTTCTGAGTTAAGTAGAAGCTTATATGATATACCTAGCGACGGTGCTGCATTAGGATAATAAGAGTTACTAATTGAGAGAAATTATTCTGAAGTTTAGAAATTGACTGAATTGTAACACCTGTCACACAGAATTGACCAAGTGTGATGTACAGTCGATGATCCCTATTGTTTTTGATGCTGATGTAATGAATATTAATGAGAATGCAGGAATAACTGTAACACTTAAACAAGAAACAAAATATACAAAAACTACACATTTAGTGTGATAAATAACCAAACATGTAAGAACACAACACTTAGAAACGATTAAAACAAATTATTAAATGCTTCCAATATAAAGTTACAGTAGCATTGGAACCACATTAGATTTCTGCCTCTGGTTCTTTTATAGATACCATTGGGTACATTCAAATACAAATAGTGATTAATAGGGCATCACACTTTTAATTAAGACTTACTACACTAGTCACTTTTAATCACACTTCTGAAATCTTTAATATTTGATATCTTCTAAACAGAACATGGTATCTCAGTTTTTCCTCCATTGCCAACACTCCATCCCCACTGGTGACACCCCACTACCACTCACCAAAAACTTTATTCCACTATCTATACCCCACCACACTACCCCCCACTGCACCCCATCCCACTACCCCACCAACCACCCCACCACTCACCCCTTTTACCCCACCCTACTCTCACTACCAAACCCAACTCAGACTATCAACATCGATCCCTTACTACTAAGCTCCCTGCCACATTTTGGCCAACACTGTTCAGGTGCCATTAAATGCCCCAAATCAATCTTCCAGGCTCCCCTCTGTTCCCCTGCCCCATCTTTCCAATAAAATTTAAAGATGTCAGTCTGTGATGTCTTCTATAGAAATCAGTCAGCCTGAGGTTTAAGCCCGAGTATCTCCCAAATGGATCAGTTATTTCAGTATGTTTTCACCATTTTGTTTTCTGTCATGTAAGATGAGCATGCGTGACCATGTAATCCATGCTTCATGCTTCTAGGCAAAATTATTTGAAAATTTGTTTAAATGTTTGCTATTTAACATATTTTTGATACATTTGTTTATTATTTCATTTCTTACAGGATCAATTAGAACTTTTAAGTGCAATAGGACCAAACGTGCCAGCTCACAAGTAAGTGTAGAATTTAGATTTTGAATATATTCTGTCTTCAATTAAACAACAAAATTTGGACACTTCATGAAAAGTTGCACTCTTTGTATGGACATACTTCTAAATTCTTTTTCTTTAAGATCCACACATGATAGATAATGACACTTTTTGTCAGTGATTCTTAATCCGTATTCTATCATTTTTATTCTGTATGTTTTTATTCTGAATTGAACTGTTCCAACAGTTTTGTCCTACATTTTAGATATGTAAAAATGATATGAAGATATGATTTTACAGTGATTTAAAACCTTAGTCTTCAATATACAAATTTGTTGATGTATTACAGGTTTAAACCTAGGTTTTATCTTCTGTAAATATTTCTGTCTTTTAATTGTTCATCACAATTCTTTGGAGTGGTGCAGCAAATTCTGACCAAATGTTTTTGAGTCTTTACCATAACCCAATCAAAATCTGGCAGGAATAAACTTTCTAATCATTTTCATCAGAGTTGTTAATTCGAGTCACTGGCTTGGACTCGAGTCACATTATTTTTTACTTGTGACTTGACTTTACTTGCGAACAAATGACTTGTGACTTGACTTGCAAACAAGTGACTTGACTTAAATTGAAGAAATTTGACTTGTCGACATTAAATATTTTCATAAAATTTGAAAACAGAATATTGACTTTGAACAGTTGAAGAAATGAAAGAAGTTACAGATGTTTTTGTATACAATAATTGCAGCACAAACTGGACCTATATACCCTGTATACCATACCTTTAATGGAAGAATCTTTATGCAATATAAGTTACATACAGAAGGCATATAGGCTCACTGCAAAGATGCAAAGGGAACTCATTGAATGATATAAAAATGACTGGATGAAAGGTTAGAGAATCGATACTTTTGTGAGTGTGAAAGCGCTAGCTACAATTTCGGACAAAGCTGTTCGAACAGTTCAGCTTTATAAGAGGTATTAGTGTATTTCTCTTTATTATTTCATTCCTCAACTTCTGACCCCCAACTTCTTACCTCCCACAACTTCTGACACCCCCCCCCCCTTCCCTATTCCTTATTCAATGTTGGATTTGGAGTAAAGCGGGGATGTCAAGGAAGTTATCATGCATTCTTATGTTCTGGGCTGACAAACTTAAGTTTTAAATTGCAGCAGTTTGTATGTCGTATAAGCAGTGGCGACACGAAGGGGGTGGGAAAATGGGGAAAACATTCCACGAGGTTCCTGCAAATGAAAATGGCTTACATTTCCTTTTCGCTTTTTGAGTACACAAACTTCAAGCATAAAAGAGTTTATTTATGGGTATGTGTACAGAAAAGAAACTCTCATTTCGCCACTGTCTGCATCATATTTCTGTGCCCCACTTTTCGAAGAAATTAGTGTATCCTTACAGCGAATTCATTTTTTTTTGTCTTTACACATACATGTGTCTATGTTAGCTTAATGTTTATGTCATAGACGCTGTTTTAGAAGTCACATTCTCATAGATCTATTGAGGGATTTCGTCACATGACTCTAACTTGATTGGCAGCCATTTTGTAGGAAAGCGTTGTTGCGTTTCACGCGTCTTCAAGATACAGCTTAGTCACATCACACGTACAACAAACATACTGCATGCTATTCTACCAGTACCAGTTCAGCGAATTTTTCCTGATTGCAGTTATTTATTTGCTTCCGATTCACTTCATATTTTTCTTCAGTTTTATATTATTTACCAGGTATACGGATAGTAATTTTTATGTGAATGCCAGCTGACTGTTCATCAATCTGAGACAAAGCCTACATACCTGATATAAAGTGCTCGCTGCAAACCCTATTGTGAACTGTAGGTTAAAAGCCGTCGCGTTGTACAGCATGCAGAAACTCACTTTAAACGTCGATCAGGATTAGATGGAAATTAAGAAAACATCTTTTTATTCCCCAGCACACGTCTATTGCAACCTACGGCACAGCAAGATTTCGGCATGATTATCTTATAAAAATAATTTCACATCACAACATGCGAACGTTTGTAAGTCTAATTAAGTGTACAGCAGACAACACTGTTCTTTTCCTACAAAATGGCGATGTAAACAAAGTCATGTGACCTTATGACGTCAACTGAAACACCTTTATAGTTAGATATTATTCCATAAGAATGTTCGAAGTAGTGGCAGAGGGCTTGGTGATGCTTCAGAGATGGCACCGAATGCTCACACAGCGTAAAAATTGTCCTGAGAATATAATTTTATATACTTTTTATTCTCAAGTTCTGCAATTTGTATCATTTACAAATCCAACGTTTTAAATGTTTTTTCTTGAAGCTTTATTCTAAAATAAAAACGTCCTTGAACCTCAAATAAGACACATATTGCAGTCAATCAGTCAATGGGATCCTACAGTACATTTGAACATTCGTTCCAAAATGTATATTCCTTTCAACTAACTTAGTCAGTGGGATTGATATGATTTTAAGCAATTTTCTGATACCAAAATTACGCCAAAAAACGCTTATCTTCCGGGGCCTTGCCCCATGGGCACTTACAATGGACCTCGACCATTGACATGCTGGATTTGACAGTTTGACGCAATATAGCAATATTTAACATTTTGCTGCTATCAAAATTGTGAGAATTGCAATGTTTCCGGGCTTCGCCCCCTTCCCCCTTCATACGTTTGACACATTTAAAAGCAATTCTCCAATATCAAAATCACGAGAAACATAGGGCTTTTTAAAGATGGAACCTGCCCTTTCAAACATTTAAAAACGTTTTCTTCAAGGAATATATATATATTTTTTTATTTGAGAAATTTCACACAGTCCTGTTCATGTAAACACCGACCTTCAGGCCATCTGTATGTCTATCTCCCTCCACAAACCCTCCTCTTTGCAATATCTATCTCCCCCCAACGCCAACGTTCACCAACCAGCCTTAACAACCTCATCTCTCAGCTCCCCTCCCCCTTCATCCTTTTTGGTGACTTTAACCCCCTGTGGGGCTCCATTACCACCACCCCCAGAGGTAAGCTCATCGAAAACACTCTTCGACAGCACAGTCTTTCCTTGCTCAACACTAACTCCCAACCTACCTTCACCCTGCCACAGGCTCCCTTACCTGTATTGACCTGTCTATCTGTTCCCGCAACCTCCTCCTTTATTTCAGCTGGAAGGTCACTGCTGATCTCTGTGGTAGTGACCATTACCCTCTTCTTATACACTCTAACCTTCAAACCCCCATTGACCGCACCCCCAATTGGAACCTTGAGAATGCCGACTGGCTCTTTTTGAAACCCTTTGTGACTCGCACCTCTCCCTCATCTCCTCGAGGGTGAGGATCCCATGTCAAACTTCAGTGATATCCTTATCAATATTGCCACCTGCTCTATTTCTCAAACCCCCTAACCACCCTCCAACCCCTGGTTCTCTGACGACTGCAAAACCGCCATCGAGAGCAGTAAAAGGGCCCTCAGGAACTTCAAAACTAACCCAATCACCCACAACCTCAACCTCTTTCGCATCAGCTGTGCCAAGGCAGTAAAATCAACACTTGAAACAACTTCATCTCTTCTCTCACCACCGACACCCCCACTAAGAAGATTTGGACAATGGTTAACAGCTTCCACGGCAGGGTGGGCAAGTCTCCCATCTCCCATCTCTCCTGGAATGGTAACCTTCTTACCACAAAAAAGGACATCGTTAACCACCTTGCCGCCTCGTTTCAGCAACATCTGGTCCTCTGCCAACTACCCCAATGCTTTAAAAACCAAAAAAGTTCGTAATGAAGCCCGGAGTATCACCTTTCCCTCCGACAACACCGAGAGCTACAAAACCCTTCTCATTCTTTCTGAATTAAAGCAAGCCATCCACGACGCTGGCTGCACCTCCAAGGGCCTAGATAACATCCTCTACCAGTTCCTGAAACACCTCCCCAGCAAGGCCACCGCTACCCTACTCACCATCCTCAACCACATTTGGTCCTCACACTCCTTTCCCTCATGTGGAGGACAGCTATTATCACCCCAGTCTTTAAACCGGGGAAGGACAGTACCGACCCCTCCACCTACCGCTGTCTCTGGAAAATTATGGAAAGGATCATAAACCAGAGACTAAAATGTTTCCTTGAGACCAACAGAATCCTTTTCCCTCACCAAACCAGCTTTCGGAAATGTCGCAATACCCCAGACCAGTTAATTACGCTCGACACCGCTATCCGGTAATCCTTTGCAAAAAAGGAACACCTCATTGCCATCTTTTTCGACCTCGATAAAGCTTTCAACACTACTTGGGAATATAACATTATCTGCAAACTTTACACCATCAGCCTCAAAAGCCACCTCCCCATCTTTATTCAAAACTTCCTCTCACCCACACAGTTCCAAGTTCGTATTGGCCACACCCTCTCCAACCCCTACTTCCAAGAAGAGGGCGTCCCCCAGAGCAGCATCCTCTTCCCCACACTTTTCAACCTGAGCATTAACGACATTGTGGACAACCTCGGCCCCAACATCAAACGTGCCCTCTATGTGGACGACTTCACCATCTTCTACTCCATTCCTAGCTTTCCTTTTGTCAAAAATAGACTCCAATTTAGCCTCAACCAGCTGCTAGTCTGGTGCAACAATAACGCTTTTAAATTTTCCAAAGACAAGATAGTATGCATGCACTTCTGTCATTTCAAAAACCCCACCTCAACCTGAACCTCGTGCTCTATGGCAATCGTATTCCTAAAGTTGAAGACAAAGTTCCTGGGTTGAACTCTAGACCCCAAGCTCTCCTACAAGCAACACATCACCAACCTGAAACAGAAATGCAACAGCTCCCTCAACATTCTCCGCCTCCTCTCCAACACCACTTGGAGTGCGAACTGCTATGCTTTTTTCAAAATCTTCAGGCTCAACATTAGTGCCAAGCTTGACTACGGCAATATTGTCTACTGTGTTGCTCACAACTCATACCTCAACCACATTAAAACCATCCGAAATTACCATCCATCAGGCTTTGTCTGGGTGCCTACAGGACCTCCCCAATTACCGCCTTCATGTTAAAGCCAACGAACCCCCCTTTTTGCTAAGGTGTAGAAAGCTTAGCCTCTCCTATGATTTTAGAGTCCTCACCAACACCCAGAACCCTAATTACAACCTCATTAGGTACCCCAATTTCTCCACCCTCTTTTATAGGACTAAAATCCTATCCCCTCCCTTTAGCTTACGCTATAAATTACTCCACTCATCACAAAACCCAAACCACCCTAATCTCTTCATCAATCTTTACAACCAAATCAAAGACCAACTCTCAAACTACACCTCCATCTATACTGATGACTCCAAGGAAGGCAACAAGACAGCTGCTGCTGCCATCATCCAAGACATCACTCTTAGTAGCAGGCTTCCTGACTACTCGTCCATCTTTTCTGCCGAGGCAAAGGCCATCCTCCTCGCCCTCAACTTTATTGAGTACTCTCCGCTCAGCCACTTTGCCATCTTTTCCGACACCAAGGCTGTCCTTAATTCTTTACTCAATCTTAAATGGGATAATTTCACATCCCACCTCCTTCGAAAACTCCTTTGTCTACCCTCTGCAGGAAAAGTATTCTTTTCTTCTGAATACCCAGCCATGTTGGCATCCCTGGCAATGACAGGACTGATGCAGCTGCTAAGCTGGTCCTCAACCTCCACCTACCCCATTTCCCAAAGCCCTTTCTGACATCGAATTGCTTATCACTTCCCTTGTTCGTGACCGGTGGCAAACCTCATGGGACTTTCAAATTGATAACAAACTCCACATCATCCAGCCCACCATTCCGATCAAACCCAGCATCAACAACCTCTCTTGTGTCGACAACGTTCATATTACCCGTCTTAGAATAGGTCACACCACCTCACTCACTCCCATCTCATTGGCCATCCCAACCCCTCTGCAACAATTGCCATTGCACCCTCACAGTCCATCACGTTCTCCTTGCTTGTCCCCTGTACAACCTTCCTAGAGCTTCCCTCGCTTCCCACAGCTTAATTGCCGAGTTTTTTCAGAAAAACCCTCCAGATAAAATTATCTCCTTCCTTCATCATGCTTCCCTCTACAACCATATGTAATTCTCCTCTCCCACTTCCCTCTCACTACTTTGTTTTTTTCTCACCCATGCACCTCCTCTCTCGATCCCAGCTTTCTGACTTTTAGTTCTTGTATTTCTCTCATTGTCCCCCTGTTTTCTTTTCTTCCTACCTCTAGAATGATCTAACCTTCCAGGCACAATTTGACCCTCGTTGTCGTGGTGCTGTAAGCTCTCATCAAACAAACAAAGATTTAAAAAAGTAACACAAATATCGACCTAAAAAGAATAGTACATATACACTATTCTCAATTCCCCCTAAAGAAAAAGTTGGAGCCCAACAGCCTACATATTGGACTTTTTATACTTAATAGGCCCTTTACCTCTGCCTACCTTTGTTTTGTCAGCTTATAATTTGTAAAAACTCTTTAAAATAGGAGCCTTCTAATTGTGTGAGCCACCCCAAATTTTTTAAGTGGGGCGTTGTTTAAGTAGGCCATAAAGCGAAAAACTTACTATTTGGTCGATTCTATACTGATATACCAATTTACATTTATTCTAATGAGAATGATAGTCTCCTGAATAATAATCTAAGGACCCCTTAATTGAATTTCACATTATTGTAGACATTAGATATAATCCGATTCATGACCAATACAATTGCCTAATCATGAGCTAATTCCTTCCGATTTTAAGACTGACCAATATTTCTTAAATATTTAAAGCTGTAAATTAAAACAAGAAAGAAGGGAAAATGGGTTGCTAGTAATTTCCTAACCGTTGAAAGGTTTAAAAATTTCAGTGAGGGGGGGGAAAATTTACCCTATAAAGCTATGCTGCTGCACTGCTACATGCAATTAAAATATGACAGTTGGAAAGAGATCTTCCAATCCTTCCCCCCTCCGCTCCCCCTCCCCCCTCCCCGATTGAAACATCTTTTGCCGCCTCTGATCTACAGTAGGTAAATTATACAGAAGAGAATTAATACAATTTATTTAATACCTTCCCTAATGAGCTCACTTCCAAATATACATGTTATGCAGCTTCTTCTCCTTTAGCACTGAATGATTGTGCACAGCATCAGAAACAATCCGCCCCAAGGACTGACATTTGTTTTTATGGGTTGCCTTATAAAAAATTACATTATAAATTACGGTTTTTCTTCTAATTGTTTAGCATAGTTATGAAACTTGTCAGAAAGCACATATAGCACGGCAAATTTATAGCAAAATTGCTTTAAA
Organism: Chiridota heheva; assembly: GCA_020152595.1. Taxonomy (NCBI): domain Eukaryota; kingdom Metazoa; phylum Echinodermata; class Holothuroidea; order Apodida; family Chiridotidae; genus Chiridota; species Chiridota heheva. The sequence goes on from JAIGNY010000132.1 coordinate 226,497, forward strand.
ATATGTTAAGAACTATCACAGTAGCAAAATATTTTATTAAAATAGGTTATATAGACCAGGGAGTTGGAATAGACATAGATCATTTTAAATCTCAGTCACCAATTCTGCTTAGAGTTTATCTTCTAGCGATATATTATTACTACATGTCCATAGGCCTCTAAATCACTGATCATTTTAAATCTCAGGCACCAATTTGCATTTTTTATGCAATTTTGTGATGTATTATACAGGGTAACCTGTTAATTTCTTTTGTAAATCCTTTGTTTTCAAATGTTTATCATAATCTGATAATTCTTTATAGCAGCAAGTGGCAGTAAGTTCCAAGGTTTAAAGCCTTTGCCATGCTAACCAATAGACTCTTCCATCATTTCAGTGAGTAAGAGTTAAGAAGGAAATGTCAAGAATTGCATCAAGATATTGAGCCGTCTGCCCAGCAGCCCAGTCATACATGTCAGAGGCTTACATCACAAATTTTGAATGATTTAAATACTTCTTTCAAACTTCAAAAACTGATCTGCTCAGAGTTGTTTTCCTCTTTCTGCTGATATATAAATTGCTACATGTCCATAGACCTATAATGATGATTAAATTCATATTTTAAATATTTTCCTTTTGTAATCGTTTTAGGCTCATACAATTTAATTATATCACACCAAAGCAGAAATTCGCTACGCCTTCAGTTTGAAAGTTTGACTTCTTAATTGACTTGACTTGCCGAAAAATGACTTGTGACTTGACTTGACTTGTGAGCAAATGACTTGTGACCTGACTTTCCATCAAGTGACTTGTGACTTGACTTGACTTGACTTGTAAAAATATGACTTGCTTACATCTGATTTATATTAACTTAGATTTAGGATGAAATTAACATTAATTTTAATTTTTAATTAGTAACATTAATTTAGCATAATCAAAAAAGATCAAAATTTGATTAGTGAGATATTTGAAAGCTAAAAGTGCTATTTTCAAAATTCAAAAACTGATCTGCTTAGATTTGAGTACTCTTTAACCAATATATAAAATGCAATGTGCTCATAGATCTTTAAAGAATGTTTCAAACTGTTTAGAAAATGTGCTCAGTTTTTTGTACTCTTTCGCATGAGCATAAATTGATAAATTGTTACTAGTTCTTTAACAACATATAAGCCATTACCTTCTCTTCAGAATATCTCAGCTTCTCTCTTATGGTACCACACTACGATCAGGAGAATTATCAGAGCTCTCTCTTCCAGATTTTCCAATTGAAAACCTTGCCAAAATCGTCAGAATACTGGTAGGTTTGATAATTTCACATATTAGCATTACAAGTTGCCATTTTCTCTGACTCAAAGGCTGTTCTTACTTCATTACTCAATCTTAAATGGAATAACCTCACATGCCACCTCCTCCAGAAACTCTTCTCTCCCACCCTCTGCAGGAAAAGTGTTCTTTTCTTCTGGATACCCAGCCATGTTGGCATCCCTGGCAATGACAGGGCTGATGCAGCCGCTAAGCTTGCCCTCATTCTCCTCCCTACCCCTTTTCCCAAAACCCTCTCTGACATCAAACCGCTTATCGCTTCCCTTGTTCGTGACCGCTGGCAAACCTCATAGAACTCCCAAATTGATAACAAACTCCATGTCATCCAGCCCACAATCCTGATCAAATCCACCATCAAGAACCTCTCTTGTATCGACAACGTTCATATTACCCGTCATAGGATTGGTCACACCCACCTCACTCACTCCCACCTCCTTATTGGTTCCCCCAACCCCTCTGTAACAATTGCCACTGCATCCTTACTATCCATCACGTTCTTTTTGCTTGCCCTCTGTATGACCCTCCCAGAGCTTCCCTTGCTCCCTACAACTCAATTGCTGAGTTCTTCCAGAAAAATCCTCCAGATAAAATGATCTCCTTCCTTCATCATGCTTTCCTCTACAACCATATTTTATCTCTTCTTCCACCCCCTCTCTACTTTGATTTTGTTTCACCCATGCACCTCCTCTCTCGATTACAGCTTTCTGACTTTTGTTCTTGAATTTCTCTCATTCTCCCCCTGTTTTTTTTCCTTCCTACCTCTAAAATGATCTCACCTCTCAGGCACAATTTGACCCTCATTGTCGTGGTGCCGTTAAGACCTCATCAAACAAACAATTACAAGTTTGAAGGATAATGGCAGTGTTATAAAGGAACTCTTTTACTGTCTGCAGAATCTAGAAATATTATTATTCACTTGTTATTAATTTTAACATGATAAAATCTTTTGAGTCACAGTTTGTAATTTGTTATTTTGTCATTTGTTAACAATTAATTTCAAAAGTTGTTTGAATTTTTGCATTCTTCTTAAGTATAAAAACCACATAGTTATATATTTTTATTGTTACTTATGTTTAAAGTTTATGTAGAAGGTTATGAAGTTTTAACATAAATATTTCAAAACTAACAATTTCTGAAAGCTGACCAGTAGCAACTCCCAATTCAAGATTTATTTAAAGTTGGTTGAAGTTATTGCATTTTTATGACATATTAAACTTCTCATAGTTAAACTATTTTGTATATTTAGAGTTGTGTCAAAGGTTATAAACCTATAAAACATCAGGCTGTAAAAGATTCAAGTTATTTTAGATGAGCTGGCACCAGGGAGCTGCCAAAGTAACTGCTTCCTGCTGGCACCAGGGAGCTGTTACTTTGCCAGCTCCCTGCTGCCACCAGGCAGCTGTTACTTTGCCAGCTCCCTGCTGGCACCAGGGAGCTGTTACTTTGCCAGCTCCCTGCTGGCACCAGAGAGCTGGCAAAGTAACAGCTTCCTGCTGGTACATGATACAGAAGTACATCAAGTGAAAACAGCACAGAAAATAAATAATTGCAACATTGTGGATTGGATCATGGGGGTCAGGCATTTACTATTTCACCATATGGGCATTGGATTATGGAGGTGAGGCATTATGCTATATCACCATATGTGAATGGATCATGGGGGTGGGGCATTATGCTATATCACCAAAAGTGGATTGGATCATGGAGGTGAGGCATTATGCTATATAACCATACCTGGATTAAATCATGGGGGTAGGTATGCTATATCACCATACGTGGATTCGATCATGAAGGTAGGCATGCTATATCACCATATGTGGATTGGATGATGGGGGTGAGGCATTATGCTATATCACCATACGTGGATTGGATCATGGGGTTGAGGCATTATGCTATATCAGCATATGTGGATTGGATCATGGGAGTGAGGCGTTATTATGCTATATCACTATACGTGGATTGGAATATGGGGGTGAGGCATTACGCTATATCACCAAACGTGGGCTGGATCATGGGGGAGAGGCATTATGCTATATCACCATACCTGGATTGGATCATAGGGGTGAGGCATTATGCTATATCACCATACGTGGATTGGATCATGGGTTTGATGCATTATGCTATATCACCATACGTGGATTGGATCATGGGGGTGAGGCATTATGCTATATCACCATACGTGGATTGGATCATGGGGGTGAGGCATTATGCTATATGTTGCATTTTAAAACCATAAACTGTTTTCATGCAGACAGTATGGATTACCAAACTCTCTCTTCATATTTCAGAATTCCGCCCCAGATACACCGCTGAACAAGTTGGTCAATCAGCTTTATCCGTATGAGTTATTTTTACCAAAGGAAGGAAGGAACACAGTGGAAGATGCATTAGAGGTACCTGTAACTATGAATTCCTAACACCACTTCCAACTGCTGGGTTTGAACAAAATTGATAGAATTAAAAGATTAGTTCAGTAGTCCATCTTGTATGATAGAGATACAGAATTGTAATAAACGAGTGTGATAAACGAATGTGATAAATGAGTATGATAAACGATTGTGATAATAAACCATTGTGATGATAAACGATTGTGATAATAAACGATTGTGATAATAAACGATTGTGATAATAAACGATTGTGATTATAAACGATTGTGATTATAAACGATTGTGATCATAAACGATTGTGATTATAAACGATTGTGATTATAAACCAATTTCAATATAAACGATTGTGATAATAAACGATTGTGATAGATGATTGTGATAAACGATTGTTCTATTCAAGAGATATTAAATTTCAAAGTTTTCACAAGTTAGTATCGATATGACTGATTTAAGAATTCAGACTTATCCAATGGTTGTAAATTGCAAAAGCTTGACAATATTTCAAAACAAGACAAACAAGTTTGAACTTTTCAGTTTTATATCTCCTTCATGGAAGAGGATTTTTTCATCATTTTGTTCACCATCGTTTCTTGCAGGAGTGGTTTTCAGAATTTGCTACTTTTTCTGTAAGAAATGTTGGCAGCCAACGAAACAGCAAAATGGAAATATATTTTTTTGCCTGATCATACATCTTGTGTATTTGTATAAAAATCTGCATATCAAAGGCTTGAAACTATCAAATCTGTATAATGTCAATTTTTAATCTGATGGCCATTGTTTTGATATTTTCAAGGTTTCTGATATATCTAAAAGCTATTCATTTGAGCTGAAGTTGCTTTTGCATATCCATCAATTTTGTATTCAAAGTTTAAAAGATCAGCTAGTAAATACCACTCTTTCCATTTATAGAAATTTGAGCTGCGTCTGGACTCAGGGTCAGAGGTCCGTCAAAGGTTACTTGAAGTACAGTCAATGGAAGGGTTAGCTACAACCATGGTGCAGGTGCAGAGTGGCACGAAGGTCAATTTGGTAGAGGTATGCTCTGAATGCTTCTTTTTTTCCACATGAATCGGATTCCTGGTTTAGTATCCCAACCTTTGTCACTAAGGGTTTTAGAGATTTTCAAATCCATGTCTTTGGATGAAAAATAATCTTAAAGTTTGAGAATCACAGTTGTAAGCCCCCAACCTTTGTCACTAAGGCTTTTAGAGATTTTTAAATCCATGTCTTTGGATGAAAAATAATGTTAAAGTTTGAGAATCACAGTTGTAAGCCCCAGCCTTTGTCACTAAGGGTTTTAGAAATTTTCAAATCCATGTCTTTGGATGAAAAATAATCTTAAGGTTTGAGAATCACAATTGTAAGCCTTAAAGACGCAGAGCCCACCTTTAGAAACTGCAATTTTGATCAACTTTTTAGATCATGCATATTTTGTACACTTTCCTTTCAATTCCTATCATTCCAAGTATGTATTGATTGGAAGCTTAGACTTTAACGCTACCCCCTGTACTAGACGGGGTATGTCTTAGTGTTTGAATTTCTTTTAGTAAATTGTGCTATGAACAAAGAGGGGGTAGTTGCTCTTTGTGTTTTCAATTGAAAATAGGTGAAATGGCTTTTCTAATGGTATATTTCGCGTTTTACGATTTTTGCCAAATTTTGATCTCAAAAAAGGTGAAAATTATTATATTTTTCACAACTTTTGCCAATAAAAGATATTAATGATATGGGCAATCACAATTTGCCTGGATTTGGATGCATTAATGTCATTGTAAGTTCGTCACAGGTTTTCAGGCAAAAGCAAGGTCTGGAGATATGGCAAGTAAGCTTTTGAAAAAAAATATTTTGGTTTTTTGGTTAAATTTGGTGCATTTAAAAATAATCATATTTCAACCCATCTTTTTTTTAACAATATTCAACATAACCCACATCATAAAGTTACATTTCTGAAAGAACTATTTAAGCTCTTTCAAATGATACCAGAATAATTGCTGTGAGCCTATATGACAAAGTAAATTAGTTTTTGAAAAGTGCATGTCCAATCGGTCATGCCAGGACCACCTGGGTCACGAAGGGTTAACAGAAAAAGACAAAAACGTTGCCTCCACCACATATATTTGTCAACAATCAATGTTCATCGTAATCTTTCACATTTGAGCCATGACAAGTTTACTCTTTATCTCTTTAATTTTGATATCTATGTACGTAGGTACCGAAAGGATCAAGAACCAGCCCTCCTGACTACTTCACTGGGCATTTCATCTCAACGTCCTCTCATGAGAGCATGCTCACAGACATGCTGCTGTCTCATGGAGTAGGGGACTTTTGTGTCGTTGGCCCAAAGGTTGGAGGAATTGATTATTAAAAAATCCTTTCTAGCATGTGATATTGTTTGCACTATTAGTTTGTTAGATTTAATATAAGTTATATCCCCTTTGGTACTATTGATATTAGATGTTGACTTGCTACAAAACAACATAGATTAGAATGCGCAAACCCAATTAATCATCAATTGGCACCCTTGGAGAGCTGGTTATCAATTTTGCAGCAGAGTTAAGTGCAAGAAGTAGTGTGTTACTGAAAGATGCATTCTTAAGGACTCCCAGCCATATGGACAGTAACAGAGCTTACTCAGCTACCACATGAACACTTTAACGACCATTCCCCAAGACCCACCCTGACATCAAACCCCCTTTATCCTCTCCTATCCACCGTAGAAACATCAACCTCCCCTTCAAATATGAGGTCCCATCACCTACATCAAGATAGGCCACACCAACTTTTCATACTTCATCTTTCACTGCCAACACCTTGTAATAGATTTCCCCCTTCACACACTTCGTAGGACCTCTCCCAACACTATCACAAACCTCTTCCACAACAACCCACCTTCAAAACCCCTCTCTTCCCTTCAACACATCAAATCCTAACAGCCTCTGATGCCCATACCCCCTTGCTACCCAGTCCCCCACTACCAACACCAACCCTCCCCTCTCACTTCCCTCACTTGTTCCTCACATCTCCACCATTCACTTATTTTTAATATGATTTAACATTGATGGCTTCATGCTTTTGAGGTGACCCCACAAACCAACCTGCAATTGTTTAGATGTTCAATATTTGGTCTACTTTCTGGTACATATTTAATGATCACTTTTAACCCTTTTCGAAGCATGTTTATACTGTGAATCCATCAAGCTTTTTTATTTTTTTACTTTAACCTATAAAGGCAAGAATGATTTAGAATGTGACTGTAATTAAGTTTTCTTAAAATAAGTGATACTGAAAGATTCTTATGTTCAAATCTTTTTCTTTGTTTATATCAATAAATTTTAATTTTACTTTCTAACAGGGATGTGGAAAAACTATCCTTGCTCATGAGCTGGCCGAAAGGTTGGGTTACAACATAGAAACTGTACAGCTCTACCAGGTAACAGTGGTCAAAAGACGCAAGTCTTATCATAAGGTTGGGTTACAACATAGAAACTGTACAGCTCTACCAGGTAACAGTGGTCAAAACACACAAGTCATATTATAAGGTTGGGTTACAACATAGAAACTGTACAGTTCTGCCAGGTAACAGTGGTCAAAACACAAGTCATATCATTTGTCTAAGACTATATTCATGATAGTGATCATTATTGGGATGTTAATTTTTAAAAGGGTAATGATTAGATCATTGTAATGATAGTGATCATACTACTGATATGATGATGGTTATGATAAAGATCATACTTATGATCGAGTGAATCGTGATAATGATAAATATGATGTAAATAGATGACAGTCAATGGAAAGAATGACATGACAATTGTGTTGAGCTATATGAAATGTTTTGAAATTGAGGATAGGGAAAAAAAGATTTGTATTGCTGTAAATGTGGTTTCTTTATATTCTGTGACAATTAATCATATTTTAAGCAGCTTGATATAAAGGTTGTAGAGGAGATAAAAGCATGGTATAATTTCTTGCATATATAGTGAAGAAAACATGAAATACACAATGTATATATACTAATTGGAAACTTAATGAAGTTTTTGTTTCGTCACCAGATTTATGAATAATACTTATTTGATAAAGAGTTACATTGCAGCTTTATGTCAGTGGGCAGACATGTATATGTTGTATGATAGAGAAAGTTGATGTCCTGTTCAGTTCAGGAGTTATGGAGTTCTGGAGGTGTTTGTATGAAATGACTGGTGTTGAAAGTCTACTGTCAGAGTTATGTCACACACTCACTTTCTTAAACAATTGTTTATGTGTTTTAATTGTGCAATTGAAAATAGTTTTAAAATCTATTCAGGTTCAGATTGTATATTACAGTTATTTCACTATTGTTTCTAGTTTCCTTGTCTGCTCAATTATTCAAAGGTTGCTAGCAGAGACTTATTCACTAACATTACACACAGATGTTTGCGGACTGTGATGTTACTTGCAGTCTGATTTCAGTTATTTCTACACAAATTTAATAGTAATTTAAAGTTAAAAGAGTAAGGTTTTGAATACATTTGCCCCTTGTAATGTAAAATGAACATGGTTGGTTTATAATGTACAAACAGACTTACATTGACATTAAGAAACCATGACAGTTTTATTGACCAGTCGTGGAGCACTGGGTAGAGACATGGTTGAACCAATGAGCTTATCTTTTTGTTACTTTACGTTTTACGCAAGAAATGGTTATATTTCATATTTATGATATTTTGTACAGGATATGACATCGAGGGATTTACTACAACAAAGAGCCACACTCCCATCTGGTGACACGACCTGGAGGTTATCACCCTTAGTAAGAGCAGCTCTTGATGGTAGCATAGCATTATTAGATGGTCTACACAGGGTCAATTCAAGTACACTGGCAGTACTACACAGGTGAGATGTTCAACTTTTGTTACTTAATATAACCAATTCCATTATTATTCTCTTGCCATATAGTATCTTTGCCTTTCGTCCATCCACTCATCCATTGTTTAGGTACTGGAAACAATGGATTTCTGGCCTTGGAAAAGAATTCCAACTATTTTTGTGTCTTGCTTTTTCTGAATTTAAAATGATACACTCCTCACATGAATAGCTTTGCTGTCATGGTGCCGATAAACCTTACCAAACCCTTTTTCTATAAAGATATCAAGTCGAGTATACTTTGAAAAGTCTTTTTTATTTTAATTCAGACTTGTGCACGACCGTGAATTGGACTTGTTCGATGGCACACGGTTGCTGAGGCATGATCGTTTTGAATATGTGAAGAAAACCTTGGGTCTCACGGAACAAGAACTTGCTGCGAGGTAAGCTTTTTTATTCCTCCATGCAAAGTGAAAATACCGTCATTCTTTTTGCATTGCATTAGCCACACACCTGTTTCCTTTCATGGGCATAGGAAGTGTCACCTTTCAGGGGCCAAGAGCATCTTATTTATGTGAAAAGATGTGTTTTCCTGTTTTCTTATTCCTGCTAATTGCTTTTAAGAATCTTTCAATCAATATTTAGAATGTTAATTACCGGGTATAGAAGGTATTGTAAATCAAAACCTGTTTCACATTTTTGTTTTGATTTGGTATGTACCTTTTATCTCCTATGTCAAAACAAAGTCAGCACAGGTATTGCAAAGTCTTTTTAAACAGACCTTCCATGTTGTATTCCATTTTTATTGATCTCCTTCACAGGAAAGTATTCCCAATCCATCCAGCATTTAGGCTCATAGCTCTTGCGGAACCTCCAATCATTGGCAGTAGCACCCAGCAGTGGTTGACCCCTGAACTCCTGACCCTATTCATGTATCACCATTTGAAACCCCTCTCTCAAGTGGAAGAGTCTGAAGTTCTCTCGGGATTGGTGCGTTCCATTTTTACTTTTTTATTCAAATTTGATACAAACACTACTTAATTGTAAATCATTTCAAGAAGATAAAGGAAGGATGTGTCACCAAAGTGAAGCCCTTCTTGTGTTCAACATAAATTTCAGCTTCAATTGTTTTACAGATTAGAAATTAATTACCAAAAACATTATCTAAATAGCTTCAGATTCTGATTAATGATATTTTCCATATTTTGACGTGTTACAAGGGAGCAGGCATCTAAAAATAAATTGTCTTAGAATCAGTAACCATAAACAGTTTTTTGTGGTTTCTGAACTTGTTATTACCTCTGACGTGTTTAGTTTAGTTTTGGCTTTTGAGTCTTACTTACACATAGTAATTCATTAGGCAGTCTATGATAGTAATTCATTAAGCAGTTTATGATAGTAATTTACTAAGCAGTCTATCATAGTAATTGACTTAGCAGTCTATGATAGTAATTCACTAAGCAGTCTATGATAGTAATTCACTATGCAGTCTATGATAGTAATTGACAAAGCAGCCTATTATAGTAATTAAGTAAGCAGTCTATGATATCAATTGACTGAGCAGTCTATGGTAGTAATTGACTGAGCAGTCTATGATAATAATTCACTAAGCAGTCTATGATAGTAATTGAATAAGCAGTTCATGATAGTAATGGACTAAGCAGTCTGTGATAGTAATTGACTAATCAGTCTATGATAGTAATTGACTAAGCAGTCTATGATAGTAATTGACTAAGCAGTCTATAATAGTAATTGACTGAAGAGTCTATGATAGTAATTTACTAAGCAGTCTATGATAGTAATTCACTAAGCAGTCCATGATAGTAATTGACTAAGCAGTCTATGATAGTAATTCACTAAGCAGTCTATGATAGTAATTCACTAAGCAGTCTATGATAGTAATTCACTAAGCAGAGCAATTCACTGAGCAGTCTATGATAGTAATTCACTAAGCAGTCTACGACAGTAATTGATAAAAATTGATAATAGTAATAATTGATCATTAAGGATAAAAGATCATTAAGGATAAGTGATAATTGATCATTAAGGATAAGTGATAAATGATCATTAAGGATAAGTGATCATTAAGGATAAGTGATAATTGTTCATTAATGATAAGTGATATCTTATAATTAATTTAAGAGGAAGATTGAAATTTGGTTTATTTTTGGTTCCCTGTGATTTTACCGAAAGGTTTCAGCAGCCAGCAATATGGACAGCCTCCTTGCATTGACACACAAACTCAGATCATCCCATGATAACACTGTAAGTGACATTTGTACTCTTTATAAATTAATTAATTAGGGAGTCAGGTAGCTAAGTTGGTTGAGCGTACGACTGAGGTGCTGGAACTACTGGATTCAAGCCTCGAACAGGTCTAACCTGTTTTTTTACCGTTGAATGGTGCTCGCCGTCCTTCAGAGGGGGACGTTAAGCCGTCGGGCCCTATGGTAGGACAGTTACACCCTACCTGGTTCTCTGAACACTATTCGAGAAGAGAAGCTTGAAAATGCGGTGTTTATTCACTTCCCTGGGCCTGAGCTAATGGATGAATGATGCGCCGTATGGGCAGCTTTCTCCTGTGCTGAAAGCTCTGATTGTAAAGCGCTCTTGAATATATTTGTATAGAAAGGGCGCTATATAAAATGATTACTACTAATTAGATACTCTGCATTATTCATTAGTCAAGTAGCATTGATTGACAGTGCTTAGTATGTTGTGTAATCCAATTTGGTTCCTTTTGAGAAGAAACCTTTACCTCAATAGACCTTTCTGGTACCAGCAGACCTTTTCTGTCAATGTGCAGCAATTACCATTAATCAATCAATCAATCAATCATATGTTACAGCTCCAATCTTTGTCATCATCTCTGTCAACGAGAAATCTTGTGCGCATCGCCAGAAGAATAGCACAGTACAAGGATGAAGGATTGTATGAAGCCATCAACACAGCATGTCTCTCAAGGTATGTATTCAAAGGTCTACGCTTTTATATGCTTTAAGGCCTGTTGTCGTAAGTGGATGCCCTTTTAACACGAGTATACTGCGTCACAACCGCTAGATCTCCGTCAGGATCTTAACAATAGACCTTTCATAGCAACCTACACTAATCCGCCGCGTGGAAGACGCTACCGTTATATTCGCTACGTAATGCAAACAGGCACTTCCTGCTTCTCGTATGTGCGGCGCGTGTGAAAGTCAAGTTAACATGTTCTATTAAGATGAAGAAATAAAGCAGTCACGATCGTACCTTAAATATTAATATCTGTCTGGTGTTTTTATTCTTACATAAATAGTTCTTAAATAGATGAATAATTATCCCTATCAGAAAATCATATATTTCATGTACTTTCTTTGTCAATTACTGTTAAAAAACACTTTGTTCAATGAGGAATGAAAACAGAAATCATGGTGCCAAATTCGTTGGTGACTTTAAAGCAGCGCCCGGGAAAGTCCGGCCCGGGGGCCGGGTCCGGCCCGAGGAGTGGTCCAATCCGGCCCGCGAAAGGTTTTGGAGAATGTGATGAAACCACGACTTTCGTTAATTTTTTCAAATTTACCGGAGAAAAAAATAACAGTACTGTACAACCTGTAAAGCAGTGCGGAGTTACTTAACAGCCAGTTAATTGTAATTTGTTATGAAGTAAGTTTCAATCCTGTACTGTTGACTCGTCAGTCAGTTAGCAGCAGTGACTTAAATTCGAAGTAAACAGGTTCTCAAAAATTGTATGCGAAGTGAAGAATTAAAATACATCATTTTCCATTATTTTCAAATAATTTTTACCAATGTAAAAATGGCATACAAGAAACGTAAAGTTGACTCCAAAATCGTGCGTTTAATGAGGACTGGACAAGAGACTATTTTTTGTGGAGAACAGAGGAAACATTGTCTGCCTTATATGCACAGAAACGATCGCTGTTGCCAAAGTAAGCAATGTCAAACGTCATTACATGTCAAAACACTCTTCCAAGTTTGATGAGTTGCAAGGAGAACAAAGAGCTGTGAAAGTCAAAGGACTGAAGGGAAAGCTGTCATCTCAACAAAATGTGTTTACCAAATCAGAAGGAGAATTCAAAAAAATCCACAAAGGCGAGCTACTTAGTTTCAGAGATAATTGCAAAGAGGATGAAACCATTCAGTAATGCGAATTTGTGAAAGAGTGTGTGAATGCAGTTTTTGACTCAATGTGCCCAGAGAAAGCTCCGATTCTAAACAGTCTCAGTCTGAGTGCTAGGACAGTCGACGAGGATCGAGGAATTGTCAAAAATCTCTCTGACCAGTTGCACTCAGCAGCCTCTCAGTTCAAAGTGTTTTCCTTGGCACTTGCGAGCACGGACATTTCAGATACTGCTCAGTTGGCCATTTTTGTGCGAGGTGTTGATGATGAGTTCAATATAACTGAGGAACTTCTTGCTCTGTGCCCCATGAAAGACACTTGTACTGGAAAGGCGTTTTTCAGGAGTGTGATTCAGCAATGAAGAAAGCGAATCTGAATTATGAAAAACTCGTTGGAATTGCCACAGATGGTGCACCTGCAATGGTCGGGAGCAGAAAGGATTTCAAGGCATGTTAAAGAAAGAGCTCCAAACCAGAAACATTCCCCAAACGTTGATATGGTGCCACTGTATCATACACCAAGAATCTTTGTGCACGAAGGTCATTGGTTTCCAGGAAATCATGGCTAAAATAATATCCACTGTGAATTTCATCCGTGCTCGGGCACTGAATCATCGCCAATTCAAAGAACTTCTGGAGGAATTGGCTGCGAATTACAAAAGACGTTCTGTACTTTTCTCAAGTGAGATGGCTGAGTAGAGGGCACTCTGAAACGGGTGTGGGAGCTGAGAGAAGAAATTGCACAGTTCATGGAGTCGAAAGGAAGGCCTCTACTGGAATTCTCCGACGAACAGTGGCTCTGCGACTTTGCCTTCTTGGTCGACATTACTGAAAAGTTGAATCAGTTGAATGTGTCTATGCAGGGAAAGGACAAACTCGTTCACAATCTCTTTGGTGATATCAAGTCGTTTGAAGCCAAGCTGCTTCTTTGGAAAAGTCAATTGAGAACAATGTTTTCGATCATTTCCCTTGTCTGAAAAGTCAGAAAGAATTGAAGCCAGAAGGAGGAAGATACTCCACTGAAATCGAAAAACTCACAGCAGAGTTTTTCGGCGTTTTCAAGAGTTTCGGGCAAACGAAAATGACTTCAAAATCTTCTCAATGCCTTTTTCTGTTGATCCAGTGACAGCTCCCACGAATCTGCAGTTAGAATTGATTGATCTGCAGAACAATATGGATTTGAAGGCACAATTCTTGTCAAAACCACTAGTCGAGTTCTACAAAGACTGTGTCTCTAATGAATCTTCTCCGAACCTTCTTCATCATGCAATGAAAACAGTGACGCTGTTCGGCAGCACTTATCTCTGTGAGCAATTCTTTTCCAAGTTGAAGTATTCAAAATCGAAGAACAGAAACTCTATTTCAGATGAACATTTGGAAAACACTCTGAGAATCGCTTCCTCGCGGATGAAACCAGACATATGTGCTATTATGAATCAGAAGAAGCAGTTCCATCCTTCCCATTGACATGAATTGTACAGTTATACGTGAAATACAGTCTTTTTAGCCCTGCCATGTGGTTGTTTTAGGGATTTTCAATAAATTGTGGTTTTTTTTTCTTCGCATTTCTGGCCCCGAGCGTTCAAAAAATCTACATTTTGGCCCGCCGAATGAAAAGTTTCCCGGGCACTGCTTTAAAGAAACAAACATATGAAATATTAAGAAATTTCTTTTTGAAGTTATTCCCCTAATTGTTTCATTTGACTTTTTGTAACTGTTCACCATAATTGATGAAGAAATTACTACTGTTTTTCCCGTTGAACTTAACAAAATATCTCTGTAATTTCCAACCATCCATGTGGACATAATTTATTTACAACCTCCTACCTGGTATGCACGAGGCCACACAATTTATCATACTTCTAGCCGGTAAGAAGAAAGTTCCACTGTACCATGGCAAATGAAAGTGGAAAACTCATAAGTATATCTCAAATTCCTTTCTTAAGAGTACATAATTTGGTTTTTTCTTTTAGAATAGTTGTTGGTAGATTATTAATAGATAAAGAAAAAACAGTTCAATGTGCACTTTATTAAGTATAAATATCACGTCCCTAATACATTAAGTAGTAAAAAAACAGCAGGGGGGGGGGGGGAGGAGGAAAGGGACGCACCTGATTCCATGTCCCTCGATAAACGCAAACTTAGGGCCGGGTATATGCACCATACTAGCTCTTTTATTTAAGAATAGTGACAGTTGAAAAAATATGCTTCTAACAAAACTTGTAAGCCGTTTTGTATTAATTTTGATGTAGGAGTTAATGCAGGTTTCCCCAATGTAACGGTCGATTACCGACGTTATCGGAGAGCAAAGGTCAGTTTGATTGCAGCATATTCTGGAACAGTACATTTAAAAAACAAAATTACGAACATTAGAGATTACATACATATATTCAAAGAATGTTAGGCTATGACGTTTTCATGTTTGATTTTTTTCTGCATATGAGTTCTAAGGAGGAATTAGGTCAAGTAACGTGATAGGTTCACCTAAATTTATTGGGCTGAAGCCCGCACACCCCCTTCCCAGCTCTGCCGCCTCTGCTGATTGCAAGTCATCATTGATGATAGGACCTAAATAAAATGATTAAAACCTTGATATGAATGCACAATTAAGTTTCGTGTAACTAGCATGACCACTTTAATATGAAATTCAAATTGGTTTTTCCCGTTTTTCTGTTTGTATTATATTCAACATTCATCATATTCATGTAACGATAATGTAACGATAATCGATCCTCTGGTCTAACCCAATTGTTCGTTCCCACGTTGAAAACAAAACAACTGTAACTTGATACAACGATAGAAAGCGGGATTAGTAATTTTCTCTTTGATGTTGCTACTGCTGCGAGAAAAATCTGGGTCACTGCCAAACTGCGTTTAGAGCAGTGATACGGTCTAATCTGCTGCACCGTATAATTTAGTGCACTTGAAATAGCTCTTTGAATGATTTAGCCATTTTTATTTTCACCCGAATCAGCACTGATGGGGCTGTTATGTAGCAATAAATATTCAAGTGTTTGAAGTTTTTATACAAAAACCCCAAATGATTGTTTATTGTTCGTAACTACACATGTTGAGAAACGCTATAGCGGCCACGTGTGAATTCCGCAACTGGGAAAGACAGATCACAAGGCGTGAGAATATTGCCGAGTTTTGAGCATGAGGAGGCTGTTACCTCATTAATTTATGTCAACACGTGCTGATTTTGTGATGCGTAATCTGGTCGTAAAAACAATAACAATACCCAGGCAAACATTTAATCCGTCTGTTAATACAATTATTAGTTTGAAATAATTGTTACTCTTTAAAGTAAATGTTAAAAGACATGGATAAATCTGTAATTTTTATCACAATAGGTGTAAAACGAGAATTTCTTTAATGTTTTCATCACACATTAGCAGACTCTTAAACGCTGGAATACTTTTAACGATAGGTCAAAGGTCATCGTTGCGTATGAATTTTCTTGATTTCTATGCATTGCTACCCTGGTTTGATTCATTGATTCTTGTGTGTTTCTAACCTTCAACGCAAATTCTTCTTTGCCAACTATTACTTTAGAATAGGTAGATTGGAAAAACAAAACATAGGGCTGAGGGGATTATAAAATCTTTGACATAGAGAGGAGAAGAAAAGACACACTGTAGCACATTTATATGGATTATGGAATTAATTGATATTTTCGGGATGGTAAGGTAGGATAAACCTTTTTTTATTTCAGTTTATTCCTAACCTTACATGTATCCCAAAATTTGATTTAACCTTTTTTCAATATGGGAAAACTATGCGAAACTTCAAGGAAATAAACAAAACAGGAGATTGCTATTTTTTTCTATAATTCATTTTGACGATTGTTATACTGGGTGGGCATGGTGAGGTAGGATAAACTTAATTTATTTCACTTTCTTCATGCCCTCACCTCCCAAAAACAGATGCAACAATTACGTTTATAATTCTCCAAATATAACCTTTTTCATATTGGAAAACTAAATTGAAATTTTCCAGAGAATAAAGAAGGCAATTATTAAAGCAGACAATTAATAAAGAAGACAACTTTTTGGTTCGCATGCGCATTTATTTATAAACATTTATGCGCGCATTTATGCGAAACATTTATGCGCGATTTAAAGCATTTATGCGAAGCATTTATGCGAAAGCATTTATGCGAAGCATTTATGCGAAGCATTTATAACATTTATGCGAAGCATTTATCGCAGCTTGTTATCGGCGCATTTATGCGAAGGCGCGGCATTTACGGCGCATTTATCGCGAAGCATTTATCGCGGCATTTATCGCGGCGACGGCGCGGCATTTATCGCGGCATTTGGCGCGAAAACATTTATCGCGCGGCGAAGCATTTATCGAAAACATTTATGCGCGTTAGCATTTATGCGAAAAGCATTTATCGCGGCATTTATGCGAAGCATTTATGCGCGGCATTTATCGGCGAAGCACGGCGCGAAGCATTTATCGGCATTTATCGGGCATTTACATTTATGCGAAACATTTATGCGGCATTTATGAAACATTTATCGAAAAGCATTTATGCGAAGCATTTATGCGAAGCATTTATGCGGCATTTATGCGAAGCATTTATGCGAAAGCATTTATAAAAGCATTTATGCGAAGCTATGTAATGGCGATTACGACCGCTCGGCCGTCCACAGATTTGTCCTGAGATTTCCTCAGAAGGTGAAAGTTATTTAAAAATTCCTCAGAATTTCCTTATAAAATGTTAAAGTTTTTCAGAGGTACTTATGCTAGGATTAAAGACTAGTTCCCTGAAAAGTCTACAATACATTTGATATTTTTTTAGAAGATAACTGTAAAATGATATAATTTTTCAATATTCTTCAGAGATCCTCAAGTTTCTCTTGTAGCACTTGAGATTTGAAATCCTTAAGATTCTTCAAAATATTTGGGCACCAACAGTTGTATCAGGCATGATTTTTTAAACTCCACCTTTATTATTGTGCTCATTTGCATAAAGTTACTACAATATATGACCTGACCAGACTTTTTTATTTAGCATGCTTAGTCAGGGAGTGCGACAAGATGTGATTGCATATAAACATAGGGAGGGATGCCATGTGGGACATGGATGGGGGCCATGAGGGACATATGATATAATATTTACCATGTTGTATACACCAAGGGCTATATCAGGCATAATTATTTGACTCCACCTTTTTTTTTGATTCAACAACTTATTTGCATATAAGTTATTCTATGAACTGACACTTTAATACATAGTATGCTCAAGAAGGGACTGTGATAGCTAGGATGAGACTTCTTATGGAGCTTATGGGACGTCATGTGAGACATAGGGTGGGATGACATGTGGGATGCCATGTGGGACATGGGGTGGGATACCATATGGGACATGGGGTGGGATGCCATGTGGAACAGGGTGGAATGCCATGTAGGATATGTGGTGGAATGCCATGCAGGACATAGGGTGGATTGCCATGGGATGGAGTGTCATGTGGGACATGGGATGTCATGTGGGACATGGCGTCCCACCCCATTTCAAGAAGTCATTTGCATATAAGTTATTATATGAACTGACACTTTCATACATAGTATGCTCAATCAGTGACTGTGATAGCTAGGATGAGACTTCTTATGGAGCCTATGGGATGTCATGTGGGACATAAGGTGGGATGCCATGTGGGACATGGGGTGAGATGCCATGTGGAACAGGGTAGAATGCCATGTGGGACATGGTGGGATGCTAGAGTAACACAGAGTGTGACATAGGTTGTGATGCCATGTGTGACATAAGGTAGGATGCCATGTGTGACATAAGGTAGGATGCCATGTGTGACATAGGGTAGGAGGCTGTGTGGGACATAGGGTGGGAGGCCATGGGAACATGGGATGTGATGCCATGTGGTACATAAAGTAGGATGTCATTGGGACATTGGGAGGGATACCATGTGGAACATATGGTGGGATGCCATGTGGGACATCAGGTGGGAAGCCACTGATGCAGGACACAGGGAGGGATGCCATGTGGGACATAGGGAGGGATGTCATATGGTACATATGGTTGGATTAATGTGGGACACACATGTAGGATGGGATCCATGTGGGTCATAGCATGGAATGCCATGTGGGTCATAGCATGGAATGCCATGTGGGACATATGGTGGAATATGCCATGTGAGACACTGTGGGTGGGATGCCATGTGGGAGATATGGTGGGATGCCCTGTGGGACATATGATGGAATGCCATGTGGGACATGGGATGTCATGTGGGACATGGGGTGGGATGCCATGTGGGAGATATGGTGGAATGCCATGTGGGACATGGGGTGGGATGCCATGTGAGAGATATGGTGGAATGCCATGTAGGACATGGGACGGGATGTCGTGTGGGACATGGGGTAGGATGCCATGTGGGACATGGGGTGGGATGCCATGTGGGACATGGGGTGGGATGCCATGTGGGTCATAGGGTGGGATGCCATGTGGGAGATATGGTGGAGTGCCATGTGGGACATGGGATGGGATGTCATGTGGGACATGGGGTAGGATGCCATGTGGGACATGGGGTGGGATGCCATGTGGGACATGGGGTGGGATGCCATGTGGGACATGGGGTGGGATGCCATGTGGGACATAGGATGCCATGTGGGACTTAAGTGTGAGATGCCATTTTTATAATTGGCCGGATCATATGATATGGGTGTCAATTTGCATGGGCATGCGAACCATGACGGTATTTACAGTTCTAGTTTCTGTTTCAAATTTATTTTGAAGATTGTGAACTTGTATCCATGGCGGTCGCGTCCATCAAATGTGAGTATTTTCACAATGTAAAGTCTTATAGTATACCGCGGTGGTTGCGTACATCTAATCTGTTTATTATCATGTTGGCAATTCCTATACCGCGGCGGCCGCAAAATCTCTGATGCGTGAATTTCCCAGCTCATCACAAATCGTGATACGCGGCGCAGAGTGTGGATGGTCTATTGTTAAAAGTCACCAGCATAGTAACAGTCTAAAGCTGCGTCGGCTGCAGTAATACGGCGGACGCCGCTATTATGACAACGGGCCTAAAGATTAATGAGGCGGAGTGTTATTATGCGTATTTACTGCACTGGGCAAATGACTTTGGTCCGAGTAGAATGGCCAGACTTTATGAGGGTCATTCGCGAGTGCAAATTCATTTGAACCATGCATTAAATACGCATATAAAGATGATGCCAAAAACATTCATCTTTTAATAAAATTTATGTGTGAGATTGTTTAAAATGCATAAAAAAGAAACAAAAAGAGGAAAGTTTACATTCAATTTTTTCGCTTTGTCAAGAAATGTATCTGCTGCGGTCGTGCATTATGTAATTTAATGCATAGGTCATGACAATGCAAATACTAAATCTATTAAAGCCATGATAGTTGGAAAAACTTTAAATTCAAATGCTGTTATATGCTTTAGATTCTATTAAAACCATGATAGTTGGAAAAAATTAATTAGTTGTTCTGCTCCATAAAGTTTCAAAGAGTCAGACCCGACCTGATAAATAAGCAGGTCGGGTCAGACTTTTCTTTATTTTCTTCTTTCTAAAAACCACAAGTAGGATCAAATTATGATCAAATTTCCCTCATCAATGGCTCCATTGTATTTGTCCTCCCTTATCAATGGCTCCATTGTATTTGTCCTCCCTTATCAATGGCTCCATTGTATTTGTCCTCCCTTATCAATGGCTCCATTGTATTTGTCCTCATCAATAGCTCCATTGTATGTGTCCTCCCTTATCAATGACTCCATTGTATTTGTCTTCCCTTATCAATGGCTCCATTGTATTTGTTCTCCCTTATCAATGGCTCCATTGTATGTGTCCTACATGGTCCTGAGTTGTTGTGGAAGTTGGCATTGAATATCATAATAGCAATTAATGAAGTCCTTATTATGTGCTTGAGTGGTTATTATAATTAAGACAAGTTGTCTCATTATTTGCTATAGTAAGTTTGTGGCTATGATTTGCTGCAACAAATTTTTAAGAATAAGGACAAGTCATGTGTATTGAAATGCCTTTTTTTGCCTTAAAACCTATTAAAAACCATTATCATTGCAAATATTTTCATTAAAATTAAAAATTGACCATATTACAGCTTTTAGAATTGTCACACACTAATATGCAAACTGTAGTGATATGTAAGATAATGCATGAATGAATGCACGACCTGGCTATATTCTTGTGAATAGCATAATTCTTTTAAATGGTGCAGCAAGTTCGGACCAACAATTTTTTTTAATGTTTATCATGCCCTAATGAATTTCCAGGAATAAACTTTCCATGATGTTCATAAACTGGAATTTAGGAATGGAATTTAAAGGATTTCATAAAGATAGTGAGAATTACCCAATCTTTAATTCAACTTCCCTGTCTTACATCACAAATTTAGCAGATAGTGATAATTACTCAAACTTTAATTTGAACTTCCCTGTCTTACATCACAAATTTAGCAGATAGTTAGAATTGCCTGAACTTTGATTCAACTTCCCTGTCTTACATCACAAATTTAGCAGATAGTGAGAAATACTCAAGCTTTATTTCAACTTTCCTGTCTTACATCACAAATTTGAAGATAGTGAGAATTACTCAAACTTTGATTCAACTTCCCTGTCTTACATCACAAATTTAGCAGATAGTGAAAATTACTCAAACTTTGATTCAACTTTCCTGTCTTACATCACAAATTTAGCAAATAGTGAGAATTATTCAAACTTTGATTCAACTTCCCTGTCTTACATCACAAATTTAGCAGATGGTGAGAATTACTCAAATGTTGATTCAACTTTGAATATAACAAAACACCAAAATAGTACATCTAACCACTCTTGACTTTTTTGTTTTCTTTCTTGTTAAGATTTCTCCCAAACTTGGCAAGGACAGCCCTGGAGAAGACTCTGAGTGATCTAGACATCTCACCATCTGGCCGATCCATGGATAAGATGCCGTTGGAAGATGTGGAAAAGTCCATCACATGTCAGTTTTTTTTCTGTTTGTTTGTAATACTGTTTGTCGTCACATGACTTACGCAACGATTGGAGCAATGACACATAAAGATAGGTACAAAGTCTTACTGGGGGTTGGGTACAATTTCTTGCTGGGGGTAAGGTACAATGTCTTGCTGGGGGTTGGGTACAATGTCTTAATGGGGGTAGGGTACAAAGTCTTGCTGGGGGTTGGGTACAATGTCTTGCTGGGGGTTGGGTACAATGTCTTGCTGGGGGAAATCAGTGGTGTAACAGAGGCAGCTGTGACCCTTGGTAAATAAAAAAACATTCAGAATCCTTGGTTTTGCTCTGACTAGGGGGAAATGAACTGTATCCTTGTTTTTGAAATTCCTTTTGTTTTGGCTGAAAAAATGGATACACATTATAATTATTATTATTAACTCTTTCTTCTTTAGAAAAGATTACTCCATTCCTCTAACCTGATGCGTCATAGTTTACCTTCTCTTAAATTGCATCATTTCTTGTTTTAGTCATTTTGATCTACTTTAACCTCTTAATATGCAGATTAGTCTAATCAATTTAATTTGTTCCTCATAAGGTGAGGTCAAGGATGGGAAGCTGCGGATTGGTCACACGGAAATGCCGCTCTACAACCCCCAGAACAGAATGCTGGTCCCAGACACGCTCTTTTATGAAAACCCTCAGGTATAGCGGCTTATTATAACCCTTTTTTTTTTTTTTGACTTCATTTGCATGACGTGTTAATTTATCTCAAAACCTACTAAAACTCAACTCAAAATCTACTTAAACTTAAATCAGCAATGCATAAACCCTTGTGTAGATGAGCTTCATTTTTTAAGGATTAGTTCAGTGGTCAAGCAAGTCTATCTGATGTGAAAGGTTTTCTCATCAAAATGTTGAATGGGGGGCATGATGAAGTTAGGAATTCTTAGATACAGCTCTTCTCCTTCAAACTTATAAAGATCAATATATAATAGTGGATCAAAAAGATCAATAAATAATAGTGGATCAATAAGATCAATTAATAATAGTGGATCAATAAGATCAATAAATAATAGTGGATCAATAAATGACAGTGGATTTGCTCTATTCATCTGATGTATATTATGCTTGAAAAATATTGAAATTAGATTAACTGTGGTGTTAATATTGATTTTCAGGTCATCCACCATAAGTGCTTCAGGGCATTACAACTTTTGAAATCTTTTCCTTTGAAATTTTCTTTCTCGTCAGCACATGGCGGTGATGGAGGACATGTTGAAAGACTTCCGACTAGGTGAACATCTTCTGCTCATAGGCAACCAGGGTGTGGGCAAGAACAAGCTTGTGGATCGGTTCCTTTATCTAATGAATAGACCAAGGCAATACATTCAGCTCCACAGGTACCTTCTGTTACACATATATCGCAAAAACCTAAAAATATGCTTATTTGATTTGGTGCATTTCTTCATGCCCAGGCATTATAATTATAAGTCCCTTCTACATCACCTGTTCTTTTCATTTCAAGCAAAAAAGAAAATTACAAGCAATTAGGATCTCATTTCCTTCATCAATCATACTATGTGTCTTATTGCTCTAAGGTTGTTATGGAAGGAGGCATTACATATCAATATGGTACCAGGTGGAGTACTTATTGTGTGACTGAGTTGTCATTATTTATATTAGGGATAAGTAATAATCATTTACTCCAGAAACCTTTGTGGATTGATTTGCTGAAACAAATTTTAAGCAACAACACATGTACTGTTTTGGCCTCTCTAAAACAACACTTGCAAAACTTCAGACTGTTCAGAATTCTGCTGACAAGCTTGAAGCTCCTTAATCCTGCTATGATCACAAATTACCAGTGCTACAATCACTCTGGTTGTTTCCTTCATCCTGCTATGATGACATATCACCAGTGCTACAGTCACTCTGTTTGTTTCTTCATCCTGCTATGATCACATACCACCAGTGCTACAATCACTCTGTTTGTTTCTTCATCCTGCTATGATCACATATCACCAGTGCTACAATCACTCTGTTTGTTCCTTCATCCTGCTATGATCACATATAACCAGTGCTACGATCACTCTGTTTGTTTCCTTCATCCTGCTACAATCACATATCACCAGTGCTACAATCACTCTGTTTGTTCCTTCATCCTGCTATGATCACATATAACCAGTGCTACGATCACTCTGTTTGTTCCTTCATCCTGCTATGATCACATATAACCAGTGCTACGATCACTCTGTTTGTTCCTTCATCCTGCTATGATCACATACCACCAGTGCTACAATCACTCTGTTTGTTTCTTCATCCTGCTACAATCACATATCACCAATGCTACAATCACTCTGTTTGTTTCTTCATCCTGCTATGATCACATATCACCAGTGCTACGATCACTTTGTTTGTTCCTTCATCCTGCTATGATCACATATAACCAGTGCTACAATCACTCTGTTTGTTTCCTTCATCCTGCTACAATCACATATCACCAGTGCTACAATCACTCTGTTTGTTCCTTCATCCTGCTACAATCACATATCACCAGTGCTACGATCACTCTGTTTGTTCCTTCATCCTGCTATGATCAAATACAGTATCACCAATGCTACAATCACTCTGTTGTTTCCTTCATCCTGCTATGATCACATATCACCATTGCTACAATCACTCTGTTTGTTCCTTCATCCTGTTATGATCACATATCACCAGTGCTACAATCACTTTGTTTGTTCCTTCATCCTGCTATGATTACAAATCACCAGTGCTACAATCACTCTGGTTGTTTCCTTCATTCTGCTATGATCACATATCACCAGTGCTACGAGCACTCTGTTTGTTCCTTCATCCTGCTATGATCACATAAAGCCAGTGCTACGATCACTCTGTTTGTTCCTTCATCCTGCTATGATCAAATACATTATCACCAGTGCTACAATCACTCTGTTTGTTCCTTTATCCTGCTATGATCACATATCACCAGTGCTACAATCACTCTGTTTGTTCCTTCATCCTGCTATGATCACATATCACCAGTGCTACAATCACTCTGTTTGTTCCTTCATCCTGCTATGATCACATATAACCAGTGCTACGATCACTCTGTTTGTTTCCTTCATCCTGCTACAATCACATATCACCAGTGCTACGATCACTCTGTTTGTTCCTTCATCCTGCTATGATCAAATACAGTATCACCAATGCTACAATCACTCTGTTGTTTCCTTCATCCTGCTATGATCACATATCACCAGTGCTACGATCACTCTGTTTGTTCCTTCATCCTGCTATGATCACATAAAGCCAGTGCTACGATCACTCTGTTTGTTCCTTCATCCTGCTATGATCAAATACATTATCACCAGTGCTACAATCACTCTGTTTGTTCCTTCATCCTGCTATGATGACATATCACCAGTGCTACAATCACTCTGTTTGTTCCTTCATCCTGCTATGATCACATATAACCAGTGCTACAATCACTTTGTTTGTTCCTTCATCCTGCTATGATCACATATCACCAGTGCTACGATCACTCTGTTTGTTCCTTCATCCTGCTATTATCACATATCACCAGTGCTACGATCACTCTGTTTGTTCCTTCATCCTGCTATGATCACATATCACCAGTGCTACGATCACTCTGTTTGTTTCCTTCATCCTGCTACAATCACATATCACCAGTGCTACAATCACTCTGTTTGTTTCTTCATCCTGCTATGATCACATATCACCAGTGCTACAATCACTCTGTTTGTTCCTTCATCCTGCTATGATCACATATAACCAGTGCTACGATCACTCTGTTTGTTCCTTCATCCTGCTATGATCACATATAGCCAGTGCTACGATCACTCTGTTTGTTCCTTCATCCTGCTATGATCACATATAACCAGTGCTACAATCACTTTGTTTGTTCCTTCATCCTGCTATGATCACATATCACCAGTGCTTCAATCACTCTGTTTGTTCCTTCATCCTGCTACAATCACATATCACCAGTGCTACAATCACTTTGTTTGTTCCTTCATCCTGCTATGATCACATATCACCAATGCTACAATCACTCTGTTTGTTCCTTCATCCTGCTATGATCACATATCACCAGTGCTACGATCACTCTGTTTCTTTCTTAATCCTGCTACAATCACATATCACCAGTGCTACAATCACTCTGTTTGTTTCTTCATCCTGCTATGATCACATATAACCAGTGCTACGATCACTCTGTTTGTTCCTTCATCCTGCTATGATCACATATAACCAGTGCTACAATCACTCTGTTTGTTTCCTATAAAGCAGCTGCCAATGCATGTACAAGTTGCTTCTCTGATGTATAATGCTCAACACTCTCTTGTTCCTGGATACACTCAGCCTCTTTGATATTTGGCTGGTAAACATCATCCAAACAAAAGAACTTTTGTTGTCTATGGCCCCTCATTTTTGCTGCAGCCTCTCTTTGGAGTGATCTACTTTATTTGATTAACAATGCACCATCATCTTTTAAATGTCTCTTGAAACCCACTTTTATTCATCAACTAATGACATCACAAAGCTGCATATTCCCTTGAATAGCAATGCCTTTAAATTGAAAATCTGTAAAATGGTCAATATAACTGGTATTAAGGGGGGTGATGTAAGGTGATAATATTTTAGGGCTCCTGGTAAACCTTTAAAAACCTTTAAAACCTTTAAAAACCTTTATTGACAAATTGAACCTTTGTTTCTTTCAAAATAACCTTTAAAAATCTTTATTTTCAAAGTAAAGTAAAATAAATGATTCGAGTGCCAAGGTTTTAGCTTCATTGGTAAGTATACACATCCATTTAATAGCATATCTGTTCTCAACACACATTTAAAAAGTAGCAGGACCAAAATAAAAATTTCCAACTTCACGTAAGTAATGGACTTTTGGCACCACCAACTGCCTTTTGCCCCAGAATATGCTCATTGTATGAAAATTTATTCCATGAGTTAACCTTTATAAACCTTTTTATTTAAATCCAAAACCTTTAAAAACCTTTATTTCAACTTTTCCAACCATTTAAAAAAAGAGTCACCGGGAGGCCTGTAATATTTTCTTTTTGGTTCTGATGCTATAGCATATGGAACCTATGCAGTCATACTGGCGTGTGTATGGGTATGTGTATGTATAGTGTGTCTGTGACAGTCAGCTTGGAAATACGATATCTCAAGAATGACACTGGATGCATGTCATAAATGGTACACAGATAGTTCATGGTCTGTATATGTGGCCTATTGGTTTTAGTGGTGATGTCATGCATATCAATGAGTAGGCAGGGCTTCAATAAAAAATCTTGAAATGCTAATAATTTAACAACTACATGTCTCTTGTAATTCATATTTGGTATGTTTATGTTGTTAGCTAGTTGTTTCATATTCATGGTGTAAAATTGTTGAATATCATTTACATATACATAGTGGGCAGGGCTTATATGGTTTTGCTGAAAAGAGCTTGTAAGCACAGTAATTAAGGACAATACATTGGATGCAGCACAGGTCATATGTGGTACACAGATAACTCAATATTCATTTGTGTGCCCTATCGTTTTTGGTGGTGATGTCATGCATATTACAGAGTTGGGGAGGGGAGAAGGAATAATGTACAAAACTGAAAAATATTGTCAATATATTATTATTGTCAGCTATTGTGTGCATGCTTGTGTTGTTGACAGGTTCGATCACTAATATGCATGCCTTAATATAAAAATGCTCCAAAAAACACATTTCACCCATGTCGTATGTGATACACAGATGATTTATGGTCCGTATATGTGACCTATTGTTTTGGTAGTGATATCATGTTGGTGGGTTTTTATGTAAAATTCTTAAAACAGATGTGCAACCCTATGCACATTTGGCATCATTCTTGTAATGTTGTCAACTGATTCTATTTTATTGATATGCATGGTGGGCATGGCTTATAAATATATGTTATTCAGCATATATCATGATATGCGATGACAGTTTGAACTTGAAAATCAACCAACAGTGAAACACTGCATCAGAACCACTAAACATTTTGGTTTTCCGGGTTTTTTTTCTTCAGAGACACAACAGTGCAGACGCTGACCCTTCAACCCACTGTGCAAGATGGTGTGATCATTTATGAAGATTCACCTCTAGTAAGTCATGGCGTCTTCCCCTCACGGCACTGTTTACAGCTTTTTATGCTCTATGCTTTCTTGTGGTAATGGATGTAGATGAACTATCACCTTGGTTGGTGTAGTTTCCATTTTTTACACATTAAGCTGGATTTTTGTTAGTTGTCACTGTTTTACACATTTAGATGCACTCTTTTTAGATATAAATTTTAGATATTTAGCTGAGCTCTCATTTAGTTCACAGTTTGACACCATAGTCCATGCTTTTTAAGATTTACACAGTTAGCTGTGTTCTCTTTTAGCAGTCCGGGAGCAACCCAGAAAATAGGCTACTTTAAAATACCCCCCCAAAAACGGTCCTTTTTACAGGCACGTCATGTGATGTGGTTCTAACATGCACTAAAGCTAAAGGGTGTTTACATTTTCGCTCCGGATTGTTCAAATTTCCATTGGCTCCTGTGAAATTTTACAACTGGTAGGATATAAAAATTCAAAAGATTGGCTGCTGCCTTTTGAAGTTCACTGTCGCCTTTATTTTGCAATCATCACCTTTGTTTACACCTTTTTAACACTAACTCCCCGACCTACCTTCACCCTGCCACAGGTTGCCTTACCTGTATTGACCTGTCTATCTGTTCCCCCAACCTCCTCCCTGATTGTTTTAGCTGGGGAGTCACTGCTGACCTCTGTGGTAGTGATCATTACCCTCTTCTTATATACTCCAACCTTCAAACCCCCACTGACCACACCCCAAATTGGAACCTCGAGAAGGCTGACTGGCCCCTTTTCGAAACCCTCTGTGACTCACACTTCTCCCCCCATCTCCTCGAGGATGAGGATCCCATGTCAAACTTCAGTAATATCCTTATTAACATCGCCACCTGCTCAATTCCCAAAACCTCCAAACCCCCAAATCATCCCTCCAACCCCTGGTTCTCTGATGACTGCAAAACCGCCATCAAGAACAGGAAAAGAGCCCTCAGGAACTTTAAAACTAACCCAATCACCCATAACCTCAACCTCTTTCCCATCAGCCGTGCCAAGGCCAGATGCACTATCGAGGACAGTAAAACTAACACTTGGAACAACTTCATCTCTTCTCTCACCACCAACACCCCCACTAAGAAGATTTGGAGAATGGTTAACAGCTTCCACGGCAGAGTGGGCAAATCTCCCATCTCCCATCTCTCTCAGAATGGTGACCTTCTCACCGCAAAAAAGGACATCGTTAATCATTTCGCCGCCACTTTCAGCAACATCTCGTCCTCGACCAACTACTCCAATGCCTTCAAAACCAAAAAAGCTTCTGATAAAGCCCGGAAAATCACTTTTCCTTCCGACAACTCTGAAAGCTACAACGCCCCTCTCACCCTTTCTGAATTAAACCTAGCCATCCACGACGCTGGCTGTACCTCCAAGGGCCCAGATAACATTCCCTACCAGTTCCTGAAACACCTCCCCATCAAGGCCACCACTACCCTACTCACAATCTTCAACAACATTTGGACCTCACACTCCTTTCCCCCTATATGGAGGACAGCTATTGTCATCCCTGTCCTTAAACCGGGGAAAGACGGTACCGACCCCTCCAGCTACAGCCCCATCGCCCTAACTTGCTGTCTCTGTAAAATTATGGAAAGGATCATTAATCAGAGACTAAACTGGTTTCTTGAGACCAACAGAATCCTTTCCCCTGACCAAAGCGGCTTCCGAAAACGTCGCAATACCCTAGACCAGTTAATTACGCTCGACACCGCTATCAGGGAATCCTTTGCAAAAAAGGAACACCTCATTGCCATATTTTTTGACCTTGAGAAAGCTTTCGACACTACTTGAAAATAAGGCATTACCTGCAAACTTCACACCATCAGCCTCAGAGGCCATCTCCCCATCTTTATTCAAAACTTCCTCTCATCCAGGCAGTTCCAAGTTCGCATTGGCCACACCCTCTCCAACCTGTACCCCAAAGAAGAGGGCGTCCCCCAAGGCAGCATCCTCTCTCCCACTCTCTTCAACCTGAGCATCAATGACATCGCGGATAACCTTGGCCCCAACATCAAACGTACCTTATATGTGGATGACTTCACCATCTTCTACTCCTCCCCTAGCTTTCCTATTGTTGAAAGTAGGCTCCAAATCAGCCTCGACCTGCTGCAAGACTGGAGCAACAATAACGGTTTTAAATTCTCCAAAGACAAGACAGTCTGCATGCACTTTTGTCATTGCAACAACCTCCACCCCAACCCGAACTTTGTGCTCAATGGTAATTGCATCCCAAAAGTTGAACACACAAAGTTCGTAGGTCTAACTCTAGACCCTAAGCTTACCTACAAGCAATACATCACCAACCTGAAACTGAAATGCAACAGCTCCCTCAACATCCTCAGACTCCTCTCCAACACCACTTGGGGTGCGAACCGCTTTGCTCTCCTCAAAATTTTCAGGCTCACCATTCGTGCCAAGCTTGATTATGGCAATATTGTCTACTGTGTCGCTCACAACTCATACCTCAACCACATCAACACCATCCAAAATAAAGCCCCCAGGCTTTGTCTAGGTGCTTACAGGACCTCCCCAATCACCAGCCTTCATGTTGAAGCCAACGAACCCCCCTTTCTACTTAGATGTAGAAAGCTTAGCCTATCCTATGCTTTTAGGGTCCTCACCAACACCCAGAACCCTGTTTACAACCTCATTAGGTACCCCAATTTCTTCACCCTCTTTGATAGGACTAAAACCCTATCCCCTTCCTTCAGCTTACGCATTAAATCAGACCTCTTCCATCTCGGCATCAACCCCACCACTCTCGACACCTTCTCCTGGCCCACTTTTCCTCCTTGGGCCACCCCCCTCCCTTCTGTCCACCTGGGCCTCTCCACTCATCACAAAGCTCAAACCCATCCTAACCTCTTTATCAATCTCCACAACCAAGTCTAAGACCAACTCTCAAATTACACCTCCATCTATACTGATGGGTCCAAGAAGGGCAACAAGACAGCTGCTGCTGCGGTCATCCAAGACATCACCCTCAGTAGCAGACTTCCCGACTACTCATCCATCTTTTCAGCCGAGGCTAAGGCCATTCTCCTTGCCCTTAACTTTATTGAGTACTCCCCGCTCAGCCACTTTGTTATTTTCTCTGACTCAAAGGCTGTTCTTACTTCTTTACTCAACCTTAAATAGGATAACCTCACATGCCACCTCCTCCTCCGCAAACTCCTTTCTCCCACCCTCTGCAGGAAAAGTATTCTTTTGTTCTGGATACCCAGCCATGTTGGCATCCCGGGTAATGACAGGGCTGATGCAGCCGCTAAGCTTGCCCTCACCCTCCTCCCTGCCCCTTTTCCCAAAACCCCCTCTGACATCAAATCGCTTATCGCTTCCCTTGTTCGGGACCGCTGGCAAACCTCATGGAAGTCCCAAATTGATAACAAACTCCATGTCATCCAGCCCACAATTCCGATCAAAGCCACCATCAACAACCTCTCTCGTATTGACAACGTTCATATTACCCGTCTTAGAATTGGTCACACTCATCTCACCCACTCCCACCTCTTTATTGGCTCCCCCCAACCCCTCTGCAAAAATTGCCATTGCACCCTCACAATCCATCATGTTCTCCTTGCTTGCCTCCTGTACAACCTTCCCAGAGCTTCCCTTACTCCCTACAACTCAATTGCTGAGTTCTTCCAGAAAAATCCTCTGGATAAGATTATCTCCTTCCTTCATTATGCCTCCCTCTACGACCATATTTAATTCTCCTCTTCCACCCCCTCTCTACTTTGTTTTTGTTTCCACCATGCACCTCCCCTCACGATCACAGCTTTCTGACCTTTTGTTCTTAAATTTCTCTTATTCTCCCCCTGTATCCTTTCCTTCCTACCTCTAGAATGATCTGACCTCTCAGGCACAATTTGACCTTAGTTGTTGTGGTGTCGTTAAGCCATCATCAAACAAACACACCTTTTTAATTATCTTTTATAAACAAAAGGCAGCGTCCAAAAGTTTGAATATTCATATCCTACCAGGAGTTCAAACTTTCACAGTAGCCAATGGAAATTGGAACAATCCAGAGCGGAAAATGTAAACACCCATAAGCTTTAGTGCATGTACGAACAAGGTCAGGTGACGTGCTTGTAAAAAAGACCCTATTTTAGGGGTATTTTAAAGTACCCTATTTTTTGGGCTGCTTCCGGGCTGCTCAGTTTCAGTAAAAAGTTGCTAAACCTTTTGGCAATCTTGTAAGATCTTGTAAGTTTCATGTCTGCTCTTAAGCAGTGATATAGAATGGATTGTTTATAGAATAGAATAAACTTGATTAAACCCACGAGGGGTAATTCACTGCTCACTTTAAATTCAAATAAAAACAAATATAACAGGTATAAATACATGAGTAAAACATGAAATATGAGGATTGAAATTAAAAAGAGGAAAAAAATTCATATAATATGCAAGAATAATGAATATCATGCTAGAATATTATATGTAAGAATAATGAATATCATGCTAGAATATAATATGTAAGAATAATGAATATCATGCTAGAATATAATATGTAAGAATAATGAATATCATGCTAGAATATAAAATGTAAGAATAATGAATATCATGCTAGAATATAATATGTAAGAATAATGAATATCATGCTAGAATATAATATGTAAGAATAATGAATATCATGCTAGAATATAGTATGTAAAAATAATGAATATCATGCTAGAATATAATATGTAAGAATAATGAATATCATGCTAGAATATAATATGCAAGAATAATGAATATTATGCTAGAATATAAAATGTTGTGTTAAAGGGTCTGAAATAAGAAGCAAGAGCTAACGATTGAAATTTGAATTGTGTAATTTTATATATTTGAGGAATAATTGATAAAGAATGTCTATTTGTTATGGCCACTGACAATCTCATTCTGCCTCTACGTGGTAGCACCATTCTGTCTAAATAATGGCGAAGTGGGTGGACATCATCGCTCATTCATTATCTTAACAGCAATAAAAGCGGTCAGGTAGTAAAGTGTTTGATGTATTTGACGTCTTTCTTCAAAGGTGAAAGCGGTCAAGTATGGGCATGTGTTGGTGGTGGACGAGGCAGACAAGGCTCCCACTCATGTCACCTGCATCCTCAAAGCATTGGTTGAAAGCGGAGACATGGTTCTTGCTGATGGGAGGAAGATTATTCAAGGTGTGTGTGGTAGAGATGAAGCATGGTAAAAGATTGTTCAAGGTGGGTGCGGTAAAGATGAACTATGGAAAAAGATTGTTTAAGGTGGGTGTGGCACAGATATACCATGGTTAAAGATTGTTCAAGGTGGGTGTGGTACAGATTAAACATGGTGAAAGATTATTCAAGGTGGGTATGGTACAGATTAACCATGGGGAAAGATTGTTCAAGTGGGTGTGGTACAAATTAAGCATGGTGAAAGATTGTTGAAGGTAGGTGTGGTACAGATTAACCTTGGTGAAAGATTGTTCAAGGTGGGTGTGGTACAGATTAACCTTGGTGAAAGATTTTTGAAGGTGGGTGTGGTACAGATTAACCATAGTGAAAGATTGTTGAAGGTGGGTGTGGTACCGATTAACCTTCGTGAGAGATTGTTCAAGGTGGGTGTGGTACAGATTATAAATGGTGAAAGATTAAAAATTGTAGCCAAGTATAGAGCTGGTGCCCAAAGTAATATTTTTGTCAAAGTAAGAAACTGGTCAGAACACCAATGGTTGAATTTTTGGTCATGCTTCAGGCCTCGACAGATATTTTGCCACCCACTTGCCAGGTTGACGAGTTGACCCTAATATTGGTCTCCAAATACAAACATTTGCCATCAACTTAAGTCAAGATGTCAGTCATTTTAAGTGCAAGAATTCTTTCCCCAATAACCATTTGAAGTGATTATAAACTGGTCTGCATTTCATTAAAACATAAGAATCTTGTCATTTATATATTTACAAATTAAAGCAAAATAGTTAACTTTGAGTGTGTTTTTACTTTATCTGCTGCAAAATTATCAAAAAAGTCAGGTTTTGACAGTTTCACCAAAAACTTTTCATATTTAACCCCCTTATGTGATATTGATCTTTGACATTAATTGTAAGGGAAGAGAGATTAATATGTTGTTGACAAAAACCTGATAACTGAAACCTCTTCTTTGCATTGAATTTCTTCTAATTCATAATAGCTCACTGACCTGGTGAGTAACATTTGACAGTAAGTCACCAGAAGCAATTTGACATTCACCAATGGTGAGCTGGTGACTATTTATTAAGGCTTAATAGCAATGACATACTTAGTACAACCTCATCCAACTCTTTTACCATCAATAACTTGCAGTATCTTTTATACCCTTACACTACTTCATTATTTTCCTGTTTATTGCACCATACATTCTTTCAGTTAGTTTGATGTAATGTGACCTCTCTGGTACAATGTGACCTGGTTGGGGATGTTCTGACAAATCAATCTGTCTTCTTGTCTTGCAGGAAATCAAAGCATGAGTTCTACGGAAAACATCATTGTGACTCACCCTGACTTCAGGATGATGGTCCTTGCCAATCGCCCAGGGTTTCCGTTTCTTGGGAATGACTTCTTTGGCGCACTGGGTGTGTATACATTCTCTGAAGACCATCGTTGAAACAGCAATAGCCATATTCCCTGAACAACCATAAAAATACCAAATTTTCTCATCAAATTAGGATGCAGAAATTGAGCATATTACAGCTTTTTGAATATTCTTGTGTAAATATGGAAATTTTAAAAGTAAATTTGAAGTCACACCCTAATGAAATTAATAGTTTGAAAAACTGTCTTATCATTTTAAAGACTGAAATTTAAGCAATGAGGAATTATGTGAATATCTTGATTATGCCACTTAGAATAGTCGTGCATTGCACTCTATATAGTGAGATCATGTTTTTGAAGAGTATAAAGAGTATGACAAGTATGTTGATTTAATGTTCTGCTTTTTTCGATGCTCACAAGTTATGAACCCCAAGTATACTGTTAATATCAACATTCTTTCCCTCTAATTGCCTAACTCCATTTCAAAAAAGCTTGCTATATGCAATTGTACACTTTATAGATGAATGGAATTGTGACTGACTATCATGTACATTTTGTTTGCTTAGTGGTAGTGTTCACTTTTCAGCAGGTTCAATTCTAGATCAGGTCATACCAGAAACTATTAAATTGCTATCTGTTGATTCCTTACATATATTAGATATAGGATATAAACAGGGCGGTAGTGTAAAGTTGAAGTGGGAAAAAGGGAAAAACATGAACATTTTCTATATTTTCTTCACAGGTGATATATTCAGCTGTCATGCAATAGACAACCCAGATATGGAGTCCGAACTAGCCATGCTGAAGAGGTACGGCCCACACGTACCAGACTCGGTGCTGAGGAAGCTGGTGCTGGCGTTTGGGGAGCTCAGAGACATGGCAGATCAGGGTCTTATTTCATACCCGTATTCCACTAGGGAGGTGGTCAACATGGTGAAGCATTTGGAGGTAAGACCCCATGGGGATGTACTTAAAGATCAGGTAGAGGCAACATGCGCTATATTGTTTAAGAATATCCAGTAAAACCATCAAAATAGGAACAATCCCCCTCTGCTACAATTGCCTATTTTATGGCTTTTCAGTTTTTTGGTGAGCATACGAAGCATAATGCGAACCTGTGTAATGGCGATTTCGTCCATCGGGCCATCAACAGTTTTTCCTGAGATTTCCTCAGAAATGTTAGTTTTTTGAGAATTTCTCTAAAAATGTTAGTTTCTTTAGAGTTCCCCAGTATAAGTTAAAAGTTTCTTCAGATATGTTTGTGTAAGGTTAGAATTTCCTTACAAGATTTTAAAGTTTTTCAGAGACACTTAAGACAGATTGAAGACTCATTTCCTTCAGAAGTTGAAAAAGATAACTGTAAGATGATATAATTATCCAATATTTTTCAGAGATCCTCAAGCGTCTCTCTCGTAGCACTGGAGATTTAAAATTCTTCAAAATATTTGGGCACCAACAGTTGTATCAGGCATGATTATTCAACTCTGTGTTTGTTATTATGGTCATTTGCATAAAGTTGCTACAGTATATGAACTGCCTAGACTTTTTTTATTTAGTATGCTCAGTCAGGGAGTGTGACAGGAAGTGACTGCATATGGACATAGGGAGGGATGCCATGTGGGACATGGATGGTGGCCATGCGGGACATATGATAGAATATATACCATGTGGTATACACCAAGGGCTATATCAGGCATATTTTTTTGACTCCGCCTTTTTTTCTTATTCAACAAGTAATTTGCATATAAGTTACTATATGAACTGACACTTTCATACATAGTATGCTCAAGAAGGGACTGTGATAGCTAGTATGAGACTTCCTATGGAGCCTATGGGATGTCATGTGGGACATGGGGTGGTACGCCATGTGGGACATGGGGTAGGATGCCATGTGGAATGCCATGTAGGATATATGGTGGAATGCCATGTGGGTACATAGGGTGGAATGCCATGAGATGGGATGTCATGTGGGACATGGGATGTCATGTGTGATATGGGGTGGGATGTCATGTGGGACATGGGGTGGGATGTCATGTGGGACATTGGTAGGGATGTCATGTGGTTCATATGTTTGAATTAATGTGGGACATACATGTAGGATGGGATCCATGTGGGACATAGAGTGGGATACCATGTGGGTCATAGGGGGGATGGTATTTACCGTTCTAGTTTAAAATGTTATGTCAATTTGTGATATATGAAAAGGCATATCTAATTTTCGTATGTAAAACCTTTGTTTTGTAATCATGAGCCACAGTAACTTTAGGACAGCAGAGGATTCTAACAAAAGGTTCTTGGAGTTTTCCCATACTCCAATCAGCTTGTAGAAGGAAAAGACAATCTTATCATTTTCAAAGACTGAAGTAAAAGTCGTCTTCCTGTTCATACATCACAAATTTTGCATATGTAAAAAAATTCCTAAATTCTGATCAGCTATTAAGCCGCAGTATGTCATCCAAATTGTAAGGCCGTTCTGCTCAGAATTTCAAACACATAATAGTAAGTAAAACAGAATTTTTTTGTAGCTGTCGCATGTACATTCAAAGCCATTGTGATACCCAGATACTTAGCTTTTTGTGATTTTCTTGAGTACTGCAATTAAAATGTTCAACTAGCAAATGTATATGCTGATGTGAGGAAGATCAAATTTTGAGTCTTTATACATTTGTTTATTGTACTGAAATGTTTTCCACATCCCTTATGTCTTACAGGAATTTCCATCTGAAGGTTTGGCAACTGTGGTGTCAAATGTCTTTGATTTTGACTCTTATAACAAGGAGCTACAGGAACAAGTCACGTCCACTCTTCACAAACATGGCATCCCTGTTGGTGCCCAGCCTGGCAACGTACTACTAGCACAAGAGTGAGCACAACAAGCCAATATATTACAAAGCAGATTAAAGATATAAATAGAATAAGCAGCAGGTTCAAATAGCCAATCAAATCACAAGAAGAGACCAAGCCTCAAGTGTTATGGATATATTGAAGATTCAAAATGGCCAAGTAATTTGTAATATTCAAATGATGAAATTTGAACCAGTTTTTTGTTGGGGGGGTAGGGGGGTTGTATTGATTCATTTAGTGATAACATTGTTTTCATGCTTTTGTATAATTCCTTCTGTTTGGGGGATTTCTGACACAGAATAACAATTACTGTTTAAACAACAAGATGTTGGACTTGTGCATCAGTAAACACATGATACAATTTTTATGCTCAGAGATAGAGCTTTGCAAATTATTATATGTGATTATTTTCCCCCTTGTTTTCAGTTTAATTTCAATGAGCATTCAAATCATATTTCATATCTGTTAACTTTGTTGATATATTGCTTTGCAAATTATGCAAAACACACTTGGCAAAGTTTTTTAAAGATAAAACAGGATGAAATTTTGGTAAAATAAAATAAAAGTTGGGAAGCATATTGGGTTGGGATGTCAATGCAAAAAGTACATAGTTTGATTCCTGACATGAATCCAATGTTGTGTCCTTGAACAGGATAAAGTTGTTTAAGTGAGTAAAAACCATGTAACAAAGTTAATCTATAAAGAACTGTTGTCCCATCTAGGAAGTGGTGGACTCTCAAACACATATACCACAGACATTAATGTTGGTGGAGTACTAGAGGTTGGGGTGGGAGTGGTGGTTGGGAGGTAAGGTGGAGAGCAGTTTTTGAGCTCTTCACTTAAAGAGGCAAAACAATTTGACAACATTTAAATGTGGCAAATGTTATATTTTACTGACTACAATATAATGAAGGTCTTGTACTTGAAACCTACAACACCTTCTATTAATTGTTATTGTTGAACATCACGGTCCATTTGAAATGTAAATATTTTGTCACAATTGGTTTTGAGTATTACATATGGTGATAGTCATTATATTTATAGTTGTCTTTGTATTTGAGAGAGAATAACTTCAAAGCTAGTTATTGTCTGAAGTGGCCTACTTAGTATTCATTAGGAACAAATGTTGAGGGATGGAATTTGTTAGTTTTGTCTTAACCGTAATCTTGAATCAGAAGATTATTACACTATTGAAATAGAGTTTAAATGGTTTTATTTGGACGAATGTAAGATATTTTGAAGACCATGTAATATGTCAATTTATATACATATGATATTTACAGAGTTCATAAAATTGTTGAACATTGAACAAGTTCATTTCTGGTTGATTTGTTGAACCCTAGAATGTATCATAAGGAGTGTATGAGTCTGAAGAACGATTAAAATATACATGTCACAGCATAAAATGTCCTTATTGTTTGCATTGTTTTGAAGCAACAAGAACAGAGAAGAACTTTATGGTAACATTTACAGTAACCATTTAAAAATTGTTGGTTGTTAGATTAATAATGTTATTAATGATGTTATTAATGATGTTATTTTGAAAAAGAAAAGTGAAATGTTCACTCAATCAACATTTCTAAAAATGTGCTTTTATCATGCTGAGTTGTGAAGGCATTTTACGTATGAAATTGGGGAAACATACTTTCCTCCTAAAATGATCAAACCAATAATATTACAAAATTTGGAGCAAAGTAAGCTCTGTGTTGTTGACTTCAAAATGATACCATTTTGTTCTCAAAGTTTGCATTCAAAGAGGACTAAAAGTAACGTTACCATAAAATTCTTCTCTTTTGTAGGTTTTCACTCCCCCCACCAACTCTGACCTCACGTTGGATATTTGGTGATCAGGGCTCACAGAGACGGAAAATGATCTGTCCAGTCACTGAGAGGCAACTAGATGTTAAGGTAGGAATTACTGGACCTACACTGATGCATCATGTATACAAAAATGAAATTACTCAATCACAGATCAGGAAAAAGTAAACAACAACAAGTGCATGGAAAAATATGCTCTTGGTTTACCTCCACATGTTGGCAATGTGGGAAAGGAACATGTGTTTTTTGTTAGCTCAAAGAAGTTGAAGTTATAAAGTGGGAAGAATCTGTCCACTTTCTGTCTCCCGTTTTTAAAATGTATTTAATCAGAAAATTCTGAAATTTGGCAGTCTTGAAGAGCATGACAATTTATGGTTGTTATCATGAAATTGGGTCATTTTTATTTTATACATTTTTGAAGAATATTCTGTACTGAAAATGTCCAATGTTGCATAGTGAATTTCCTACAGCACCCATACAGCTGAGTCACACACATACAGCTAGTACCACTTTGTTCGTACTACAGTACAGTGCCCCTGTTGTTGTGTCCAGCATGGAATACTACTCCTCTTAATTACCTTCACTTGTTATTTTTGCCTGAGTGCACTTGTCTTCATAGTTGCAATGTGTAGTGAAATACAAGCTACTTCATGACACGTTTGCTCTTTGAGTTTAAATTTCAAATTAAACTTCTACTGAAAAAGAAGTGTTCTTTTTTTAATTCTATTGTGAAAGTTCCCTAATGTTCAGTGGATTTTTCCTTTTCTTAAGGAAAATAAACTGCTTTTAGCCAACAAATATAAGAAAATTGCCAGTTAAATAGTAAGACAACTTATATTTGTTTCTCTGAAGAATTGTTGGGAATCTAAGTTCCATGGGTTTTTCCTTTTTTGGAGGAAATTTAATCATTTTAGCTAACACACAAGCTAGAAAATCACTCTGGTGGAACAAATACAGACTCAATTTGGATGAATCTCCAAACAACAGATGCAAACCATAACAGAAAGAAATTATCAATCATTTGCGAAGAAATTTTGAAAAGCCAAAAATTATTTTTTCTTTGCCTGATCAGTGAGGTATTCAGCTTGAGTAGGATAAAGTATACTTCCTGAGAATCCAGAGGGACAAGTCTCTTAAAGTTCTGTGGCTTTTTTTTCTGGCGGCAATTTAATATCTTAAATTAACACATAAGCTAGAAAATCACTCTGGTGGAAAAATACAGACTCTTTTTGGATGACTCTCTAAACAACCGACGCATTCTAGATGTTTGATCATGACATCAAAAAATCATCAAACTTTTGCCAAGAAATTTTGAAAAATTATTATTTTCCTGCCTGTTCAGTGAGGTATAATGCTTGATCAGGCTGAGGGGGCAGACTTTAACATAGTTTAGTTTTAATGAAGAAAAGTGGGCAAAATTAAATGCAACCCCATCCGGGGAAGGGTAATATGCTACCTTGGCCTACCCATCTCCAACATTCTATCTGAGAGGGTGATCACTCCAGATCTGCACATATGACAACTTAATAAATAGATCTATTTCAAATTTATGTATTCTCTCTTCACGAAAACTAAAACAAATCATAGAAGTTATTAGATTTACAAACATACTCTGAAATTCAAAGGTACAGTTCAGATTCAATTTCAACATCATAAAAACACTCAGAAAAACAAGGTTTTGGTGACAAGTGTTTGCTGTAAAATCAGGGTGAAAATAGATTTGTTTTTGACCTCAGCTGCCTCCAGTTGAATTTACACATTTTATTGGAAAATAACTTGGGTCTTTTGGATTGGGGGTATCGCCTTATAAAACATACACATCCAAGGGCCTTTGCTCATTGCTTAGTTTCACATCAAATGATTGGTGTATTTATCAGACAAATCAATTAAAAGAAAGGATGTAAATGTTAGAGTTTAATCAATGGGAATATTGCAAAGAAAGAATTACTTTGTATAAAATACTATTTAACGTAGACCATAGGTATATTTTTTTTAATGCAAAAACTCTACTTGAAGTAAATGACTGAAAATGGCAACTCACATTTCATCTTCCTTCGATATCATCTTTATTATTCTTTTGAACATTTTTATGATAAAATTGAGCTTCAACATCATTGATGTCCTGGTTTCAAATGTCTTCTGTCTGCTTTAATACCGTACAATAAGTGTAGTACATGCACAAAAGCTTAAACCATATTTCGAGTAAAACATTACTTCCAGACCCCAAAGTCCCCAGCTCATGTTACGTGCATATACTTCATCCTTTCAAGATAATTTGTAGCCGACTCAGTTTACATAAAGTACATACATCACATCCCATTCATTCAAAGCTTTTTCTCTTTCTGTGAAAGCAGTCTCATATTTCACTTTAGGCATATGCCAGGGAAAGCACACGTAAGTCACAATGACTTGTTTCTAGTGTGTACCTGATGAATTTACTTCAAGTTATACCTTACCTTCCATGCTATAATTATGCAATCTGGTCACACGACCTGATTCTAATGCACTTCTAACCGACCCTAAAAAACGCAGCAACCATCCAAGCCCTGACCTTCATAATACCTCTGTACCACCTCACTCTTTTTCAGCGCGTTGTTTGCACTAACATCGCTGAAACTGGTCATTTTTATTTTAATTAATTTAACCTTTTTCTAACTCTTTTCTCTTCGGCAGCTTCTACCTGGAGAGTTTTTACGCTGCCCTTTCTCATCTGGCTCGCCTTTTCAAGTCTTCCGAGATAAGGGTGAGGTAGCCATGGGTCTGAGATTTCTTCGGCCGACCTACACGACTTTACCCGTGTAGCCTACATTTAGGATAGCGGGTTTTTGTCTCCATTCGTACAAAGCGAGTGGCTAGTTCGAGAGCGTCCTACTCTCGTGGTGAGTGTTTTAGGTCCTAGAGCACCAGGTGTGCCTGTCTAGGGGACCTCTTACCCTGGGGTTTAGGTTTTTCCACCCTTTGCCCCGCCTTACCACGAGGAACCTAGCGTTATAACTTTGCATATGTTTTAACACGTTAGGATTTCTCTGTACAAGTTCTCGTATGCATTAGGCCAATTTCTTTTTCTGATTTTGGCGCATGCGCATTGGGTCGACGTCTCCGTCGGGTGTTCGGGGAGTCGGCTCCGAGCTTCTCCAAGGAGCTACAGTTGTTACAAGAGAGCTTATTTTTGTATTAACGTTACCAGCATATGAATATTTTTGTTTTTCTTACACAGATTTGAGAAAAAATATTTAATTTTCAAGCTTGAATTTTGGGGTGTTGGAGAGACCGGGAGTGGGTCTCTCCGACGTCCTATTTACAGGGAAACTAATCTTTCCTTTTTATCTTTACAGACCTCGAGTACACAGTGGTTGGTGTTTCCCACGCTACCCCGGCGCTTGTAAA
Organism: Chiridota heheva; assembly: GCA_020152595.1. Classification (NCBI taxonomy): domain Eukaryota; kingdom Metazoa; phylum Echinodermata; class Holothuroidea; order Apodida; family Chiridotidae; genus Chiridota; species Chiridota heheva. Next base: position 268,863 of record JAIGNY010000132.1, read on the forward strand.
GTCATTACATTGGATGCGTTTTCTCGGGTTTCTAAAGTTTTTCAGATAGAAATTTTTTTCGTTTTAAATTTTTTTCTGTTAAAGAAAGTGTTGTTGTTCTGTTTGGAATGCTATGCCTCGTCTCTCTTTAGCGTTTCCGTAAGATCATAGTTACTTTGCCTTATTTATGTAGGTATGCATGGAAATATGTTCTTCTCTTCTTAAGAAATTTTTTTTCTGTTTAAGAAAGTTTTGATGATCTGTTTAGACTGCTATGCCTCGTCTCTCTTTAGCGTGTCCGTAAGATCATACTTACTTTGCCGTATTTGTGTATGTACGCATGGATATATGTTCTTCTCTTTTCAGATATAAAAGAAATTTACTGAAAAGGTTACGCTCTTAGAGGCGTTGAGAGAGAGAAAGAGATATAACCTCTTAGGGGCGCTATACGCGTCGCCTAAGTTGTAGTAAGATCCTATTGACAGGTCAGTGTTACGCTCATAGAGGCGTTGCGCCTAGAGCGGTAACTGTAAGAGAGAGAGAGAGATAACCTCTTAGGGGCGCTATACGCGTCGCCTAAGTTGTAGTAAGATCCTATTGACAAGTCGATAAGGTTCCGTTGGACGATCCCAGACGGTTCCGCAGCTCTATTTACGGGCATAGTGCGGTTCCGGGGGCCGGTTTCATAGAGACGGTTCCATAAACACGGTTCCATACGGTTTTGTTGGAAGGTCCCTGATGGTTCCGCAGCCCTATTTGCGGGCATTGTGCGGTTCCGTGGGACGGTTCCATACGGTTCCGGGGTCCATACGGTTCCGCGGCCCGTTGTTACGGGGCGGACGGTTCCATTGGATGGTTCCGTGGTCCATACGGTTCCGCGGCCCGTTGTTACGGGGCGGACGGTTCCATTGGACGGTTTCATACGGTTCCGCGGCCCGTTGTTACGGGGCGGACGGTTCCATACGGTTCCATTGGACGGTTTCATACGGTTCCGCGGCCCGTTGTTACGGGGCGGACGGTTTCATTGGACGGTTCCATACGGTTCCGCGGCCCGTTGTTACGGGGCGGACGGTTCCATTGGACGGTTCCATATGGTTCCGCGGCCCGTTGTTACGGGGCGGACGGTTCTATTGGACGGTTCCGCGGCCCGTGTTTACACGGGTCCGTATTTAACGGGTTAAACGTACATCGTACGGTTTAATCCGGTTATATGCCCACTAGCTACAAGATACGTGGTCAGGTGACAGGTGACATTCTTGACAAAAAGTTTAGCATTGACAGCTATTTTTCTTCTTGGTCCCGTAGCTATTAGCTACGCAGTTCCACGGCTTGTGTGAACGCAATTAAGACTGTCTACGTTGAACATTACAAATTCCGTATTTATTTTCACCAGTATCATGGACATGGAGGACAGGTCCCCGAGTGTCGATGTTTTACACACCCAGGATGTCCCGCGATGTGTAGCATGCAAACGCTTCTTTAAATTACGCTCCGGTGACATCCATCTCATGTGTTACGCGTGCAGATTATGCTGCGAGTCAAATCCCTGTACTCTTTGCAGCGATTGGGATCTAGCGGCGTGGTCGGAGCACAGACTCCACCGCGACCGGTACTTTCAAAGAGCGGCGGAGAAAGTGGAGAAGCGATGGTCTGATAGGCCCTCTTCGTTTCCCCCCCGCCGCCACCGCCACCCAGGCCCAAAGCCAGGGAGGTGGGGCCGCCGCCCACTCTTAGCGGAGCGCCTCTTGAAAGACGTACACCGTACGGTTAATCCGGAAGTATAGCATTGAGACAGCTATTTTTCTTCTTGGTCCCGTAGACAAAGGCTACGGCAGTTATACGGTTCCACGGCCCATGTTTACGGGTCCGTACGGTTCCACGGTCCGTGTTTTACGGGTCCGTACGGTTCCATTGACAGTTCCGCGGCCCGTGACGATTCCACGGTCCCTACTACGCTACGTGGTCAGGTGACAGATGACTTTCTTTACAAGAAGTATAGCATCACGTCAGCTATTTTCTTTTTGGTCCCGTAGCCATTAGCTACGCAGTTCCACGACTCGTGCGAAAACAATTAAGATTTGTCTGCGTTGAACATTACAGTTCCGTAATTATTTTCACCAGTATCATGGACATGGAGGACAGGTCTCTGAGTGTCGATGCTCTACACACCCATGATGTCCCGGCGTAGCGTGCTAACGCTTCTTTGATGTACGCTCCGGTCACATCCATCTCACGCGTTACGCGTGCAGATTATGCTGCGAGTCCATTCTTTGTACTCTTTGCAGCGATTGGGTTCAAGCAGCGTGGTCGGAGCACAGACTCCACCGCGACCAGTATTTTCAAGGTGCGACCGAGAGAGTGCAGCTCCGGTGTTCGGATGCGTACGGCTCCGTAGTTTTGTAACGGGATATCGTACACCGTACAATTTACCCGGATATGCACCTACGAGCTGTGGCCAGGTGACAAGTGATAATCTTCACAAGAAGTATAGCGCCGTGAGAGCTATTCTATTCATGGTTCCGTAGCCATTAGCTACGCAGTTCCACGATCATGTGAACACCATTAATACGATTATCCGCGTTCAATGTTACAGTTCCGCAATTACTTTCACCAGTATCATAGGCACGGAGGACAGGCCTCCGAAGGCCGTCGATGCGTTACGCACCTAAGAGGTCCCGCTATGCATAGCGTGCAAACGCTTCTCTAGACCGTACGGGCCTGTACGACTTCAGAGTTTTTGCAACAGGATAACATACACTGTACGATGAACCCCGAAATTGAGTCCGCTAGCTAGGAAGCTACTTGGTCAGGTGATAGGTGACAGTCTTCACGAGAAGTATATCATCACGAGAGCTATTTTCTTCCCGTCTCTGTAGCCATTAGCTACGCTGTTCCACGGCCGTGTGAACTGCCTCTGTAGGATTTTCCGCATTGAACGTTACAGTTCCGCGATGTTTTGTGCCTATATCATCGACACGAAGGGCAGGTCCCTAGTGTCGGTGCGTTACGCGCCTTGACTGTCCTGCGATGCGTCGCATGTAAACGCTTCTTAGGTTGCGCTTTGGTGTTATCGATATGTTCAAACCCGTGTACACCGCTGTGGTCCTCGGTTCGCGATGGGACCGGTAGGCCCCAAGAGGCGACGCCCCACGGGTCTTACGTGAGTTGGTACCCTTTTTATGGCTAGTTGTAGAGCCATTGGATTACTTGCACGGGTCCATTAGGGTCCGTACGGCTGTGGTGATCGGTTCCATACGACCCCCACGGCTTGTTTTCACGGCCCCGTAAGGGTCCGTAAAACAACTCGGCGGCTCCGTCCGGGGCATGGGATGACGTTTGGGTCCGTAGGGCTGCATAGTTCTACAACAAGGTAACGTACAACGTACGTCACACCCGATAGTTTACCCTTTAGCTTTTTAGCTACAGGGTCAGGTGATAGTTACAATCTTAGGAGATCTCCACGTCCGTGTGAGCTGACTTGGTGAGATTTTCGCGTTGAACGTCACGGTTCCGCATAGTTTTTCACCAGTTCATGGACACGAGGACGAGTTTGTAGGTACGTCACGCTCCCAGGATGCGTCGCGTGTTAGCGCTTGCTCGGGTTTTCGAGGCCTAGCGCTTGGGTGATAAGAATTACTTCTTTACGGGAGGCATACCATCACGAGAGCTTTTCTCTCCGTGTTACGTAGTATCACGACCGTTCAAACTACTCTGAATATGATTCTTGCGTCGAACGAGACCTTCGGCTCTTATTTTACGGATATTAACGCGGTTTTACGTACAACGTACGATAAACCCGGGTAACGGAACTTCGGGATATTGCGACCGTTAGCGCGTGTTGCAGTGTTCATGCGGTCGTTTTTTCTTGCTGGGGCGTTTTTAGCATTCGACGGCTACGCGGCTCCGTAGTGATTATATACAAACGGAGTTAACGGCCTACACCAGCGGCGCGGCTGTGTGGTAGAGGACCAGTGGCCATGAACTACAGAGTTCTGCGGCCGTTTCTCTTACCGGGACACGTACTGAGTACGACGGTAGTCCCCTCTTCCCCACGCAGCTACTGGTTTCGTAGCTCCGTGATGAAGCAAACTCAGTTTACGACTCATTTAGCTTGCGTAGCACGTGAACTCCTCGGTATTCCTTACGGCCCCAGTATATATATTTGAACTATTCTCAATGGGAACGCGTACTGAGTACATCTTCTCTACGCGTAGCCACTTACTCGGTGGCCCCGTGGTGAATAGAAGTATAATGAGATAACGACTCACGTTACAGGTGTAGTACGTTCACGCTATCGTGGACCTAGACGGTTCTTTTGTACTGATAGCTACTACGTTTGGGACACGTACCAGTACCAGTTGTCCCCCTCGCGTAGCCACGAGCTTTTTGCTCCGTGGTGCACAGAGACATAGTTGGCGGATGACTAGTGGTTTTTACTTGTCATGCCGACGCCTTTGTAGACCCATAAGGGATCTATAATACTTAACGGGGTTGCATACTTTGTACGGCGTAAGTCCCCCCAGTAGCTACGCGCTTCTCAGCTCCGTGGTGCAGGGTGTTTAACGGAATTAACGGTCCGTGTAGTATACACAGGATGTCAACTCTTTTGTGATTTCTACCCCAAAGCTGGGGTTTATGACTCATACTGTTGACATAGTACATTACACCCTCCTTGTCAATAATAACTCCATGAATGATATTTTTCTTGACAATCGGTGGCCTTTTGATAGACAACCTTACGTTTGGGGTAGCTATTACCAACAACGGCACGTATGGTTCATTCCCTACTTTAACACCTTAAAGCAGTTTCCATGCGGTTTTACGGCCTGCCTTTTATTCGCTAGCCTTTGAATTTGGTCAGTAGGTTTAAACAACCTTTGCTCAGGGTCGGCAGTTTTTTCTGGACTGCGGATGGTGTCGTTCAGTACCTCCGCTTTACACGTTCAGTCGGTGGTCACCCCCTTTGGTGCGGGTGCTCCCACCTGGTGTAAGGAACGAAGTTTTCACATGTCAGATTTCACCGTCGGTGCCGACGGAGGCTTCTTAATCGGAGTAGGGGCACTTTTCTTGTGACCCCTTATGTCGGAAACTTGGACGGGTACTTGACCTTTTTTGACAGGCAGAATGCCGGGGTTTTTCGTTCACCTTTTTACCGCTAGTGCTGAGCGAGGCTTTTCAGTTTCTCGCCGTTTTTGCGCCACTTTTTTTTCCCTTATCCGGGATTTCTTCAATTCGTTTTTGTTGGTACACGCTTCGTTCCCGATCGTAGTTTACTCGCCGGTTCCGTCTCGTGGACGAATCCGGTGTGGCTTGTGGCGTTATTGTAGACACTACTATGATATTCAACTCGTGTCCAAACCCTCTTCTGGTTGGCATGTCTTCCAAGTTTCTAACTCAGGCTCATGCGATGTCTGCCTTAGTTACTGTTAACGATTAGTGTCTTGTTCAGTTTGACTGTAACTAGAAGTGGTTTACTGTGTTTTAGTACTTCCCACTCTGGAGGTCTTTCATCCTTAAGAGGAGAAGGAATTTCGTCCTTTAAGCGGGATTAGATTAGTCAAGAGTTTAAATACCAGCCTTAAAAAAAAAAAAAAAAAAAAAGATTGTGCTGCGACCTGAAGTCCCTTCCTCCTTATCCGCAGTTGCAATCTGATTGCATATTTATAGCATGGAAGGTAAGGTATAACTTGAAGTAAATTTACCCCGCTAAGCGTAGCGGGGATATTTACGAGAGTTATACTTAACTTCCATGCATCCCGCCCGCCTCCCCTCTCATTCAGGCCTCGGTGGAATGTTAAGTGAGGGTTGGTAGAGGTTATATGGAGGTCAGGGCTGGCTGGTAACTATGTTTTTAAGGTCGCTTAGAAGTGCGTTAGAATCAGGTCGTGTGACCAGATTGCATAATTATAGCATGGAAGGTAAGTATAACTCTCGTAAATATCCCCGCTACGCTTAGCGGGGTAAATTTGCTAGAATGAAAAGTGGATGAATACCAGGCGGGTTTACACCCTGCTCTTTTCAAAAAGTGTTCAGAGAACCAGGCGGGAGTTGAAACTCCTACCATTGGGACTGATGGCTTTACATCCCCTCTGAAGGATGGTGAGCGCCAACCAACCATAAGCCACTTTTCACAAAGGTCGGGTGGGGGAGAAGGTGTGATGCAGAAGACTGCGCTTGATGTCAGCTTGTATCGTTCTGCATATCTGTGGAAAAATTGCTGGTTAAGTTGCCATTGGACTGGAACCCCCAGTATCTCAGTCGTACAATCGGCCGATAATTACCTACCTCCCTTTACATACTGCAGGAGCATCATATAATAATAATAATGAATACTTGTTATGCGCCAGTATCCTTCAAAAGTGATGCTCATGGCGCAGCGACACAACAATTAATGCAAAACAATGTGAACAAAAATGAAATAATAGTTAAGAATACTGCAAAATACATACATACAAGAACAAATATAAGCTTAAAATTGAACAGAATCAGAACAGATGAGGAATATCTTTAATGATGATTTAAAAGAATTGAGGAAAGGACTAAGTTTGATATTGTCTGGAAGTCTGTTCCTGTTCCATAAAAACGGGGCAGCAGAAGAAAATGAACGTTTACCCCATGTTCTATAAGGAAAATCTGCATCCAATAATCGGAGGGGGAGGGCAAAACTAAAGGAGGCACTTTCTATGACGTCATGTTAGTCATGATATATGAGAAAATCAGATATGCATGCTCGTCAAATGACTGAGGTACAACTGAAGAGAATGACACCTTTAAGACAAAATTGTCTGAAAAGGTTTCATGTTTAACATAGAAACTAACAGTCCGTTTGGTTTGTAGACCACAGATAAACTCAGATTAAAGGGGATTTGACATATTTACATCAGCTTTAGATAAGATGATTCCATTACTTTTTGTACAGTGTCAAATTTAGGGGATGTGACATATTTACATCAGCTCGATAAGATGCAAGCATAAGATTTCATTACTTTTTTTACAGTCAAGTTTAGGGGCTCATTCCGCTTTGGTGTTAGGTCATATTGTAACGCCACCTACTGCAGGAGCATCCCCCACCCTAGGGGCTGAGCAGTGGTGTGGGGAACTGAGTGGTTGGATGCCACTCAGTGTCAGGAGGTGAAGGTTACGGGAGGGGGAAATACACCAGAGGAGCTACAAATACCCCAGCAAGTGCGTTCTCACCCCAGGCATGGGAAAGGTGGAGGAGGCTTAAGCTACAAGGTACTAACTACTGCCAAAAAATATAAAGAGAGAGCAGGATATACATTACGCAAAGATAAATAGCTTTGGTTTCAAACAGTACTCCTTGTTTCTATCTTTTAATGGTTCGTCGGTAACATAAACATGTCCCCACAGGGCTTAAAGAAAGGGTCGTTCCTTAAGGGAAGCTTTAAAATTCTAATTTAGTTGTTGGAGTTTCTTTTTTGCAGCAGACTGAATAAAAGTAAGCTCGGCACAATATGAGATACATAAATAGCACCCAGAATACAATTTGATAAATATATATAAAGTTTAAATTGTCCCAGGTACGGCTCAAATGAGCGTTACAAAAAGAACAAACTCGTAAATAATCAGGAAGCACCTAACTTCCTCAAATGTACTTCAAAGGAGAAGAGTTTAATAGACAGAGGCGGAATAAGCAAGAAATGGTTCCCTCTTCAAGCAGTTTTGTTGCAAAGATAGCTTTAATAAATAAAATCAATACCTCCTAAAGAAGCTTACCGGGGCATGGGCGTTACGGCTTACGAAACTAATAGTTCATGAGACCGACATCAGAACTTTGGGGTCATCGATACCAAGGATACCTGGCTACTTTCCCCATGAGGGACACCAACCCTCTATACCAAGAAATCCTTTAAATACCTGGCAAGGGGGAATTTAGAAATTGCCAAGTTTCATGCCCTTTGTTTCCCCTACAGGAACTGTTCAAGCCTAGTGCCGACTTTAGGGTTAACAAATAACAGTGTATCAGCCAGAAAAGGGGAGGGAAGGGCCTGGCATCCCTAAATCTGACCCTGATCCTAGACTTTGCTCTCCTTAAAAGAAACGAATAGAATTAAGATACAGTGCACTTTCATTGAGCTGTAATGCCACATGTCTTCGGCAGCCTCTGCCTGTCAAGCTGTTTCTCAATTCAAATAAAAAACTACACCCTGTACCTAATCTGCCAAAATTCTCTCTTAGAAAATACATAACCTCTATATTCAAATGCTAGGGAGCAAGTGTTTAGGTGCTCCCAAAAAAGAAATGCAAGTTAACTACGTTTACAATGGAAAGAAATTTGCAGTCTGGACACTGGCTGTGTTGACTGCTGGGACACCTGGACCTGCACAAAATGAAAGCAGAAGAAAACATGTTAATGAGTATAAGACCTAGATACCTGAACTTCTGTTCCTGCATTCGAGTATCACATGGCACATAAAATACCGGGCTTATTTACATCAAATTACAGTTACAACGGGAAATAAGCTAAGTGACAACCTCAGGGCATCACAATATCCTCAGATAAAAAAATTTGCTTGGAAAAATTGACATCTATAATGAAATTTCCAGTGCAGAAGGTAATAGTCTATTATTTGAATTGTAGAGAAGTTCTTGAAGTGTCAACACAGTGAAGAGAAACTTGTAAGGGAGAGTTCTACTGTACGGGTAAAATGTTATTTTTTGTAATTGTTTGCATTTCCTCCGTAGGGTCCTGCATATTTGGCTGTGAAGGAGTATCCACTGGAGAGATTAGAAGCAAGGTCATTGCAGTTCACAGAGCAGGTCACTGCATGGTCACTTCCATTAAGTGAAATGAACTCACCGGTCAATGTGGCAATCTCACAAGGTAGTTAACATGCTTTGTGTCATGGGGACTTAGGAGGAAAGAGGACACAGCCAAGAGACATATCATTGTCTTACCTGTTGAATGCAATGTATATGAGCAACATCTGTATAGAGAACATTATTTGTAGAGGGCCAACATGTGTATAAGGGAGAATATGTGAAGAGGGTCAAAGTGCGTATAAAAAAAAGGGATAAGGGTGTGTAGGTGACCGGAGGAGGTAGATAAGTAGATGATGGGTTGGGGATGGGTAGATGAGTGGAGGGTGGATGATGGGTAGGTGAGTGGAGGGTGGATGATGGGTAGGTAAGTGGAGGGTGGATGATGGGTAGGTGAGTGAAGGGTGGATGATGGGTAGGTGAGTGGAGGGTGGATGATGGGTAGGTGAGTGGATGGTGGATGATGGGTAAGTGAGTGGAGGGTGGATGATGGGTAGGTGAGTGGAGGGTGGATGATGGGTAGGTGAGTGGAGGGTGGATGATGAGTAGGTGAGTGGAGGGTGGATGATGGGTAGGTGAGTGGAGGGTGGATGATGGGTAGGTGAGTGGAGGGTGGATGATGGGTAGGTGAGTGGAGGGTGGATGATGGGTAGGTGAGTGGAGGGTGGATGATGGGTAGGTGAGTGGAGGGTGGATGATGGGTAGGTGAGTGGAGGGTGGATGATGGGTGAGTGGAGGGTGGATGATGGGTAGGTGAGTGGAGGGTGGATGATGGGTAGGTGAGTGGAGAGTGGATGATGGGTAGGTGAGTGGAGAGTGGATGATGGGTAGGTGAGTAGAGGGTGGATGATGGGTAGTTGAGTGGAGGGTGGATGATGGGTAGGTGAGTGGAGGGTGGATGATGGGTGGATGAGGTGAGTGGATGACGGGTAGGTGAGTGGATGATGGGTTGGTGAGTGGAGGGTGGATGATGGGTAGGTGAGTGGAGGGTGGATGATGGGTAGGTGAGTGGAGGGTTGATGATGGGTAGGTGAGTGGAGGGTGGATGATGGGTAGGTGAGTGGAGGGTGGATGATGGGTAGGTGAGTGGAGGGTGGGTGGGTAGGTGAGTGGAGGGTGGATGATAGGTAGGTGAGTGGAGGGTGGATGAAGGGTAGGTGAGTGGAGGGTGGATGATGGGTAGGTGAGTGGAGGGTGGATGATGGGTAGGTGAGTGGATGATGGGTAGGTGAGTGGAGGGTGGATGATGGGTAGGTGAGTGGAGGGTGGATGATGGGTAGGTGAGTGGAGGGTGGATGATGGGTAGGTGAGTGGAGGGTGGATGATGGGTAGGTGAGTGGAGGGTGGATGATGGGTAGGTGAGTGGAGGGTGGATGATGGGAAGGTGAGTGGAAGGTGGATCATGGGTAGGTGAGTGAAGGGTAGATGATGGCAGATGAGTGGAGGGTGGATGATGGGTAGGTGAGTGGAGGGTGGATGATGGGTAGGTGAGTGGAGGGTGGATGATGGGTATGTGAGTGAAGGGTGGATAACGGGTAGGTGAGTGGAGGGTGTATGACGGGTAGCGAGTTGAGGGTGGTAGATGGGTAGGTGAGTGGAGGGTAAACGATGGGTAGGTGATTGGAGGGTGGACGATGGGTAGGTGAGTGGATGATGGGTACGTGAGTGGATGATGGGTAGGTGAGTGGAGGGTGGATGATGGGTAGGTGAGTGGAGGGTGGATGATGGGTAGGTGAGTGAAGGGTGGATGATGGGTAGGTGAGTGGAGGGTGGATGATGGGAAGGTGAGTGGAAGGTGGATCATGGGTAGGTGAGTGGAGGGTAGATGATGGCAGATGAGTGGAGGGTGGATGATGGGTAGGTGAGTGGAGGGTGGATGATGGGTAGGTGAGTGGAGGGTGGATGATGGGTAGATGAGTGGAGGGTGGATAACGGGTAGGTGAGTGGAGGGTGTATGACGGGTAGCGAGTTGAGGGTGGTAGATGGGTAGGTGAGTGGAGGGTAAACGATGGGTAGGTGATTGGAGGGTGGACGATGGGTAGGTTAGTGGAGGGTGGACGATGAGTAGGTGAGTGGGAGGTGGATGATGAGTGAGTGGAGGGTGGATGATGGGTAGGTGAGTGGATAATGGGTAGGTGAGTGGAGGGTGGATGATGGGTAGGTGAGTGGAGAGTGGATGATGGGTAGGTGAGTAGAGGGTGGATGATGGGTAGGTGAGTGGAGGGTGGATGATGGGTAGGTGAGTGGAGGGTGGATGATGGGTAGGTGAGTGGATGATGGGTACGTGAGTGGATGATGGGTAGGTGAGTGGAGGGTGGATGATGGGTAGGTGAGTGGAGGGTGGATGATGGGTAGGTGAGTGGAGGGTGGATTATAGGTAGGTGAGTGGAGGGTGGATGATGGGTAGGTGAGTGGAGGGTGGATGATGGGTAGGTGAGTGGAGGGTGGATGATGGGTAGGTGAGTGGATGACGGGTAGGTGAGTGGTGATGGGTAGGTGAGTGGAGGGTGGATGATGGGTAGGTGAGTGGAGGGTGGATGATGGGTAGGTGAGTGGAGGGTGGATGATGGGTAGGTGAGTGGAGGGTGGATGATGGGAAGGTGAGTGGAAGGGGTGGAGGTGATGGGATGATGGCAGATGAGTGGAAGGTGGATGATGGGTAGGTGAGTGGAGGGTGGATGATGGGTAGGTGAGTGGAGGGTGGATGATGGGTAGGTGAGTGAAGGATGGATAACGGGTAGGTGAGTGGAGGGTGTATGACGGGTAGCGAGTTAAGGGTGGTAGATGGGTAGGTGAGTGGAGGGTAAACGATGGGTAGGTGATTGGAGGGTGGACGATGGGTAGGTGAGTGGAGGGTGGACGATGGGTAGGTGAGTGGGAGATGGATGATGGGCAGGTGAGTGGATGATGGGTAGGTGAGTGGAGGGTGGACGATGGGTAGTTAAGTGGAGGGTGGATGATGGGTAGGTGAGTGTAGGGTGGACGATGGGTAGGTGAATGGATGAGTAGGTGAGTGGGGTGGATAGATGAGCACAGGGTGAGTAGATGAATGGAAGGTGGGTTGCCAAGTAGAAGTATGTAGGTGCATGAGTGGAGGGTGATTGATGGGTAGGTGAGTGGAGGGCACTAAGTGACCAGTGGGTGGGTAGATGATCATGTTTTAGGTCAGTGTCATGAGGATGGATGCATGCAGAAGGCTAGGATGGGGAAGAGCATGCAGATGCAGGGTTGGAGGATAGGGTATGTACTGGGACTGGGTTTGGCATGGTAGTTATATTGGGCATAGTAGCTGTGTTTTAGCTCTGTTGGGGTGGTTGGTGGTGGGTAGGATAATATGCACCCAAGGCTAGCTATGAGGAGTCAGGGATAGGGGGTATGGGTTGTTAGTAATAATATGCGCCCAAGGCTAGCTATGAGGAGTCAGTGATAAGAGGTATGGGTTGTTAGTAATAATAGGCGCCCAAGGCTAGGTATGAGGAGTAAGTGATAAAGCGTATAGGTTGTTAGTAATAATATGCGCCCAAGGCTATTTATTAGGAGTGAGGGATAAGTTTATGGGTTGTTAGTAACAATATGCGCCCAAGGCTAATTATGAGGAGTGAGGGGTAAGGGGTATCGGTTGTTAGTAATAATATTGCCCAAAGCTAACTATGAGGAGTGAGGGATAAGGAGTATGGGTTGTTAGTAATAATATGTGCCTAAGTCTAGCTATGAGGAGTGAGAGATAAGAAGAATGGGTTGTTATTAATAATATGCACCTAAGGCTAGCTATGAGGAGTGAGGGATAAGGAGTATGGGTTGTTAGTAATAATATGTGCCCAAGGCTAGCTATGAGGAGTGAGAGATAAGGGTTATGGGTTGTTAGTAATAATATGAGCCCAAGGCTAGTTATGAGGAGTCAGTGATAAAGGGTATGGGTTGCTAGTAATAATATGCACCCAAGGCTAGTTATGAGGAGTGAGGGATAAGGGTTATGGGTTGTTAGTAATAATATGAGCCCAAGGATAGTTATGAGGAGTGAGGGATATGTATTATTTGGGGATGCCTTGTTTATCCTTTCTTTTGTACCTAGATTACCACATGTGGTGGATATGTGGATATTATTGTCATTAATATTTCATGGTATAGATTCTGCGGATGGTACCATTCATATTGCCGGTGGAAACCCAGTCTGTCTTTACAGTATGAAGGTTCTTGGGTCACAAGTCAAGTTTATGGACCTCTATGACCTGTATCCAGGCATGGGGAGCAAAGATGTCAAACTGGCCGCCCTGGGAGGTCAACTATCTGGTCAGGTGATCTTGCATGAAGAACAAGTGAGTCTGGGTTTTAGTAGGTGTAAGTCATTCTCAAGCTGTTTACCCTTTCCAGCTCTCACAATCCCTGGAAATCTATTGTGCAACTCTTACATAATGACCCCCTCAAACTGTATCTGCTTTATTTACTTCAAATTATACCTTACCTTCCATGCTATAGATATGCAATCTGGTCACATGACCTGATTCTAACGCACTTCTAACCGACCTTAAAAGCGTACTTACCAGCCAGCCCTGACCTCCATATAACCTCTACTAAACCTCACTATTTTTCAGCGAGTTGTTTTCACAACATTGTGAAACTGATTAAATTTTCTTTGATAAATTTAACCTTTTTCTAACAATTTTCTCCTTTGCAGCTTCTACCAGGCAGGTTTTTACGCTGCTCTATCTTATCCGGTTCGCCTTTTTAAGTCTTCTGAGGTAAGACGAGGTGGCCATGGGTCCGGGATTTCTTTGGTTTGACTTACAGGACTTCTCCGTGTAGCCTACACTTAGGATAAAGTGTTTTTGTCTCCATCCGTACAAAGTGGGTTACTAGTTTGAGAGAGTCCCACTTTCGCGGCGGGTATTTTTAGGCCCTAGAGAACCAAGTGTGCCTGTCTAGTGGACCTCTTGCCCCTGGGTATGAGTGTTTTTCACCCACGGCCCCGCCCTTCCACTAGGAGAGCCTAGCGTTATACTATGCATTGTATTAACATGTTGGGATATCTTCAGTACAGGTTCTCGTATGCATTAGGCCAATTTCTTCAATTGATTTTGGCGCATACGCATTAGGTCGACATCACCACAGGCTGTTCGAGGAGTCGGTTTCTTACAGCTCCAAGGAGCTACAGTTGTTACAAGAGAGCCTATTTTATTATTAACGTTACCAGTGTATATCGTGTTTTCGTTTTTCTCGCATAGAATTAAGACAAAGTTTTTAATTTTCAAGCTTGAATTTTGGGGTGTTGGAGAGACCGGAAGGTGGTCTCTCCGACGTCCTATTTACAGGAGATCTAATCTTTTCTTTTTATCTCCACAGACACCAACTTACTCAGTGGTTCGTGTTTTCTACGCTACCCCTAGGCTAATAAAGTTGTTACGTTTGATGCTTTTTCTCAAGTTCTAAACATTTTTCAGATTTTGTGTATATGTATGCATTCATATAGGTGTATTTTTTTTTCTTCAGAAAATCAAAATCAATTAGTCTCAGAGTTTCTACTTACGCTACGGCCGCCTTCTTAATAGAATACTGAGTTCGGAAGGCCTGTGTTTGTAGTTTAATGTGGTAACATTTTCCTGATTAACGCCCTGAAGGCCTCTGACTCGATAGATTACTGAGTCAGTAGTGCCACGGGTGCGGTCTATCAGACGTAAGTTACCTGAGTCTATATATTGATAAGGTAAGTGGCGTCCTAAAGAAGATGTCAATTAGAATGTAAACCCTTTAAAGAAGCGCCCCCAATCTCGACAGAATACTGAGTTGGGGAGCGGTGCCTATTTTTAGTGAAGTAAACCCTTTGTATACTGCTGTGGTCTACGGTTCCACGATAGGGACCGGTTAGACCACGTAAATGCGACGCCCAAAGAGGTTGTACGTGAGTCACAGGTGATTTCGCGGGTCCTTTTTGGTCCATACAGCTCCGGTGATCGGATACATACGGCTCTGTACGGGTTGATTGGACGGTCCCATACGGCTCCACGGTCCGTCTTTACGGCTCCCTTGGTCCATTGGACAGCTCCACGGCCTGTGTTTACGGGTCCGTTGGACGTCCGGATGGTTCCATAAGGCTCCACGGCCTGTGTTTACGGGTCCGTTGGACGGCCAGACGGTTCCATTGGACGGCTCCACGGCCCATGTTTGCGGGTCCGTTGGACGGCTGGATGGTTTCATTGGATGGCTCCACATCCGTTGGACGGCCGGATGATTCCGTTGGACGGCTCCACGGCTCGTGTTTACGGGTCCGTTGGACAATTCCATACTTCCTTAGACGGCTCCATAGTTTTGCAATGGGACAACGTACACCATACGATTAACCCGGAAATACACCCACTAGCTATGAAGCTACGTGGTCAGGTGACAAGTGACAATCTTCGCAGGAAGTATAGTATCACTAGAGCTATTTTCTTCCTGGTCCCGTAATTAGCTACGCAGTTCCACGGCCGTGTGAACGCCATTAATAAGATTGTCCGTGTTGAAACCGCTTATCGCTTCTCTTGTTCGTGACCGCTGGCAAACCTTATGGAACTTCCAAATTGATAACAAACTCCATGTTATCCAGCCCACAATCCCGATCAAATCCACCATCAACAACCTTCTCGTATCGACAACGCGTTCATATTACCCGCCTTAGAATTGGTCACACCCACCTCACTCACTCCCACCTCCTTATTGGTTCCCCAACCCTCTGTAACAATTGCCACTGCATCCTTACAATCCAACACGTTCTCCTTGCTTGCCCCTGTACAACCTTCCCAGAGCTTCTCTCGCTCCCCACAACTCAATTGCTGAGTTCTTCCAAAAAAATCCTCCAGATAAAATAGTCTCCTTCCTTCAGCATGCATCCCTCTACAACCATATTTAATCCTCCTCTTCCACCCCCTCTCTACTCTGTTTTTAGTTTTACCCATGCACCTCCTCTCTCGATCACAGCTTTCTGGCTTTTGTTCTTGAATTTCTCTCATTCTTCCCCTGGTCTCTTTCCTTACTACCTCTAAAATGATCTGACCTCTCAGGCACAATTTGACCTTTGTTGTCGTGGTGCCGTTAAGACCTCATCAAACAAACAAACATTACAGTTCTGCAATTATTTTCACCAGTATCATGGACACGGAGGACAGGTCCCCGAGCGTTGGTGCATTACTCACCCAAGATGTCCCACGATGCATAGCATGCAAATGCTTCTCTAAACCGTACCACTCCGGCGAACGGGCTTGTACGGCTTCAGAGTTTGGTAACGGGATGACGTACACCATACGGTGAACCCGGAAATAAATGACAATCTTCACGAGAAGTATAGCATCACAAGAGCTACTTTCTTCTTGTCTCCGTAGCCATTAGCTACGCAGTTCCACGGCCGTATGAACTGCCTCAGTAGGATTTTCCGTGTTGAACGTCACAGTTCCGCAATATAACCAGTGAACGGGTCCGTACGGTTCCGCAGTTTTGTAACAGGATAATGTACACTGTACCTTAAACCCAGAAATAGACCTGCTAGCTACGAAGCTACATGGTCAGATGTTAAGCGACAATCTTCACAAGAAGTATAGCATCACGAGAGCTATTTTCTTCTTGTTTCTGTAGCCATTAGCTACGCAATTCCGCGACCGTGCAAACTGCCTCAGTAAGATTTTCCGCGTTGAACATTACAGTTCCGCAATGTTTTTCATCTATACCATGGACACGGAGGACAGGTCCCTGAGTGTCGGTGCGTTACGCGCCTTATGCGTCGCGTGTAAACGCTTCTTTAAGTTACGCTCTGATGATATCGAAAAGAACAAACCCGTGTACACCGCTGTGGACCACGGTTTTGCAAAGGGACCGGTAGGCCTACAAGAGGCAGCGCCCTAAGGGGTTGTACGTAAGTTATCAACCTTTTTATGGCTCGTTGTAGAGCCTTTAGATTATTTTCACGGATCCATTTGGGTCCGTATGGCTGCGGTGATTGGTTCCATACGACCCCGTGGCTTGTTTCCACGGCCCCGTAAGGGTCCGTAACACAGCCCTGCGGCTCTGTACGAGTCATGAGACGACTCCGTACGGGTCCGTACAGAAAGTAGAGAAAAACATTTGGGTCCGTACGGATCCGGTGATCGGTTCCATATGGCCCTGCGGCTTGTTTCTACGGCCCCGTAAGGGTCCGTAACACAGCCCTGCGGCTCCGTACGGGCCATGGGACGGCTCCGTACAGTTTTGTAATCAACAACTTTTGGTTCCATACGGCTTCGGCGTTTGGGTCCCTACGGCTCCATAGTTCTGTAGCGGGGTAACGTACAACATATGTCACACCCGATAATAGACCCTTTAGCTATGAAGCTACATGGTCAGGTGATAAGTAACAATCTTCACAAGAAGTATAGCGTTACGTGAGCTATTTTCTTCTTGTTTCCGTAGCCATCAGCTACGCAGTTTCACGTTCGTTAGAGCTACTATAGTAAGATTTCCAAGTTGAACGTCAAGGTTCCGCAAAAAATTTCAGCAGTATCATGGACACGGAGGACAAGTCCCTGTATGTCGGTGCGCACCCGGGATGTCCCGCGATGCGTCGCGTGTAAGCGCTTCCTCAGATTACAAAGCTCAGTGGTTGGGTGATATGAAAACCATCTCCACGAGAGGCATAGCATCAGGAGAGCTAATTTCTCCGTGTTACATAGTTCCACGACCATTTGAACTACACTGAATATAATTTTCGCATCGAACGTGATGTTCCACTCAAATTATGAAGATATTAACGCGGTTTTACATACAACGTACGGTAAACCCGGGAGTACCACAACTCTACGGACCCTCTGAACGGCTCCGTACGGGTCCCTACGGCTCCAAGACATTAGTTTACGAGTCCGGGACACTGCTTTACAGGTCCATACAGTTCCGTAGCTACACGGCTTTGGTGAACGGGCTGTTACGGCCCCCACAGGACCTACACGGAATAACGTACAGCGTACATTAAACCCGGGTAACAGAACTTTGGGGTAATGTAACCGATAGCCGCGTGCTGTAGAGTTCCGCGGTCGTCATTCTTACTGGGACGTTTTTAGCGTCGACAGCAGTCCCCCACACGTAGCCACCGGCTACGCTGATCCGTAGTGAACAGATACAAACGGAGTTAACAGCCTACACCAGCAGCGCAACTGCGTGGTAAGCGACTAGTAGCCATAAGCTACAGAGTTCCACGGCTGTTATTCTTACTAGGACACGTAATGAGTACGACGGTAGTCCCCCCTCCCCCCCTCCCCCTCTTCCCCACGCAGCTACTAGCTTTGTAGCTCCGTGGTGAAACAAACAGAGTCTACGGCTCGTATAGCTTGCGTAGCACGTAAACTCCTTAGTATTCCATACGGCTAAAGTATATTTTTAATTATTCCAACAGGAATGCGTACTGAGTATGACTTTACTTCCTCACGCATAGCCACTTACTCAGTGGCCCCGTAGTGAATAAAAGTATATTGAGGTAACGACTCATGTAAGAGAGTAGTACGCTAATGCTATTGTAGACCCAGACGGTTCTTTTGTACTGATAGCTATTACATTAGGGACACGTACCAGTACCAGTTGTCCCCCTCGTGTAGCCACTAGCTTTTTTGCTCCGTGGTGAACAGAGGCAAACTTGGCGGACGACTAGTGGAGTTTACTTGTCACGTTGACGCTTTTGTGGATCCATAACGGTTCTACACTACTTAACGGGGATGCGTACTAAGTATGGCGCTAGTCCCCCCCAGTAGCCACGTGCTTCTCAGCTCTGTGGTGAAGGGTGTTTAACGGAATTAACGGCCAGTGTAGTATACACAGGACGTCAACTCTTTCGTGTTTTCTACCCCAGTAACGACCCATACAGTTGACATAGTACGTCAAACTCCCTGTCAAAATTA
Source organism: Chiridota heheva (assembly GCA_020152595.1). Classification (NCBI taxonomy): domain Eukaryota; kingdom Metazoa; phylum Echinodermata; class Holothuroidea; order Apodida; family Chiridotidae; genus Chiridota; species Chiridota heheva. Next base: position 287,510 of record JAIGNY010000132.1, read on the forward strand.
ACTCCATGAAGGATACTTTTCTTGACATAGGTGGCCTTTTAATAGACAACCTCTATTCGGGGTAGCTACGTATAGTTCATTCTATACTTTAACACCTTCTTGAAGCAGTTCAACGCAGCTTGCGGCTTTACGGCCTGTTAGTTAACTACCCGTACAGACATACGGTATAAGTACAGACATACGGTATAAGTTTTCTCCACATCTGTAGCTATAAGCTCTGCAGTTCCAACGTTGCAACTTTACGTTGTACGTTGACACCTTTTCCAATCAACTTTATAGACAAGTTTCGCTGTTGATTGGAGTGGCCTAGGGCTACGCGGTTCCGCAACTGCTACAGTTTTCAGACACAGCTTCAAAGCCATAGACAATGTCTTACAGCTCCGCGTTCTTACGACCCAAAACCGTCTCGCAGCTACATAGCCTTTCACGGTTTGCAGCCCTTTTTGTATACATCTTATATTAACTTTTAATTCGCTAACCATTGATTTAGTTCAGTAAAGTTTAAAGTTAACCGCCCGTAAAGTGTACGACGTACGTTAACCCAAAGTTATGTTACCTTATCAGTGCTATCAGCCTGAATGACTCTTCCCGCTTAACGGCTTTGCACCCTGGGCGGTTCGCCGACGTTCGGCATTTCTCTCCCGTGGTTCTCTCCACAACGGACTAGGTCCCAGAGTAGGGACAGAGAATGAAGCGGGAAGCTCTAATGGGAAGAGTTTTAATTCCATCCTTGGGAGGATGCGTCTTGGTCGAGGTAGGGGCACATTTCATGTGACCCCCTATGACAGAAACTTGGACAGGTACTTGGCCTTTTTCACAGGCAGTATTCTGGGCATTTTTCACCTTTTAACGCTAGTACTGAGCAAGGCAGTTCAGATTCGCGCCGACTTTACACCACTGTTGTGGTCTCCTTTTCGGACAGATAGGAACGGACTCCAAGAGTTTCTGGAATCCATCATCTCGTCTCGGCGCAGGATGAACTATGCCAGCCTTAAGACCGCTCACCTCGGACTACGAGAACACAATCACAATCGTCTGGCTTCGGTGGAACCCCACAGGATGGGCGTGCTTTCCATTGGTGACCAGAACGATCAGGACCTTATTTGGTTTCCCAGACGTAGGTCTGTCGGCATCCATGGACGATCGCAAGCTATCAATTCTTTCCGTCTTTTCTCCTGACCCGCGGGTTTTGGGGTCTACGCATTTATTTTTAAAAGGACTCACTATGTGAGTTACGTTTTCCGCCTTTCACGCTAGTATCGCGCATGCTAAGCAAGGCAACGTATGACCGATAGCGCCCACTTTGCCCGGCCAACTGCAGTTCCCTCAGCTGCTCAAGACCTTGCAGACTTCCCGTATGAGCCTCGGGTCAGGGATGAGTTTTGCCTTTTTCCCGGGCTCCGGCAAACTGCATCTCAGTCCCAGAGTGCTTCGTTTGATGGTGTGGCCTTAGTCTGCCTATCCCGGCGTAGTGAGGCCTTTCTGAGGAGTTGTTAACCCCCCCTCCCTGTTTTGGAGAGGGCCCTCTCTCAGACTTGGTTCAGTCACTGGCTCTGGGATAGCTTGCAGCCATCCACCAAGGTTTTCCAGTTGGGTCTACAGTCATTGACTCGCGACGACTGGGAAGTCACACGGAGATCTCATCGTACTGTGTCACGAGACATTTTCCTCCGATGGGTCGTCCAGTAGTTTTCTCTTAAAGTAGTCAGACACTGTTCATGAAACGGCCGGGGTATGCACTCAGGTTCGAGGCATAGCCCCTTTTACGGGAATTCTCGTGCGGCCGTTCGGGAAAACGCATATTGCGGTTTTTCTCTTGTTTTTGCCTGACTTACTCTGCAAAGTTTGTGTTACCCTGCTAACTTTTGCTCTTATGCAGTTACACGCTAACGAATGTTTCCCCGGTTCGGGAATTCTTCAATTGGTTTTAGCTGTTACACGCCTAGTTCCCAGTCGGTTTTTTACTAGCCGGTTCCGTCTCGTGGACGAACCCGGTGCGTTTTGTGGCGTTATTGTAGACACTACTATGATATTCAACTCGTGTCCAAACCCTCTTCTGGTTGGCATGTCTTCCAAGTTTCTAACTCAGGCTCATGCGATGTCTGCCTTAGTTACTGTTAACGATTAGTGTCTTGTTCAGTTTGACTGTAACTAGAAGTGGTTTACTGTGTTTTAGTACTTCCCACTCTGGAGGTCTTTCATCCTTAAGAGGAGAAGGAATTTAGATCCTTTAAGCAGGATTAGATTAGTCAAGAGTTTAAATACCAGCCTTAAAAAAAAAAAAAAAAGATGTGTGCGACCTGAAGTCCCTTCCTCCTTATCCGCAGTTGCAATCTGATTGCATATTTATAGCATGGAAGGTAAGGTATAACTTGAAGTAAATTTACCCCGCTAAGCGTAGCGGGGATATTTACGAGAGTTATACTTAACTTCCATGCATCCCGCCCGCCTCCCCTCTCATTCAGGCCTCGGTGGAATGTTAAGTGAGGGTTGGTAGGGGTTATATGGAGGTCAGGGCTGGCTGGTAACTATGTTTTTAAGGTCGCTTAGAAGTGCGTTAGAATCAGGTCATGTGACCAGATTGCATATTTATAGCATGGAAGGTAAGTATAACTCTCGTAAATATCCCCACTACGCTTAGCGGGGTAAAATTGTCATGTCAAGTACAATTGTCCTCTAAATCATACCAAAAAAAAGGTGGTATTGAATTATGAATACCCTTTGCAATCTATTTCTCCTTCACCACTGCCTACTATCCTGTTGTGGTTTTACACCCTTTAGATATTGAATAGTTACACCGGTGTTGATAAATAACCAGCTATTCAAAACTTTTCCTTTTATTTTTTTATCTCAGAAATCTGAAAACATGCAGCAATTGGGATCACATTTCTCTTGTTATTGTACTATAAAGTTCTCATTTTGCTCCTAGACTTGTGGAAATTGGCATAAAGTATTAAATTAGTATGGGGGTGAAGTACTTATTGCATGGTTAAGTAGTGAAGGATAAGTGCTCTAGTTATTTACCCCAGTAAGTTTGTGGTTTTGATTTGCTGAAAACAACATTTTCAGGAAGAGCAAAAGTCATAATTTCAGAAATAAATGTGTTAGTAATGTTAGTCATTTGTTTTGAGCATACCAACACGTCTCATAAATCCATGCATATTCTTGCAGAGTAATGCCATTCTTCTCATTGATCCAAACGCTGGTATGGTGTCACGACTCATTCCCGACACCGAAAACAAAAGTACAACGGTGCGCATCATTCGTCAGTTCAGCTCCGGGGAGCAACCACCCTACAAGCTGTGCGGCGACCTCAGTCATCTGAACCAGCTTGTATGTTTTGAGGATGGAGGGTAAGAAATTAAAGTTTCTTGCATTTTGTTTCATGTCAGTGTGTGAAGGCGGGTACTTTTATCAAGAACTTTGTTTCCCTAGCGAAATCTGTGTTAATCTGATTTTTAATTTGTACACATATAACAATCAGTAAAACAATTAAATTCTGTGAAATAAGTTTTTTTTAATGGATGTTTTGACAATTCTAAGTGTCAGCTTCTCAGATTTGGAAGGATTGAGCAAACAAGAAGCATTATGCTTAAGACTCTACAAGTCTTATGTTAGCTTACTCTACTTGCAATTTAAGCAGGAAAGGTAGGAGGTATGTATGGAAGGTCCCACATCTTGGCTCCATTGGTCTGTTTAAGTAATGCAACTCACCTGGGCAAGAAGCTGGTGGTGTTTCTTACAACTTATGTAAGGATAGCTTTAATAACCTATCTGCTTATATACGTATTCAAATCTGAATCGGCAACTCCCGGGAACTAATTCCCTAAATTCATGTGTCCATAATGGAGCAATCGTATACTGGGCTTCTTATTGACAAATCAAATACTGAGGGATTCTTGGAATGCTAATCATATATGCGTTTTACATGAAGGTAATACATGCGCACATTGTTGCTTACAATTTTTTTCCGCAGGAACTGCAGCTGATTGGTTGGGTAACAAAAGGAAAATTTCCCAGCACTTGATTGGTCGAAGTACTGAAGAAATTACATTCGTCATGCAACATTCATAAAATTGGTTTGAATAGGTCGACATTGCAGGTCACGGGACTGGGACTGTTCATCCAACATTCATAAAATTGGTTTGAAAAGCGCGACATTGCAGGTCACTGGACTGGAACTGTACATGCAACATTCATAAAATTGGTTTAAAAAGGTCGACATCGCAGGTCACAGAAGTGGGACTGTACATGCAACATTCATCAAATTGGTTTAAAAAGGTCGACATCACAGGTCACTGGACTGGGACTGTACATGCAACATTCATAAAATAGGTTTGAAAAGGGCGACATCGCAGGTCACTGGACTGGGACTGTACATGCAACATTCATAAAATTGGTTTGAAAAGGGCGACATTGCAGGTCACGGAAGTGGGACTGTACATGCAACATTCATCAAATTGGTTTGAAAAGGGCGACATTGCAGGTCACTAGACTGGGGCTGTACATACAACATTCATAAAATCGGTCTGAAAAGGGCGACATTGCAGGTCATGGGACTGGGACTGTACATGCAACATTCATTTAAGAAACAAATCAAAGATGAGATACCACAACTAACATGACCAAGTCACTTTATACCCATGTGAAAGTGGCCAAATGATATTGAGTTTTAAAAGTTTTTCCTCAGAATATGTGATGCCATCAAGCGTTTACACATTAAATGGATTAGAACATTTGGCATTCCTTGTACCCTGGATATTAAATAGAATGTCTTCTTTTATCATATGCATGGAATCAATCAATCATTTTTGTTCTCTTGTATTTCAGTGGTAAGATTGACCACATTGACATCCTCTCTGGGCAGGTGCGCAGCCTGGAGCTACCCTTCAAGATTAAAAGCCTTCACATCGCCTCTCCAGATCAATGGATGGTTGTTGAGGCAGAGACAGACAGGTATTTTGTTTAGCAAAAACGTTTTTATTTTTTTATTTTTGTGAATTCATAACCCTTGTCAATGGAGGTTTGTCCAAGCACACATTGAATATGTACCCTTCTGTCTCACGATTTTGACAACATGTTGTAAATCTGATGGTTTGTTGAAATACGTGAATGGATTTTATTTCAATATTCAGCAAAAAGTTGGTTCTCATTATACTTCAATAATAACTTTTGTTAGTAGTAAAGTGCCCTTTTCATGTGTAGATCCGGGAGGATTTTGGAAGGCCAAAATATGTCTGAGGAGTTGAAGGTTAGTGAATGAAAAGCTGGAGAATCTTGGTGTGAGAGGGAATATCACTAAATTATCAAAATAATATTAATGATACTACGAAGGGCTTTAATATGCAGACATATTCAAAGTGCTTTACTACATAACTTTCAAAACTACATCTAGAACTACACAAACATTAAACTATTACTTATTACTCCACTATGATTCTTTTTTGCTGAGATGAATTGAGAGGGAAGCAGATCTCGTTTCTATTATCATTATTATTATTATTATTGTTATTATTTGTATTACTATTATTATTATCATTATTACAATTTATAGAGCGATAAAATCTATGTAAATAATCATTGGCGCTCTACTAATCAAATATTACATAAATACATAAGAAATATAAAAGTTCTGAAAACTAGCCTAAAATACTAAATGTAATTAAAACATGCAGCAAAAAGAAATAAGCAATAACATCTAATATAAGTAAAAATGAGAAAAACTAAAAGGATTTAAGAACAATACATCTACACCAATAAAACATTAAAAGGTGAAGTAACTTCTATAAATACTTTAAAATTATGATTTAAAAGAACTGTAATAGACTGTACAAATAAAATTTTACATGCTGACATTAGCAAATAGAAGATAAGAACTTTAGGTAAAGCATGCAGAAAAATAATGATAAGGTCGAATATTGATAAAAAGAGAAAAGTATAAAAGGATTTAAGAACAATACATCTATACCAATAAAATGTTAAAAGGTAAATAACTTCTATAATTACTTTAAAATTATGATTTAAAAAAATGACTGACAGACTTAGCGATGAAATATTAAAGATAATTAGATAAAAAAGAAAAAGAAAAAATGTAATACAAAAATTTACGTTGAGTGAAAGAGACTTTTAAACCTGAAATGTAATAAAATCAAATGTCAAAAGAAAAGCAACCTTAAAAAGATGTGTTTTTAGAAGTTTTTTTAAAAACAGCAAAGGAAGCAACATTTTTGATGTTTTTCGTATGTCTATAACTAGATTTGAACCATTTACCTTTCCGGTCTGCGAACCAGTCGGTTAATTACCTGACATTTATGATAATTTGTCTTCCTCTTTGTAGACGGTACATGCTAACAAGACCAGCAGATGGTGAACCAGTCAGCCAATTGCACGCCATGTTTGACATCAGCCCAACAGAAGGTAAGTCTTTCTAAAAGGATAGAGGATAATAAAAAGAAGAAAATGGTCATCTAAGTTCAATAAGCAGAAATTAAGAGGCTTTAACAAATTTCACAGTAAAATCTTCTTTTTGCCATTCCTACCTCCTCCATGGTACTCCTCAGTCTATCTGCCAAGACACACTTACCATCAGTCATACCTTTGGTGGTTCCCTGAACCACCATAGGAAAAAAAAAATTCCAATGATGACCTTACTTTGTACCTCTTTAATAAAATTCAAATACCCAAATATTAAATTTTCTTCGTAACTCGAATTCAACAGCATATAACCTACATTTATCAGTTTTTGCATATCATGTACCTATGTTTTTCTACCTCTGGTTTATATCATGTACCTATTCTTCACCCTCAATTGTTCTTTTTCTACCTCTGGTTTATACCTTGTACCTATTCTTCACACTAAATTGATCTTTTTCTACCTCTGGTCTATATCTTGTACCTATTCTTCACCCTAATTTTCTGGTTCTTAGGGACTGTCGAAGTGCCATCAGATCCAAAAAAACAATCAACAAAATTATGCCCCCTTCCCTCCTCTGGAATTATGGCCCTGAATCCACAAACAATCACTCAACAAATTGGTGTAGAAATGTCTTGCATCAGACGAGATGCAAGTCTCACATTCCTCAAAAGTAGTTGATCATTTCATTGAAATATCTTTCAAAATAATGTGGCTCCCCCTCTCTCCACTTTGTTTTTGTTTCATCCATGCACCTCCTCTCTCGATCACAGCTTTCTGATTTTTGTTCTTAAATTTGTATCATCCTCCCCCTGTTTCCTTTCTTTCCTACCTCTAGAATGATCTGACCTCTCAGGCACAATTTGACCCTCGTTGTCGTGGTGTCGTTAAGTCCTCATCAAACAAACAAACAAACATAAGCCTTTGGATGTGTTTGCACATTAGTAAAGTGGAATCTGTTGAAGTAGCTGTAGTTTATTATTTAAAGTTAAATCCAAGCCATTTTGGCCCATGTAGGTCAATCCTTATCCTGGGGATTCTGTGGTGCAAGGAGATGAGAGTGAAATAACTCTCCATGGACAGGACATCAGTCCATTGCAAGTTATTAAACTCAATCAATGTTGGTATTGAAGTTACTATCGACCTAACTGAAGTGGAATAAAGCGTGAAGGATACAGCTTGTGCTGGAAATTAAACCAAGTACCAATTTTTGTTCTCTACCAATGAGCCACTGTGCTTTTGAATGTATACTAGATATCATTTCCGCTTGTCAAATCCTTGCATTGAATCTTTTCAGGTGGTGTCCCGCCTCCAGCTGTAGACCAATCAGCAAACCAGATGGTAGCAATGTCTCAAGCGGGCCTCACAAAGGAAGCTCTGAGCAACGCCCTGGGGGAGACCATTGATTCACCAAACAGGATATTTGTGGAAGAGACGACTCATGGGAACATTGCTATAGGATTTCCTGATTTGCAGGTATGGAATGTACCTGAAGGGGACACGCCTACAGGTACAGAATACACCTGTAGGTGTGAAGGGGACACACCTACAGGTACGGAGTACACCTCTAGGTGTGAAGGGGACACACCTACAAAAAATTGCCTACTAACGAGAGCGACGTGACAACTGCTCCTATTCTCCTAAACTATTTTCGCTCCAATTTCTCTCCAATTTGCACCTTTTTGTTTTATAACTTCATTTTGGATTTTCTTTTGGTGGATGGGCTTTTATCCTCGGTGAGATCGTTTCTTTTCTTTTTCTATTATATTTTCCCTCGTTCTGTCCCGACTTTTCACGCCCCGTTACTAATACAGCGGTCCCCATATAGTGGTTCCGCGATTTTTTCTAGCTGCCTCGGGTCTCTCGGCCCTTGGTTTTTCTTTCATAATGACAAAGCGCCTATGCAGTGACCTTGACCTTGACCCCCCCTCCCCTCCCGTGACCCACCTGCTACCATCATTGACCATTCTGCAACCCCAATCCCAAAAATCCTTATAATCCATGCCACCAACAAGCAGGAAAGCTTTAAAAGTTTCTCCTTTCCTCATCCATAAAGCCCTCTTTGGCCTTGTCGGTACCCTCCCCAAAGTCTCTACCCTTAGATCCGGTGATCTCCTGGTGCACTGCACCAGGGACACCTAAGCCACCACCCTCCTTTCCACCAAAACCCTATCCAACTCTGGTATCGACATCACAGTCACCCCCATCGTTCCCTAAACTCCAGCAAAGGCGTCATACGCACCAGCGATCTTGCGTACATGACCGATGTGACCTCCAAGAAGAACTAGCTAACCAACATGTAACGAAGCCCGTCGTCTCGTTCTAAAGAGGCGGAGCCGAAACTCCCACCAACACCATATTTCTCACTTTCGCAACTCCAACTCTCCCCTCCCACATCATTGCCGGCTACCTGAGAATCCAGGTCGCCCCTTATATTCCTAACCCTTTACGTTGCTACAATTGTCAGAGGTATGGCCAGGGAAGAACTCCTGCCACAGCCAAGCGCTGTGGTAACTCTGGAGCCCGGACCATGACAACACCTCCTGCACCAACCCCACTCTGCACAAATTGTGTGGTAAACACCCAGCAAACCATCCCTCCTTCTCGAAAGACTGTCGCACCTGGCTTCAGGAAAAACAAATAACAAAACTTAAAACCCTTAACCCCAACATAACCTACCCTGAGGCCAGGAAACAATTCCTCGCTTCCCTTAACTCCAAGCCTTCCTACTCAAGCGTAGTCTCCTCTAACTCTAATTCCCCCCCAAACACAACTAACACAACAAAAACTAACTCCCATGCCCAAACCGACCTCACCTGGCTCTTCTTACCTAGTCCTAAGCCCATCACCATTTCCAACAACCCAATCACACCCAATACCCACACCACCTCCACCACCACTTCTCTCCTCAACCCCCTTCCTACTCTAAAGCCCCTACGCCCCTACACCAACTCCACTAATACCTTCATACATCAAGCTAAAACCAGCCAAGCAAACAACCAACAAACCAACAAATCAACCAGCAAACAACCAACCAAAAAACAACCAATCAACAAACAACCTATCAACAAACAACCAATCAACAAACAACCCACCTCCCAAACCCACACTGAAGAGAGTATGGATTGTTCGATTACCGAACACATCGATCATACTTCTCGTCCAATTTTCAAAAACAATCGCTCCCAAAGAAACAAATCCAAAGAAAAAACAAGCGAACTCAGACCCAGCAGATCTTCCTCCAGATAACCCCCCGCCTCCTTTATGGCATACACCACAATCAATTACAATAACACCCACAACATCATACAATGGAACATTAGGAGCCTTAAGGCCAATTCTGAAGAAATCGACCTTCTGGCCTCCACCTTCAACCCGGTCGTCTTCTGCCTACAAGAAACTTTCTTGAAAACCACGGACCATTACTCCCTTAACAACTTTGCTTGCTATCACAAACATCAAGTGGATGCTGACAGGGCCTGTGGTGGCGTCTCCATTTTCGTTAGACACGATATCCCACACAGCCCTGTTCGTGTGCACACCGACCTTCAGGCCATCTGTATTTCTATCTCCCTCCACAAAACTTTCACTCTCTGCAATATCTATCTCCCTCCCAACACCAACATTCAACCAACCAGCCTTAACAACCTCATCTCTCAGCTTCCCACCCCTTCATCCTTCTTGGTGACTTCAACGCTCACAACCCTCTGTGGGGCTCTAATACCACCACCCCTAGAGGCAAGTTCATCGAAAAACGCTCTCTGTCAGCACAGCCTGTCCTTACTGAACACTAACTCCCGACCTACCTTCATCCTGCCACAGGCTCTCTCACCTGTATTGACCTGTCTATCTGTTCCCCTAACCTCCTCCTGACTTTAGTTGGAGAGTCACTGCTGACCTCTGTGGTAGTGATCATTACCCTCTTCTTATACACTCCAATCTTCAAATCCCCACTGAGCACACCCCCAACTGGAACCTCGACAAGGCTGACTGGTCCCTTTTTGAAACCCTCTGTGACTCACACCTCTCCCCCCATCTTCTCGAGGATGAGGATCCCATGTCTAACTTCAGTAATATCCTTATCAACATCGCCACCTGCTCAATTCCCAAAACCTCCAAACCCCCAAATCATCCCCCCCCCAACCCCTGGTTCTCAGATGACTGCAAAACCGCCATCAAGAACAGGAAAAAGAGCCCTCAGGAACTTTAAAACTAACCCGACCACCCATAACCTTAACCTCTTTCGCATCAGCCGTGCAAGGCCAGGCAGCACTATCAAGGACAGTAAAACCAACACTTGGAACAACTTTATCTCTTCTCTCACCACCAACACCCCCACTAAGAAGATTTGGAGAATGGTTAACAGCTTCCACGGCAGAGTAGGCAAATCTTCCCTCTCCCATCTCTCTTGGAATGGAGACCTTCTCACATAAAAAAAGACATCGTTGACCACCTCGCCGCCTCTTTCAGCAACATCTCGGCCTCGACCAACTACTCCAATGCTTTCAAAATCAAAAAGCTTGCGATGAAGCCCGGAGAATCACTTTTCCCTCTGACAACTCGAAAGCTACAACACCCCTCTCACCCTTTCTGAATTAAACCAAGCCATCAGCGGCGCTGGCTGCACCTCCAAGGGCCCAGATAACATCCCTATCAGTTTCTGAAACACCTCCCCATCAAAGCCACCACTACCCTACTCACCATCTTCAACCACATTTGGTCCTCACACTCCTTTCCCCTATCTGGAGGACAGCTATTGTCATCCCGTCCTTAAACCGGGAAGGATAGCACCGACCCCACCAGCTACCGACCCATCGCCCTTACTTGCTGTCTCTGTAAAATTATGGAAAAGATCATTAATCAGAGACTAAACTGGTTCCTCGAGACCAACAGAATCCTCTCTCCTCACCAAAGCGGCTTCCAAAAGCGTCGCAATACCTAGACCAGTTAATTACGCTCGACACCGCTATCCGGGAATCCTTTGCAAAAAGGAACACCTCATTGCCATATTTTTGACCTCGAAAGCTTTCGACACTACTTGGAAATACGGCATTACCGGAAACTTCACACCATTGGCCTCAGAGGCCACCTCCCCATCTTTATTCAAAACTTCCTCTCACCCAGGCTGTTCCAAGTTCATATTGGCCACACCCTCTCCAAGCCGTACCCCAAGAAGAGGGCGTCCCCCAAGGCAGCATCCTCTCCCCACTCTCTTCAACCTGAGCATTAATGACATCGGGAATGACCTTGGCCCCAGCATCAAACGTACCCTCTCGTGGATGACTTCACCATCTTCTACTCCTCCCCTAGCTTTCCTATTGTTGAAAATAGGCTTCAAACCAGCCTCAATCAGCTGCAAGTCTGGAGCAACAATAACGGTTTTAGATTCTCCAAAGACAAGACAGTCTGCATGCACTTTTGTCATTTCAACAACCTCCACCCCAACCCGAACTTTGTGCTCAATGGGAATCGCATCCCCAAAGTTGAAAACACAAAGTTCCTTGGTCTAACTCTAGACCCCAAGCTCACCTACAAGCCACACATCACCGACCTGAAACTAAAACGCAATAGCTCCCTCAACCTCCTCCGACTGCTCTCCAACACTACTTGGGAGCGAACGCTATGCTCTCCTCAAAATTTTCAGGCTCACCATTCGTGCCAAGCTTGACTATGGCAATATTGTTTACTGTGTCGCTCACAACTCATACCTCAACCACATTAACACCATCCAAAATGAAGCCCTCAGGCTTTGTCTAGGAGCCTACAGGACCTCCCCAATCACTAGCCTTCATGTTGAAGCCATGAACCCCCCTTTCTACTTAGATGTAAAAAGCTTAGCCTCTCCTATGCTTTTAGAGTCCTCACCAACACCCAGAACCCTGTTTACAACCTCATTAGGTACCCCAATTTCTCCTCCCTCTTTGATAGGACTAAAACCCTATCGCCCCCTTCAGCTTACGCATTAAATCAGACCTCTTTCAACTTGGCATCAACCCCGCCACTCTCGGCACCTATTCCTGGCCCACTTTTCCGCCTTGGGCCACCCCCCTTCCTTCTGTCCACCTAGACCTCTCCACTTATAACAAATCTCAAACTCACCTAATCTCTTCATCAATCTCCACAACCAAATCAAAGACCAACTCTCAAATTACACCTCCATCTATACTGATGGCTCCAAGGAAGGCAACAAGACAGCTGCTGCTGCCATCATCAAGACATCACCCTCAGTAGCAGACTTCCTGACCACTCATCCATCTTTTCAGCCGAGGCTAAGGCCATTCTCCTCGCCCTCAACTTTATTGAGTACTCTCCTCTTAGTCACTTTGCCATTTTCTCTGACTCAAGGCTGTTCTTACTTCATTACTCAATCTTAAATGGGATAACCTCACCTGCCACCTCCTCCTCCAGAAACTCTTTTCTCCCACCCTCTGCAGGAAAAGTGTTCTTTTCTTCTGGATACCCAGCCATGTTGGCATCCCTGGCAATGACAGGGCTGATACAGCCGCTAAGCTTGCCCTTAACCTCCTCCCTTCCCCTTTTCCCAAAACCCTCTCTGACATCAAACCGCTTATCGCTTCTCTTGTTCGTGACCGCTGGCAAACCTTATGGAACTTCCAAATTGATAACAAACTCCATGTTATCCAGCCCACAATCGATCAAATCCACCATCAACAACCTTTCTCGTATATCGACAACGTTCATATTACCCGTCTTAGAATTGGTCACACCCACCTCACTCACTCCCACCTCCTTATTGGTTCCCCCAACCCCTCTGTAACAATTGCCACTGCATCCTTACAATCCAACACGTTCTCCTTGCTTGCCCCTGTACAACCTTCCCAGAGCTTCTCTCGCTCCCCACAACTCAATTGCTGAGTTCTTCCAAAAAAATCCTCCAGATAAAATAGTCTCCTTCCTTCAGCATGCATCACTCTACAACCATATTTAATCCTCCTCTTCCGCCCCCTCTCTACTCTGTTTTTAGTTTTACCCATGCACCTCCTCTCTCGATCACAGCTTTCTGGCTTTTGTTCTTGAATTTCTCTCATTCTTCCCCTGGTCTCTTTCCTTACTACCTCTAAAATGATCTGACCTCTCAGGCACAATTTGACCTTCGTTGTCGTGGTGCCGTTAAGACCTCATCAAACAAACAAACAAACCTACATAATATGCCTGTAGGTGTGAAATGGACACACCTACAGGTACGGAGTACACCTGTATGTGTGATGGGGACACACCTACAGGTACGGAATACACCTGTATTTGTGAGGGGGACACACCACCTACAGGTACGTAATACACCTGTAGGTATGAAGGGGACACACCTACAGATACAGAATACACCTGTAGGTGTGAAGGGGACACATCTACAGGTACAGAATGCACCTGTAGGTGTGAAGGGGACACACGTATATGGAATGCACCTGTAGGTGTGAAGAGGACACACCTACAGGTACGGAGTACAGCTGTAGGTGTGCAGGGGACACACCTACAGGTACAGAATACACCTGTAGATGTGATGGGGACACACCTATAGGTACGGAATACACCTGTAGGTGTGAAGGGGACACACCTACAGGTACGGAATGCACCTGTAGGTGTGAAGGGAACACAGATATGGAATGCAGGTACGGAATACACCTGTAGGTGTGAAGGGGACACACCTACAGGTATGAAATACACCTGTATTTGTGAAGGGGACACACCAACAGGTACGGAATACACCTGTTTGTGTGAGCGGGACACACCTACAGGTACGGAATACACCTGTAGGTGTGAAGGGGATACACTTACAGGTACGGAATGCACCCCTTCACACCTACAGGTGTATTCCGCACCTGTAGGTGTGTCTCCTTCACATCTACAGGTGTATTTCATACCTGTAGGTGTGTCCCCTTTACACCTACAGGTGTATTCCGTACCTGTGGAGGAGGAGGTGGAGATGGATTGGCCATGTGCTAAGAAGAGAAGATGACAATCATCCTAAGATCGCACTGTCCTGGGCACTGGAAGGAAGAAGAGAAAGGGGGTGACCAAAGGCAGCTTTGAGAAGGACAGTGGAGAAAGAGAGCTTGGATGGAATACCATTTTGACATAATAAGCACCTGGGGCCCTTATGAAAATAAAATTGCGCCACTTTTTAGGCCCCAAGTGTATTCCTGATAAGCGCCCATGCCCAGGGGCCTCAAACAGTGTCCTATTCCAATTGCACTGTACATTATGTAAACTGGTTACATACTAGCCCCATAATAACCAACACAAACCACACAAATGACACGGAAGAGAACATGGATTGTTTGGTTACCGAACATACTTCTCGTCCAACTTTCAAAAACAACCGTTCCCAAAGAAACGCACAAATCCAAAGAAAAAATAAACCCACTCAGACCCAACAGATCCTCCTCAAGATAACCCTCTGCCTCCTAATGGCATGCAACATTAACAATAACAATAACATTCACAACATCATACAATGGAACATAAGGAGCCTTAAAGCCAATTCTGAAGAAATTGACCTTCTGGCCACCACCTTCAACCTGGTTGTCTTCTGCCTACAAGAAACTTTCTTGAAAACCACCGACCATTACTCCCTCAACAAGTTCGCTTGCTATCACAAACATAAAGTGGACGCCGACAGGGCCTGTGGGGGCGCCTCCATTCTCGTTAGACACGATATTCCACACAGCCCTGTTCATGTGCACACCGACCTTCAGGCCATCTGTATATCTCTCTCCATCCACAAAACTTTCACTCTTTGCAATATCTATCTCCCCCCAACACCAACATTCAGCCAACCAGCCTTAACAACCTTATCTCTCAGCTTCCCTCCCCCTTCATCCTTCTTGGTGACTTCAATGCTCACAACCCTCTGTGGGGCTCTATTACCACCACCCCCAGAGGCAAGCTCATCGAAAACGCTCTTTGTCAGCACAGTCTCTCCTTGCTCAACACTAACTCTCGACCTACCTTCACCCTGCCACAGGCTCCCTTACCTGTATTGACCTGTCTCTCTGTACCCCCAACCTCCTCCTTGATTTTAGCGGGAGAGTCACTGCTGACCTCTGTGGTAGTGATCATTATCCTCTTCTTATGCACTTCAATGTTCAAACTCCCACTAACCACACCTTCAATTGGAACCTCGAGAAGGCTGACTGGCCCCTTTTCAAAACCCTCTGTGACTCACACCTCTCCCCCCATCTCCTCGAGGATGAGGATCCCATGTCAAACTTCAGTAATATCCTTATTAACATCGCCACCTGCTCAATTCCCAAAACCTCCAAACCCCCAAATCATCCCTCCAACCTCTGGTTCTCTGATGACTGCAAAACCGCTATCAAGAACAGGAAAAGAGCCCTCATGAACTTCAAAACTAACACGACCACCCATAACCTCAACCTCTTTCGCATCAGCCGTGCCAAAGCCAGAGGCACTATCAAGGACAGTAAAACTAACACTTGGAACAAGTTCATCTCTTCTCTCACCACCAACACCCCCACAAAGAAGATTTGGAGAATGGTTAACAGCTTCCACGGCAGAGTGGGCAAATCTCCCATCTCTCTTGGAATGGTGACCTTCTCACTGCGAAAAAGGACATCGTTAACCACCTTGTTGCCACTTTCAGCAACATCTCGTCCTCGACCATCTACTCCAATGCCTTCAAAACCAAAAAAGCTTGCGATGAAGCCCGGAGAATCACTTTTCCTTCCTACAACTCGGAAAGCTACAACACCCCTCTCACCCTTTCTGAATTAAACCAAGTTATCCACGACGCTGGCTGCACCTCCAAGGGCCCAGATAACGTCCCCTACCAGTTCCTGAAACACCTCCCCATCAAGGTCCTAACACTCCTTTCCTCCTATCTGGAGGACAGCTTTTGTCATCCCCGTCCTTAAACCGGGGAAGGACGGTACCGACCCCTCCAGCTACCGTCCCATCACCCGCACCTGCTGTTTCTGTAAAATTATGGAAAGGATCATTAATCAGAGACTAAACTGGTTCCTTGAGACCAACAGAATCCTCTCTCCTCACCAAAGCGGCTTCCGAAAACGTTGCAATACCCTAGACCAGTTAATTACGCTCGACACCGCTATCCGGGAATCCTTTGCAAAAAAGGAACACCTCATTGCCATATTTTTGACCTTGAGAAAGCTTTCGACACTACTTGGAAATACGGCATTACCTGCAAACTCCACACCATCGGCCTCAGAGGCCATCTCCCCATCTTTATTCAAAACTTCCTCTCACCCAGGCAGTTCCAAGTTCGTATTGGCCTAACCCTCTCCAATCCGTACCCCGAAGAAGAAGGGGTACCCCCAAGGCAGCATCCTCTCTCCCACTCTCTTCAACCTGAGCATTAATGACATTGCGGGTAACCTTGGCCCCAACATCAAATGTACCTTATACGTGGATGACTTCACCATCTTCTACTCCTCCCCTAGCTTTCTTATTGTTGAAAGTAGGCTCCAAATCAGCTTCAACCAGCTGCAAGACTGGAGCAAAAAAAACGGTTTTAAAATCTCCAAAGACAAGACAGTCTGCATGCACTTTTGTCATTTCAACAACCTCCACCCCAACCCGAACTTTGTGCTCAATGGCAATCGCATCTCTAAAGTTGAACACACAAAGTTCCTGGGTCTAACTCTAGACCCCAAGCTTACCTAAAAGCAACACATCACCAACCTGAAACTAAAATGCAACAGCTCCCTTAACTTCCTCCGACTCCTCTCCAACACCACTTGGGGTGCGAACTGCTATGCTGTCCTCAAAATTTTCAGGCTCACCATTCGTGCCAAGCTTGACTACGGCAATATTGTCTACTGTCGCTCACAACTTATACCTCAACCACATCAACACCATCCAAAATGAAGCCTTCAGGCTTTTGTCTAGGTGCTTACAGGACCTCCCCAATCACCAGCTCTAATGTTAAAGCCAACGAACCCCCCTTTCTACTTAGATGTAGAAAGCTTAGCCTCTCCTATGCTTTTAGAGTCCTCACCAACACCCAGAACCCTGTTTATAACCTCATTAGGTACCCTAATTTCTCCACCCTCTTTGATAGGACTAAAACCCTATCCCCTCCCTTCAGCTTAGGCATTAAATCAGACCTCTTCCATCTGGGCATCAACCCTGCCACTCTCGGCACCTTCTCCTGGCCCACTTTTCCTCCTTGGGCCACTCCCCTCCCTTCTGTCCACCTGGGCCTCCCCACTCCACACAAACTCAAACCCACCCTAACCTCTTCCTAAATCTCCACAACCAAATCAAAGACCAACTCTCAAATTACACCTCCAGCTATACTGATGGCTCCAAGGAAGGCAACAAGATAGCTGCTGCTGCCGTCATCCAAGACATCACCCTCAGTAGCAGACTTCCCGACTACTCATCCATCTTTTCAGCCAAGGCTAAGGCCATTCTCCTTGCCCTCAACTTTATTGAGTACTCTCCGCTCAGCCACTTTGCCATTTTCTCCAACTCAAAGGCTGTTCTTACTTCTTTACTCAATCTTAAATGGGATAACCTCACATGCCACCTCCTCCTCCGGAAACTTCTTTCTCCCACCCTCTGCAGGAAAAGTATTCTTTTCTTCTGGATACCCAGCCATGTTAGCATCCCAGGTAATGACAGGGCTGATGCAGCCAGGAAGCTTGCCCTCAACCTCCTCGCTGCCCCTTTTCCCAAAACCCTCTCTGACATCAAACCGCTTATCGCTTCCCTTGTTCATGATCGCTGGCAAACCTCATGGAACTCCCAAATTGAAAACAAACTCCTTGCATCCATCCCACAATTCCGATCAAATCCACCATCAACAACCTCTCTCGTATCGACAACATTCATATTACCCATATTAGAATTGGTCACACCCACCTCACTCACTCCCACCTCCTTATTGGCTCCCCCAACCCCTCTGCAACAATTGCCATTGCACCCTCACAATCCATCACGTTCTCCTTGCTTGCCCCCTGTACAACCTTCCCAGAGCTTTCCCCGCTCCCCACAACTCAATTGTTGAGTTCTTCCAGAAAAATCCTCCAGATAAAATTATCTCCTTCCTTCATCATGCCTCCCTCTACAACCATATTTAATTCTCCTCTTCCAACCCCTCTCTACTTTGTTTTTGTTTCAACCATGCACCTTCCCTCTCAATCACAGCTTTCTGACCTTTTGTTCTTGAATTTCTCTCATTCTCCCCCTGTATCCTTTCCTTCCTACCTCTAAAATTATCTGACCTCTCAGGCACAATTTGACCTTTGTTGTCATGGTGCTGTTAAGATCTTATCAAACAAACAAACAAACAAAAACATTGTGAGCATCACATCAAAATACGCAATGTAACAAAACTTGAGTATTTTAAGTCTTCAAATTAATCAAATGACTTATGTATCAGTTAAGCAATGTTTGGTGGGCTTATTAGACCATGGGCGCTTATTAGACCAGGGGTGCTTAGTATGTCAAATACAGTAGCCTTAGGGAAGCAACAGTATGTGTAAGAGACAGAAAGAAATGGAAGAAGCTACTTCACAAAGCCTCAATATAAAATGTGTGACCTCGCTTTCTTTTGTAATATTTCTCCACAAGTCATTTTTAAACAATGGTATGACATCTTTAAAACTTGATATGCCGTAAGGCGTTAGGAGTGAGGTAGCCTTGATATGCCCTAAGGCATTAGAAGTTAGGTAGACTTGATATGCCTAAGGCATTTGGAGTTAGGTAGCTTTGAAAGGCATTAGGAGTTAGGTAGCTCTTTTGGAGGTATCCGGTTCAAGCCTCGGTCAGGTCTAACCTGCTTTTCCACAACTATGCAGACATATGCCGATCATCAAAGTGGAAGTACGTCGTTTACAGCTCCTGCTCCTCATTCAGCTGTTGAGAGGAGTGACAATTGTTGAATGGCGCTCGCCGTCCGTCGGAGAGGACAGTCACCCCTGCCTGGTTCTGTGAACACTATTCAAGATGAGAAACAGAAAAATGCAGTATTCATTCACTTCTCAGTCCCAGTCAAGTTCAGGATGCTGATCTCGACCTGCTGCCAGAGAAAGCGCTTTGAGTACACATTGAGTGTAGAAACGCGCTATATAAGAACTCTGTACTACTACTTAAGGCAAAGAGATGTCAAATTTGTATTTCTTAATTCCGTTTGACTTTTTCTTCTCTGTTACACATGTCTCTCCACTAAAGATGAAACCATCAAAAGACTAAATGTAGGTTTCAAAATGTGTTCCAGAGAACATCTGTTTTTTGTAATAATGAATATGACAAAATCAAACTACATGTAAATCTTTGTGAAAAAATGTATGATATAGATGTTTGAGTTAGTCATTAGAATGATTTTATCAATTAATTGTGAATAAGCTAATGACATGCTTTGATACAATATTTGAATAATTTCTACCAATTTTCCTCAATAGTCTTCTATAGACATTTACAGTATTCCAAGAACAGACAAACCCAAAACGCCAACGAGGGCGCCCAATATAACCAGGTCGTTATTATCTTACAAGGATGAGATTTGGAGGCCAAGCAAAGCAGTAATGGACACGCCCCCGATCTTAGTTCCGGAACATTCCCAGGTCATAAAGATTTTGCCAGCTGGAAGTGTACCCAAGGACATGCTCAACAAAGGTATCAAATTGGTATTTTTATAGATTTTGATCCATTTTGAAATTGTTAAACTACACAATAATGATAAAGGTAAATAGCAAATTAATCAGTCAAAATTAATTGAAATTGACCATTTGTGAAATTGTTAAAGGCATATGGTACAGGCAACATAAGCTACACAATATTGATGAAGGTAAATAGCAAATTAATCAGTCAAAATCTATTACATGAATTAATCAGTTAATGTACAATCAATTTTTTATGCAAATCTGTGCTTTTTTCTAGAATTCATTTTTTTTTATCCTTTGCCACAACTTTTTGAAGGGAATTACTGTATGCGACATAATAAGCACCCAGGAGTACTGTATACGACATTATAAGTGCCCAGGAGTGCCGTTATAAGTGCCCAGGAGTATCGTATACAATGTAATAATCACCCAGGACCACTGTATGGATGTAATAATCACCCAGGAATACCATATGAAACGTGCAGCTTGGGAACAATTTAAAAATATTAAACTTTTACGTTACTGATGCTTTGATTTTTATATTTTATTTCAGAGCAAGTAATTAACAAGGATAAACTCTTCATGGAAGTGAATGACCTAGCAGCCAAGAAAGTCAAATATATCCCTGTCCCAAGGTAAGTAAATGAAGTACTGTATTCGACGTATATACCTTTTAGGCCTAAAGTTTTTACCTAATACGCGCCCATGCTTGAGGGCTGCGTATAGTGTGTTACTCGAACTGCACTGTTAGATGTATGTGAATTGGTTATATACTAGTCCCACAATAACCAGCCCAAAAACATTGTGCACAATAAGCAAAGAATGTAACAAAACTTGAGTAATTACATTCTTCAAATTAATCAACTGAATTATGTAAATCAGTCAAAGAATGTTGGGTGGGCACTTATTAGAGCAGGGGCGCCCAATACGTCGAATATGGTACTGTATGATATGTTATTTTAAGTGGAATGTAAAACTGGTTATGGGTGGGCATTACACCAGAACAACAAATTTCCATTTAATCAAGCATGTGATTGGATCTTTATGAGCTCTTGGCACAAAAACAAGCTCTTACGAGGCTTTAATGATCACGGCAGATATAGGCTCTTTGTGAGCTTCAAATGATACTACATCATGGCTACAGCATAATACATGCTCTTACTGGTAAATGCAGGGCTACAGCATACTACATGCTCTTACTAGTAACTGCAGGACTACAGCATACTACATGCTCTTACTGGTAACTGCAGGACTACAGCATACTACATGCTCTTACTGGTAACTACAGGGCTACAGCATACTACTTGCTCTTACCGGTAACTCCAGGGCTACAGCATACTACATGCTCTTACTGGTAACTGCGGGGCTACAGCATACTACATGCTCTTATTGGTAACTGCGGGGCTACAGCATACTACATGCTCTTACTGGTAACTGCGGGGATGCAGCAAACTATATGCTCTTACTGGTATCTACAGGGCTACAGCATACTACTTGCTCTTACCGGTAGCTGCGTGGCTACAGCATACTACATGCTCTTACTGATAACTCCGGGGCTACAGCATACTACATGCTCTTATTGGTAACTGCGGGGCTACAGCATACTACATGCTCTTACTGATAACTCCGGGGCTACAGCATACTACATGCTCTTACTGGTAACTGCAGGACTACAGCATACTACATGCTCTTACTGGTAACTGCAGGACTACAGCATACTACATGCTCTTACTGGTAACTACAGGGCTACAGCATACTACTTGCTCTTACCGGTAACTCCGGGGCTACAGCATACTACATGCTCTTACTGGTAACTGCGGGGCTACAGCATACTACATGCTCTTATTGGTAACTGCGGGGCTACAGCATACTACATGCTCTTACTGGTAACTGCGGGGATGCAGCATACTATATGCTCTTACTGGTATCTACAGGGCTACAGCATACTACTTGCTCTTACCGGTAGCTGCGGGGCTACAGCATACTACATGCTCTTACTGGTAACTGCAGGGCTACAGCATACTACATGATCTTACTAGTAACTGCAGGGCTACAGCATACTACATACTCTTACTGGTAACTGCAGGGCTACAGCAAGTTTAAATTTTCTATTAAAGGGTTCGTTCTTTTTTTTCTTCCTCTTCTATATTGTTGTTATATTGTTGTTCTTAAAAAAATTTAATCAGGTGCAAAAAACATACATAAGGAAAAAGAAAAAATAACATCATTGTGTGGTGACCATTGCAAAGATGATATCAAAACAGATAATTTATATAAAAAAGAAAACCCGTTTGCACATTCTAAGAATTCTTACAGATCTAATCAAACCAAGGTTTTTTCCCACTCATTAGACATATTCTTTTTCAAGATAACCTTTAGCAATAGAAAATAATCTTTTAAATATTTGTACATTCCAACAACCGAAGGTATTTTACCCTTTATTTTTGTCTGAAAAATGTAATGACTTACTTGACGTATTCCTCTCCCAGTGGAACATAGGGTCATCATTGCATCTCCTTCAGTCATGTGCCAGCTATTTTGCTTTTCCCAGGACATTTTGAGCTCAGCATTGAGGCATCGTCTCCAGGTCATTGCTGGCATGCCTCTTCTACGCTTGCCCTGAGGTTTCCAGTCAAGAGCATGCCTGGCAATGCTGGATTTGTCTCTGCATAAAGCGTGTGTAATCCATTTGCCCTCTTGTACAGTATTGAGCTTGGGGCTTTGCATTGTAACATGACAAAGTTCCTGATTTAAAATTCTGTCTTGCCAACGTATTCCGAAAATTCTACGCAAACAGGTATTTAAGAAGATCTGTAGTTTGTGCTCAACCTCCTTGGTGTGTTTTCAGGTTTCAGATCCATATAAAAGAATGGACTGTTCATTTGAGTGGAATTTTTTTATGTCCAGGCTTTGCCTCTTGAGCTGCTTGGTTGGTTGGGGCGTAGCAGTGTATGATTGTGACATATTGAAACTTCGAATGAAATCTGGCTGTCAGCATCCTTTCTCTTATAGACTCTCATTCCATCAGACAAGCATTTGCCTTTCTGGTCAGCATAATTCCATAATTTGGTGGCCCGGAGTACAGCAGACTATGGCACAAAGCTAAGGTTACTGGTTTGGATGATGTCCAATGCACCTCACTTAATCTAAGAACCTCCAGATCATATTGGTCCAATTCCCTGGCCACTTGTGCCTAATTGAAACAGTGTTCTCACATTCCAAATCCCAATTTCTTTTGGAGAGAACATGTTAATCTGCGAGTTAGCTTCCTTCAGGGCTTTCACTGGCTTGCATCATGAACTCTCCCCTCGAGTCGAAGTTGTAAATTTAACATTCATGTGTCGTTTGAATTCGATGAATTTTCTGCAGTTCTGGTTTCTGTAGAGATAGTGTTTTTATGTGATGGAGTTGCTATCCCCATGCATAACCCTCCTCCTTCTTCCAGGACTTGGGACCAGGCATCAGTGGAGTTCTAAAAAAATTGTAATACTTAAAATTATAATCATATTAAGCAACTTAACTCCATCAATAATAAGTATAATTAAATATGTAGACATTAATGTGTAGCAAATGCTACTTTTTAAAACAATATTATCAAAATGAATCTATAATGGACTAACCAGTAAACAATTAAAAAATAATTGTTGCAATAACTTGAAGGGTACATTCTTTGGCGCCTTACAGAGTTCATCTTTTCCACTCAAAATGTTGCTTTCAGTTCTCAAGTCAACGTATATGCCCCAAACTGGATGTCAGCACAAGCTAATGTAATCCATTTATCAAAGACCCCGACTGATCAGGTGGTGACAGTGGACTCAGGGGGTATGGTGCGTGTGTGGGAAACAGGAAGGTCACAACTGGCTTCAACGCTTAATGAGTGGCATAGCATGATTGGAGGACAAGATGGAAGGCCAATACAGGTAACGACAAGCTTTTAAATTATTCAACAGCCGAGTAAGTTATTATTGTATGAAACAGGTGAAAAACTGCTTCAATATCGGTTTTCTCTTCACGAGATATTCAATTATATAATTTGTCTCATTAGTGTGGGAAGAACTGGTGAGTAAGGTCTATCGTAGAAGGTTAATGCCTTCATCCTCACGTTCTCAACAAATATTAATGTATTTCAAATATATTTAATTTACTTCAAATTATACCTTACTTTCTGTGCTATTAAAATATGCAATCTGGTCTCTCAGACCTGATTCACCGTTAAATACCACCAAAACTAAAAACATGGTTACTCTTTCTGACACGCCCAGGACATGACGTTAGCGCTGTATACACTCTCTTCTCTTCAGTGCCTGCACCTGAGTAGGTACTAGTCACTGAAGCTGGTCATTTATTTTGGAAAAAGAAGAATTTCTTCTGGCCTTTTTCACTTTTCTTTCGTCAGCATTACTTGCTGACGTGGCTGTGTGGTGCACGGGTACTGTCATCTTACTTTACGTTATGTGTATTTACGTATATGTTAGCTTTGTTTATCTACCTGCCTCTTATTTTATGATGCTCATCCTCTGATGTGGGTGCCAGGGGGGAGCCTCTGGCTTCCTACCTTGGGCCCGAGTTGCTTATTTATTCTCCTCTTTATCTTCTCTACAAGGGGCTTACAGTGATGGCTGCTGCCTAATTCTGCAAGAATTTTATTTCTGCAGTTTTCTCAAAAAGAAAAAAAGTGAAACACAGTAAGGTTTCAAAGGCTTTTCTTTTACAATGTTGGTAAGCCTGGCCCATGCTAAGGTGTTCCCTACTTTTGGTACATGTGACTTGTGACCTCAGGTGACCCATCTCTGTCTTATTTTCTTTTCAGCAAAAAGAAACTTGGCACCCTTTTGAAAGTTCCGTGTGTACAAGTTGGTACAGGAGGAGAGACAAGAAAGAAGAGAAGACTGGTTGTTTATTTGTCTGTTTTTCCTTCCCTACAGCTGGAGGATTCTTCCCTACCCAGGGGCATTTCCTCTTTAATACCTTACTGTGTGCTGATGGTATTTACTTCAAGTTATACCTTACCTTCCATGCTATAATATGCAATCTGGTCACACGACCTGATTCTAACGCACTTCTAACCGAACCTAAAAAACGCAGTAACCTGCCAAGCCCTGACCTCCATAATACCTCTGTACCACCTCACTCTTTTTCAGCGCGTTGTTGTCACTAACATCGCTGAAAACTGGTCATTTTTATTTTATTTTTAATTAACCTTTCTAACTCTTTTCTCTTCGGCAGCTTCTACCTGAAGGGTTTTTACGCTGCCCGTTCTCATCTGGCTCGCCTTTTCAAGTCTTCCGAGAGAAGGGTGAGATAGCCATGGGTCCGAGATTTCTTGGCCGACCTACACGACTTTACCCGTGTAGCCTACACTTAGGATAGCGGGTTTTGTCTCCATTCGTACATAGCGAGTGGCTAGTTCGAGAGCGTCCTACTCTCGTGGTGGGTGTTTTAGGTCCTAGAGCACAGGTTGTGCCTGTCTAGGGACCTCTCGCCCGGGAATTAGTCTTTTTCTCCCTTAGCCCCACCCGCCTCGAGGTGACCCTAGCGTTATACTATGTATAGTGTTTAACACGTTAGGATATTTCAGTACACCTTCTCGTATGCATTAGGCCAATTTCCTTTTCGATTTTGGCGCATGCGCATTGGGTCATAGTCACCGCTGGGTAAATGTGGGGTCGCCCTGTAACAACTCTAGGAGCTACAGTTGTTTCTAGCGAGCTTATTTTCGTTTTCACGTTAACAGCATATGAATATTTTTATTTTTCTTACACAGATTTGAGATAAAATATTTAATTTTCAGGATTGAAATTGGGGTGTCGGAGAGACCGTGGGTGGGTCTCTCCGACGACCTAATTACAGGGAAAATAATCTTTCCTTTTTATCTTTACAGACCTCAAGTACACAGTGGTTGGTGTTTCCCACGCTACCCGGGCGCTAGTAAAGTCATTACGTTGGATCGTTTTTCGGGTTTCTAAAGTTTTTCAGATAGAAAATTTTTTCGTTTAAAATTTTTTCTGTTAAAGCAAGTGTTGTTGTTCTGTTTAGAATGCTATGCCTCGTCTCTCTTTAGCGTGTCCGTAAGATCATAGTTACTTTGCCGTGTTTAGGTTTGTACGCATGGACATACGTTCTTCTCTTAAGAAATTTATTTTTCAGTGAAGAATTTTTCTGTTTAAGAGAATTTTGATGTTCTGTTTAGACTGCTAGGCCTCGTCTCTCTTTAGCGTGTCCGTAGGATCATACTTCCTTTGCCGTATTTGTGTATGTACGCATGGATATATGTTCTTCTCTTTTCAGATATAAAAGAAATTCACTGAGAAGGTTACGCTCTTAGAGGCATTGCGCCTAGAGCGTAACGGTAAGAGAGAGAGAGAGAGATAACCTCTTAGGGGCGTTACGACGTCGCCTAAGTTGTAAACACGGTTCCAAGCGGTTCCATTGGACAGTCCCGGCGATTCCGCAGCCCTAGTACGCGGGCTGCTGCGAGTCGGGGCGGTTCCATACGGTTCGGGAGTCCATACGGTTCCGCGGCCCGTTGTTACGGGCGAACGGTTCCATTGGGCGGTTCCGTGAGTCCATACGGTTCGCGGCCCTTTGTTACGGGCGACGGTTCCATTGGACGGTTCCGTGAGTCCATACGGTTCCGCGGCCCGTTGTTACGGGCGGACGGTTCCATTGGGCGGTTCCATACGGTTCCGCGGCCCGTTGTTACGGGCGGGCCGGTTCCATTGGGCGGTTCCATACGGTTCGCGGCCCGTTGTTACGGGCGGGCGGTTCCATACGGTTCCGTTGGACCGTCCCTAACGTTCCGCAGCCCTATGTGCGGGCATTGTGCGGTTCGGGGCGGATCCATACGGTTCCGTGGTCCATACGGTTCAGCGGCCCGTTATTTACGGGCGGGCGGTTCCATTGGGCGGTTCCGTGATCCATACGGTTCTGCGGCCTGTTGTTACGGGCGGGCGGGCGGTTCCGCTGCCCGTTGTTACGGGGCGGACGGTTCCATTGGACGGTTCCATACGGTTCCGCGGCCCGTTGTTACGGGCGGGACGGTTCCATTGGCGGTTCCGCGGCCCGTGTTTACACAGGTCCGTATTTAACGGGTTAACGACATCGTGCGGTTTAATCGATTATCGCCCACTAGCTACGTGGTCAGGTGACAGGTGACATTCTTGACAAGAAGTATAGCATTGACAGTTATTTTTCTTCTTGGTCCTGTAGCCATTAGCTCGCGCAGTTCCACGGCTCGTGTGAACGCAATTAAGACTGTCTCGTTGAGCGTTACAAGTTCCGTATTTATTTTCACCAGTATCATGGACATGAAGGACAGGTCCCGAGTGTCGATGTTTTTACACACCCAGGATGTCTCGTGATGCGTGGCGTGCAAACGCTTCTTTAAATTACGCCCGGTGACATCCATCTCACGTGTTACGCGTGCAGATTATGCTGCGAGTCAAATCCCTGTACTCTTTGCAGCGATTGGGATCTAGCGGCGTGGTCGGAGCACAGACTCCACCGCGACCGGTACTTTCAAAGAGCGGCGGAGAAAGTGGAGAAGCGACGGTCTGATAGGCCCTCTTCGTCTCCCCACCGCCACCCAGGTCCAAAGCCAGGGAGGCGGGGCGCCGTCCACTCTAGCGGAGCACCTCTTGAAAGACGTACACCGTCACGGTTAATCCGAAGTATAGCATTGAGACAGCTATTTTTCTTCTTGGTCCCGTAGCCAACAGCTACGACAGTTATATGGTTCCACGGCCCATGTTTACGGGTCCGACGGTTCCACGGTCCGTGTTTTACGGGTCCGTGACGGTTCCATTGGACGGTTCCGCGGCCCGTGTTTACGGGTCCGCACGGTTCCATACGATTCCACGGTCGCGTTTACGGGTCCTTTCGCTTCCATTGGGCGGCTCCAGTGAGCGGAACTTATCTTTAATGGGATAACGTACACTGCACGGTTCACCCAGTTATACGCCCACTAGCTACTACGCTCGTGGTCAGGTGACAGATGACTTTCTTTACAAGAAGTATAGCTTCACGACAGCTATTTTCTTCTTGGTCCCGTAGCCATTAGCTACGCAGTTCCCGACTTCGTGCAAACGCAATTAAGATTGTCTCGTTGAACATTACCGTTCCGTAATTATTTTCACCAGTATCATGGACATGGAGGACAGGCCCTCGGCGTCGATGCTCTACACACCCTTGATGTCCCGGCGTGGCGTGCTAACGCTTCTTTGATTTACGCTCGGTCACATCCATCTCACGCGTTACGGCGTGCAGATTATGCTGTGAGTCCATTCGTGGTACTCTTTGCAGCGATTGGGTTCAAGCGGCCTGGTCGGAGCACAGACTCCACCGCGACCGGTATTTTTCAAGGTGCGACCGAGCGTGCGGCTCCAGTGTTCGGATGCGCACGGCTCCGTAGTTTTGTAACGGGATATCGTACACCGCACGATTTACCGGATATGCACCCGCTAGCTACGAGCTATGTGGCCAGGTGACAAGTGATAATCTTCACAAGTAGTATAGCGCCGTGAGAGCTATTCTATTCATGGTTCCGTGGCCATTAGCTACGCAGTTCCACGATCATGTGAACACCATTTATACGATTATCCACGTTGAACATTACATTTCCGCAATTACTTTCACCAGTATTGTAGGCACGGAGGACAGGCCTCCGTGCGTCGTAACGTTACGCACCTCAGAGGTCCCGCTTTGCATAGCGTGCAAACGCTTCTCTAGACCGCACGGGCCTGTACGACTTCAGAGTTTTTTAAGCGGGATAACGTACACTGCGATGAATCCCAGTTGAGTTCGCTAGCTAGGAAGCTGCTTGGTCATAGCTACGCTGTTCCCGGCCGTGTGCACTGTCTCTGTAGGATTTTCGCGTTGAACGTCACAGTTCCGCGATGTTTTGCGCCTATATCATCGACACGGCGGGCAGGTCCCTAGTGTCGGTGCGTTACGCGCCTTGACTGTCCTGCGATCGTCGCATGTAAACGCTTCTTAGGTTGCGCTTTGGTGTTATCGACATGTTCAAACCCGTGTACACCGCTGTGGTCCTCGGTTCGCGATGGGACCGTAGGCCCACAAGAGGCGGCGCCCACGGGTCTTACGTGAGTTAGTCCCCTTTTTACGGCTCGTTGTAGAGCCATTGGATTACTTGCGGGTCCATTAGGGTCCGTGCGGCTCGATAATCGGTTCCATACGCCCCCACGGCTTGTTTTACGGCCCCGTAAGGGTCCGTAACACAACAAGCGGCTCCGTCCGAGGGCACGGGATGACGCTTGGGTCTGTAGTGCTGCTTAGTTCTACAGCAAGGTAACGCATACAACGACGTTACACCGTTAGTTTCGGAGATCCCCACGTCGGGTGAGCTGACTTGGTGAGATTTTCGCGTTGAACGCCACGGTTCCGCATAGTTTTTCACCAGTTCATGGACACGAGGGCGAGTCCCGTTTGTCGATGCGTCACGCTCCCAGGATCGTCGCGTGTTAGCGCTTGCTCGGGTTTCGTGGCCTAGCGCTCGGGTGATAAGATTTCCTTCTTTACGGGAGGCATACCATCACGAGAGCTATTCCCTCCGTGTTACGTAGTTCCACGACCGTTCCAACTACTCTGAATGTGATTCTTGCGTCGAATGAGACCTTCGGCTCACATTCTACAGATATTCACGCGGTTTACGTACAACCTACGATAAACCTGGGTAACGGAACGGGATATTGCGACCGTTCGCGCGTGTTGCAGTGTTCGCGGTCGTTTTTCTTGCTGGGGCGTTTTTAGCGTTCGACGGCAGTCCCCACGCCAGCCGCCCGGCCGCGGCTCCGAGTGATTTTCTACAAACGGAGTTAACGGCCTATACCAGCAGCGGCTGTGTGGTAGAGGACCAGTAGCCATGAACTACTGAGTTCGCGGCCGTTTCTCTTACCGGGACGCGTACTGAGTACAACGGTAGTCCCCTCTTCCCCACGCAGCTACCGGTTTCAGAGCTCGTGATGAAACAAACTCAGTTTCACGACTCGTATAGCTTGCGTGGCACGTGAACTCCTCCGTATTTCTTACGGCCTCAGTTTATATATATTTTAACTATTCTCAACGGAACGCGTACTGTGTACATCTTCCCTACACGTAGCCACTTACTCGGTGGCCCCGTGGTGAATAGAGGTATAATGAGATAACGACTCACGTTACAGGTGTAGTACGTTCACGCTATCGTGGACCTAGACGGTCCTTTTGTACTGATAGCTACTACGTTCGGGACACGTACCAGTACCAGTTGTCCCCCTCGCGTAGCCACGAGCTTTTTGCTCCGTGGTGCACAGAGACATCGTTGGCGGAGGACTCGTGGTTTTTACTTGTCATGCTGACGCCTTTGTAGACCCATAACGGATCTATAATACTTAACGGGTTGCGACTTTGTACGGCGTAAGTCCCCCAGTAGCCACGCGCTTTTCCGCTCCGTGGTGCAGGGTGTTTAACGGTCCGTGTAGTATACACAGGGCGCCACCTCTTTCGTGATTTCTACCCCAGTGTTGGGGTTTATGACTCATACGGTTGGCGTGAGTACGTTACCCCTACTTGTCAATATTACCTCCATGAAGGATATTTTTCTTGACCATAGGTGGCCTTTTGATAGACAACCTTACGTTTGGGGTAGCTATTACCAACAACGGCACGTATGGTTCATTCCATACTTTAACACCTTACAGCTGCTTCCTTGCGGTTTTACGGCCTGTTACTTAACTGCCCGTACAGACATACGGTATTCGTTTTCCGCTCCCGTAGCCGTAGGCTCCGCGGTTTCAAGGTTGTTACTATCGTAATGCGTTAACACTTTCTCCAGTCAACTTCTTAGACAAGTTTCGCTGTTGATAGGCGTGGCCTGGCGCTACGCGGTCCCGCAACTGCTACAGTTTTCGGTCCTCGCTTGGGTGCCGTCGACTATGTTGTACGGCTCCGCGGTCTTACGACCCATGCCGTCTCACAGCTACATAGCCTTACACGGTTGGCAGCCCTTCTTGTATACGTTTTATATTAACGGCCTGCCTTTTGTTTCGCTAGCCTTTGATTTTTGGTCAGTCGGTTTCAACGACCTTTGCTCAGGGTCGGCAGCTTTTTCTGGACTGCGGATGGTGTCATTCAGTCCCTCCGCTTTACACGTTCAGTTGGTGGTCACACCCTTTGGTGGTGGTGCGGGTGCTCCCACCTGGTGTAAGGAACGAAGTTTTCACCCGTCAGATATCACCGTCGGTGCCGGACGGGGCTTCTTGATCAAGGTGGGGCACTTTTCTTGTGACCTCTTTGGCTGCTCAAGACCTTGCAGGCTTCACGCACGGGCCTCGGGTCAGGGACGATTTTTGTCTCTTTCCGGGCTCCGGCGGACTGCATCTCAGTCCTGGGCGCTTTGTTTGATGGTGTGGCCTCGGCCCGCCTTTCCTCGACGTAGCATGGCTTTTCTGAGGGGTTGGTCGCCCCTCCCGTTGTGGAGGTGGGCCCTCTCTCAAGCTTAGTTCCGTCATGAGCTCTGGGATAACTTGCAGCTATCCACCAGGGTTTTCCAGTGGGGTCTACGGTCTTTGACTCGCGACCACTGGTAAGTTCTGGGAGATCTCTTAGTAGTGTGTCATGTGACATTTTCCTCCGATAGATCATCCAGTGGCTTTCTTTTAAAGTAGTCTGAACTGTTCATCGAACGGCGCGGTATGCACTCGGGTTGGGGCATAACCTCTTTTCACGGGATCTCTGTGCGTCGTTCGAGAAACCGCTTTTTGTTTTTCTCTTGTTTTTGGTCTGACTCACTTTTCGACGCGTTTCGTGTTCCCCGCTAACTTTAGCTCTTACGCGGTTATGCGCTAACGAATTTTTCCCTTGTCCGGGATTTCTTCAATTCGTTTCGTTGGTACACGCTCGTTCCCAATCGTAGTTTCCTCGCCGGTTCTGTCTCGTGGGCCGAATCCGTGTGGCTTATGGCGTTTTTGTGGACACTTTGCTGTAATTGTGTCCAAACGCTCTTCCGGTTGGCTTGTTTTTCTGGGCTTTTCGCTCAGGTTCTTTCGAGGTTTGCCTCCGTTACTGTCAACGAATGGTGCCTTGTTCGGCTTGACTGTACCTCGCCGTGGTTTCCTATGTTTTAGTTCTTCCCACTCTTGAGGTCTTTCATCCTTCCAAGGTGAAGGAATTTCGATCCTTTAAACGGGATTCGGTTCGTGTGAGTTTTCGTACCAGCCATTAAAAAAAAAAAAAAAAAAAAATGTGCGCGATCTGAACTCCCTTCCTTCCTATCCTCGGTTGCAATCTGATTGCATATTATAGCATGGAAGGTAAGGTATAACTTGAAGTAAATTTACCCGCTAAGCGTAGCGGGGATATTTACGAGAGTTATACTTACCTTCCATGCATCCATCCCGCCTCCCCCTCGTTCAGGCCTCGGTGGAATGTTGAGTGAGGTGGTACAGAGGTATTATGGAGGTCAGGGCTTGGCTGGTTACTGCGTTTTTTAGGTTCGGTTAGAAGTGCGTTAGAATCAGGTCGTGTGACCAGATTGCATATTATAGCATGGAAGGTAAGTATAACTCTCGTAAATATCCCCCCTACGCTTAGCGGGGTAAATTTACTTCAAGTTATACCTTACCTTCCATGCTATAAATATGCAATCTGGTCCAATGACCCGATTCTAATGCACTTCTAACCAACCTTAAAAACATAGTTACCAGCTCAGCCCTGACTTTCATAATACCTCTAATATACTACACTTCTTTTTAGCGTGTTGCTTTCACAACATTGCTGGAACTGGCCAAAAAATGTCTTGAAAATTTTCACCTTTTTCTAAGAATTTTCATCCTTGCAGCTCCTACCATGCAGGTTTTTACGCTGTTTAGCATTTTTTTCTAGCCTTTTAAAGTCATCTGAGGTAAGACAAGGTGGCCATAGGACCGGGATTTTTTCGGTTCAACTCACAGGACTTTTCCCATTGAGCTTACACTCAAGTTAAAATGTTTTTGCATCCATCCGTACAAAACAGGTGGCTAGAACGAGAGAGCCCCACTTTAGCGGCAGGTGTTTTAGTACCTATATCACCTGGTGTGCCTGTTCATAGGACCCCATTTTCCTGGGTTGGAGTGTTTTTCACGCCTTTTCACGAGGATAGCCTAGCGTTATACAGTGCATTGTATTAACATGGTAGGCATGGATGATCTTTTTTTTCTGGTGTACTAAATTGCTGTGGCTTGCCTCTCACTATGTTTGACGTCTTCCGCAGTTCCGTCTCGCCCGCATAAGGATCGTAAGTACATCCCCCGTAGGGGAGCTTTGGTGTGAGTATATATTTATATAAACATATACTTTACTATAAAATCAAATGCCAAGAGGCTATATACAAATCATTATGATCTCTCAGAGTTTTCTACTTATGCCACAACCCACGACTTGATGCCACTGAGCCACGGAGGTCTGAGGTAGTAGTCTACTTTGTTAGCTTATACTTGACGCTACTGAGTCGGAAAAATAGCGGGCTGAGGTTTGTCAGATGTAAGTTATTTTTGAGACTGTTTTGATCAGCTAAATTGCGTCTTGAGACGTTGTAAACCACTTATTACTAGCACCCACGTCTTAATAATACTGAGTCAGTGAGGTGCAGGTAGTGGTGGGTGACTCCTTTTACACCGCTGTGGACCACAGTTCTGTGTAGGACTGGTAGGTCTACAAGAGGCGGCGCCCTAAGTGAGTTACAAGTAATTTTACGGCTCACAGTAGAGCCATTGAATTACTTCCATGGGTCTATATGGCTTTAGTGATCGGCTCCACAGCTTGGTTTCATGACTCCGTATGGGGCCGTGATATGGCCCTACTGGTCCATTGCACGGGTCCATACAGCTCCCAAGTTTTACGGGTCCATTGCATGGCTCCGTATGGGTCCATACGACTCTGTACCCAGGCTTTACGAGTCCATACGACTCCATGCGTCCGTATGGCTCAATAGTTTTTGAACGGGATAACGTACAATGTACGACAAACTCAGAAATAATCCCACTAGCTGCGAAGCTACATGATCAGGTGATAAGAAAACAATCTTCACAAGGGGTATAGCATCATGAGAGCTATTTTCTTCTTGTTACTGTAGCCATCAGCTAAGCAGTTCCACGGCCGTGTGAACTGCCTTAGTAAGATTTTCCACGTTTATCATCACGGTTCCGCAAAAGTTTTCACCAGTATCAAGGACATGGAGGACAGGTGCCCAAGTGGTGGTGCGTTACGCACCCAAGATGTCTCCTGATGCGTCGGGTGTAAGCACTTTTTTAAAGTTACGCTCTGGAGACATCCATATCATATGTTACGCCTGCAGATTATGCTGCGAGTCCAACCCGTGTACCCTCTGCAGCGACTGGGATCAAGCCGCGTGGTCGGAGCATAAGACTCCACTGTGACCGGCACTTTCAAAGAGCGGCTGAGAGGGCAGAGAAGCGATGGTCAGACAGACTGTCATCGTCTTCGCCCCCACCGCCATCCAAGTCCAACTGCCACACTCTCCCACCTGGGAGGCAAGGCTGCCACCTACACTCAGCAGGGCGCCCTATGACGATCCTTCACAGCTGAGTAGGCATACCCCTTTTGCGCTGGACGCTGTGGCAGAGCCCAGCACTTGCCGGGCTTCCGTCCCCCCAGCACTGACCTCTCCTGAGCTAGACAGGCCTCAGACAAGGGACAGATAATGGGATAGTAAGCACAAGAGGACGGAGTGGATGGTACCAGTCCTCCTTACTCTCTTCTTCCTCTCCTCGCCCTCCCCCGAGCCAAGGCTGAGGCGAAGAAAATGACATAGGGGAATTCCTTTGGAGGATTCCTCCTTCATGGACGCACTCAAGCAGACATTTGAAACTTTGGTGTCCCAGGCGATAGAGCAGTGGCTTCCGCCTCCCGCACCTCACCGCCCAGCAGCTGCCGCTACCGCGGCATGGCATCCCCCAACTCTGAAGTTTTGGAGGAGGATACCCTCGACATCTATACCTTGGGGAAGATGTCAACCTTATGGACGATCTGGACCCTCCTAAGGAGCCTCCCAGGGCACCGGACCACCCCCTCTCCCACTTCCAGAATGGGAGATTCCTCCCGCCGCCTCGGTTCAAGGTGTCCTTAGTGCCGGATACCGGACGAGGTCCTCTTCCCTCCGCCCCTTCCGGTGGACCACAGCATTGGGCCAGGACCTCTGCGAAGGACTGGATGGCCTACAATAAAGAGGTTGACCAAGTCACTCGCATCCAGCCAGCTGCCTACCAGCTGCTCGTAGGCACCCCCTTGATCCCGGAAGGAGTATGGCAACTTCTCTGCCAGCCCGAGAGCAGCACCCCAGCGGTGTCTAGCTCTGCGGCCAGGACCAAGAAGTTCCTTGATCGTGCGGTCCAGCAGAGGGAATAGTTCCTCGTAGCTGCTGACCGGGCCATACGGCGTGGCTTTAAGTTCAAAGCTTTCGCCGTATGGGTGACTGAGGGGTTAGACTCGGTCTTGCGCAGACATTTTGCCAGCTGACGTCATCCCGACGACTGCATCTTTGTTAGCTGGACTCTTGGATTTGCTCGACGCGACAGTCGATCAACTCACGCGAGTTTCTACAAAGGTGGTCATGGAGCGGCGCGAGAATGTTCTCCCCTCCTTGGACTCTCTGAAGCCATACAGGCGAACCTTCAGCAGTTGCCAACAGAAGGCCCATACCTCTTCACAAGTCATTTCCGAGACGTCTTTTCATGCCAGGCCGGCCGACAGGACGATCTTAGGAAGACTAAGAAGCTCTTGGTGAAGGCGAAGCCTTTGTCTTCTCACCCGCACGTTGCCGGCCTCTAGCCTCTGCAAGGGGCCGGGGTGCGACTACCCAACTGGTTCCTCGAGACCAACAGAATCCTCTCCCCTCACCAAAGCGGCTTCCGAAAACGTTGCAATACCTTGACACCGCTATCCAGGAATCCTTTGCAAAAAAGGAACACCTCATTGCCATATTTTTTGACCTCGAGAAAGCTTTCGACACTACTTGGAAATACGGCATTACCCGCAAACTCCACACCATTGGCCTCAGAGGCCACCTCCCCATCTTTATTCAAAACTTCCTCTCACCCAGGCAGTTCCAAGTTCGTAACCCATACCCCCAAGAAGAGGGCGTCCCCCAAGGCAGCATCCTCTCTCCCACTCTCTTCAACCTGAGCATTAATGACATCGCAAATAGACTTGGCCCCAACATCAAATGTACCCTCTACGTGGATGATTTCACCATCTCCCACTCTTCCCCTAGCTTTTCTATTGTTGAAAATAGGCTCCAGCTGCAAGTCTGGAGCAACAATAACGCTTTTAAATTCTCCAAAGACAAGACAGTCTGCATGCTTTTTTGTCATTTCAACAACCTCCACCCCAACCCGAACTTTGTGCTCAATGGGAATCGCATCCCTAAAGTTGAACACACAAGGTTCCTGGGTCTAACTCTAGACCCCAAGCTCACCTACAAGCAACACATCACCAACCTGAAACTAAAATGCAATAGCTCCCTCAACCTCCTTAGACTCCTCTCCAACACCACTTGGGGAGCGGACCGCTATGCTCTTCTCAAAATTTTCAGGCTTACCATTCGTGCCAAGCTTGACTATGGCAATATTGTCTACTGTGTCGCTCACAATTCATACCTCAACCACATCAACACCATCCAAACTGAAGCCCTCAGGCTTTGTCTAGGAGCCTACAGGACCTCCCCAATCACCAGCCTTCATGTTGAAGCCAATGAACTCCCCTTTCTACTTAGATGTAAAAAGCTTAGCATCTCCTATGCTTTTAGAGTCCTCACCAACACCCAGAATCCTGTTTACAACCTCATTAGGTACCCCAATTTCTCCTTCCTCTTTGATAGGACTAAAACCCTATCTCCTCCCTTCAGCTTACGCATTAAATCAGACCTCTTCCATCTCGGCATCAACCCCCCCACTCTCAGCACCTTCTCCTGGCCCACTTTTCCTCCTTGGGCCACCCCCCTCCCCTCTGTCCACCTGGGCCTCTCCACTCATCACAAAACTCAAACCCACCCTAACCTCTTAATCAATCTCCACAACCAAATCAAAGACCAATTCTCAAATTACACCTCCATCTATACTGATGGCTCCAAGGAAGGCAACAAGACAGCTGCTGCTGCCATCATCCAAGACATCACCCTCAGTAGCAGACTTCCTGAATACTCATCCATCTTTTTTGCGGAGGCTAAGGCCATTCTCCTCGCCCTCAACTTGATTGAGTACTCTCTCAGCCACTTTGCCATTTTCTCCGACTCGAAGGCTGTTCTTACTTCATTACTCAATCTTGAATGGGATAACCTCACTTGCCACCTCCTCCTCCGGAAACTCTTTTCTCCCACCCTCTGCAGGAAAAGGCTTCTTTTCTTCTGGATACCCAGCCATGTTGGCATCCCTGGCAATGACAGGGCTGATGCAGCCACTAAGCTTGCCCTCAACCTCCTTTCTACCCCTTTTCCCAAAACCCTCTCTGACATCAAACCGCTTATCGCTTCCCTTGTTCGTGACTGCTGGCAAACCTCATGGAGCTCCCAAATTGATAACAAACTCTATGTCATCCAGCCCACAATCCCGATCAAATCCACCATCAACAACCTCTCTCGTAACGACAATGTTCATATTACCCGTCTTAGAATTGGTCACACCCACCTCACTCACTCCCACCTCCTTATTGGTTCCCCCCAATCCCACTGTAACAATTGCCACTGCATCCTCACTATCCATCACGTTCTCCTTGCCTGCTCCCTGCACAACCTTCCCAAAGCTTCCTTTACAACTCCCTAGCCGAGCTCTTACAGAAAAAAAACCTGGATAAATTTATCATCTTCCTTCATCGTACCTCCCTCTACAACCATAGTTTAGTCATCCTCTCCCACCCCCACCCCCTCTACCTACTTTTGCTTTTTTTAGCACCCCTGCATTCCTCTCTCGATCAAAGCTTCCTGGCTATTAGTCCCGTACTTCTCTCACACCCCACCTATTTTCTTTTCTTCCTACCTCTGGAATGATCTTACCTCTCAGGCACAATTTGACCCTCGCTGTCATGGTGCCACAAACAAACTGAAATTCCTATACGGTCCAAGGTCGGACCGCAGAAGTTAACCAGGCCCCTACTTTACTCGTCAGGACCCATGAGGTCCCTTGTATGTTTGTGAGGACTGGATGCGTAGTCACCCACAGTGACTATGTAGTCCTTCACTAATTTCCTTGAAGAACTGTTTCATTTACTCAATTCCGTTTTAACCTTTAGCCCTCAGTTGGGACTACTTCCAAGGAAGGCTATCCTTTTTATAGCTAAGAGTTTTCCTCTTAGCAGGACTGGCAGCGCAATGCCCTAATTTCGGCAGCTAGAACAAGAGGTGAGTATATTTACTTCAAATAATACCTTACCTTCTATGCTATAAATGTATGCAATCTGGTCTCAGAGACCTGATTCAGCACTGCTATAGCGCCTTCCTCTGTGGCTCACGTATTGCGACACATATTTACTTATGGACTTTTTTTTCCATACTCGTTCACGGATCCGTTTATGGTTCTGTGCACGGCCTCACATAATTTTCTTCACCGTTAAAGGCTCCTACACGGACCCGTTGACGGCTCCATGGCTACCTAGCCATAGAGTAAAAGTTTCCACAGCCGTCAATGGCTCCACAGCCATAAGTTAAAGGTAACTCAGATAACTTCTCTCAACGGCCATTAACGGCTCCATAGTTGTACCAAGTTA
The DNA here is from genome assembly GCA_020152595.1 of Chiridota heheva. Lineage (NCBI taxonomy): Eukaryota > Metazoa > Echinodermata > Holothuroidea > Apodida > Chiridotidae > Chiridota > Chiridota heheva. The sequence goes on from JAIGNY010000132.1 coordinate 326,276, forward strand.
AAGGTAACTTTAATTATTTTTCCCAACAGCCATCAACGGCCATTCACGGCTGTCAACAGCTCCACGGCTGTATAAAGTTAAAGGTAACTTGATCATTTCCCAACGGCCATGGCCATAACAGCTCCATAGCCGTATAGAGTTAAAGGTAACTCAGATAATCTTTGTTAACGGCTCCATAGCCACTTAAGTCCTCCTCGCCACCTCTTCCACCACCTCCTCCCCCCCCCCCCCCTTCCTTTTCCCGAAGGCCACCCGCCGGCAACACACCAGGCAGGCATCACCAGCGTTCTTCCCCTTTTACACAAAGGTCTGTGGGCGACTTCAGTTGATCTCTCAGACACCTACCTGCATGTACCCGCCCATGCCAGGCACAGAAAGTTCCTTACCTTGATGTTCAAGGCTCTTCCCTTTGGTCTTTCAACTGCACCTCGGGTGTTTACCAGGGTGACAAGGGTCATAGCAGCCTACCTGCCCAAGCAGGGATCACCATTTTTGTCTATCTGGACAATTGGCTCATCATTGCAAACTACCCACTGCTAGTGGCCAGACACACAGACACCGTGATTTCTATAGCTCAGAGACTGGGTTGGTTGACCAACCTAGCCCAGAGACTGGGTTGGTTGACCAACCTAGCCCAGAGACTGGGTTGGTTGACCAACCTAGCCTAGAGACTGGGTTGGTTGACCAACCAGAAGTTACCAAGTTTTTGTGCTCTTACCCCGCACCCCAGGGTGTGGTGGGCAGACGCACTAACTATCCAGTAGGACAGCTTCGTAGACTATGCCTCCCCACCATTCGCTCTCGTCGCAAGGGTACTGGACGAAGTAGAGTAAAATCAGTGCCACTTTCTACTTATGATAGCCCCCAACTGGCCAGACCAGTCCTGGTACCCACACCTGCTGAGACTAGTAGCAGGGTACCCCTATGAGCTTTCAAACCGCAGATCTGGTATTCATGCCAGGGTCCAACGAGCTCAACTACAATCCGGGGGCACTACAATTGACAGTGTGGCCGCTGCCTGCCAATCAATGCTTGCGCAGGATCATTCGCAGGACACTTCCAAATGGCGGCACAGTCCCGAAGGGCCTCCACCCTGGGCATGTATAGTTCAAAACTCAGAATCTTCCGAACCTTGTGCAATGAGAGAGCATCTTCTCCACATTCAGCGACTATAGGGGTCATAGTCGATTTCCTCATGTACCGTGTTCAACCTTGGAAAGCAAGTTAATACCATTAAGGGGTTCAGGTCAGCAATAGACCCAGGATTTACAGATGGCTCAACGGTCTTTACTAGAGATCCTTCTAAATCGGATGTTCTTACAGCGGCCTATGGTCCGTAACCTCTTCCTGGCTTGGAATATGCAGGTCATCCAAACCACTATTCGAGCCTCTCGCCTACTGTCCCTTGAAAGAGCTCACTTTCAAAATGGTGTTCCTTCTTTCAGCGGCCTCCGCAAGATGACCCATTTAATCCAGGGCCTTCCTTCCTGGCCAAAAATCAAAAAAAGGAGCCTCGGTGGCTACCCTGACTGAGTCCAAGGGACACCAGTTCTGTTGCATTAAGGTACAGGAAAGAGAGACAGCACTCAAGGCTATCGACCGGTCGGTCCATGCAGCCTTCAATTACCAAGCCCTCGCAGTATGGTCTGCGAAGGGCCTGGGGCATTTCCTCTGGGGGATTGCCCCAGATCTGTCCAACTCGGCACAAACCCTTCTCACAGGCTTGCCTGATTTACTGGATGCCACAGTTGATCAGCTGGCTCACTTGGCAGCAAGGGTGTCCCAGAAGCGACAGAAGAACGTCCTCCCTCTCCTCTTATTCGCCAAAGCGAAGGCTACTGACCTGCAAAGATTTCTGTTGGAGGGTCCCCACCTCTTTGCAGGTCATTTCCAAGACGTCCTGTCTTGCCAAGCAGGCTGGCAGGATGACAAAAGGAAGAACCAGAAGCTGATGAAGAAGACACTGCCTAGCACGTCTTCCTCTCAGGCCCGACAACAAGGTCCCCCTGCGCAGGCCAGCCAGATCACTAGGGCAGCAGGATCAGCAGCGTGCCCTGGTGGCACAGTGCACCCAGCCTCCTAAAGCTTCTAGATCTGCCTCATTACCATTGTGATCAGGCCAGGTCACCGTCGCTCACTCAGGCCAGCGTTCCTTTACATCCTACTCTAGCGCCTCCTCCTACAGTTGGGATGGAGGTAAGCAGAAGCATTTTGGCAATCCCCCAGCTCTCCCTTTGTTTGGAGGTCTAGTCGGGGGGCGACTGGGATTGTTCCACTTAGTGGAAGAACACAACCTCTGACAGATGGGTGCTGTGCACTGTTGGGGATACCGGCATAGCTGGGGCACGATCTGGTCATGTCAAGCTTCTTCCTAGCTCCAAAGAAAAAGAGCACTTGGTGCCCCATCCTCAATCTGAGGCCGCAGAACAAGTTTATTCAGCCGGTCAAGTTCAAAATGGAGACTCTGCGCTCCATTCTGCCACAGCTGCACAAAGGTCTCTGAGCGACGTCGATTGACCTTTCAGATGCCTATCTGCACATTCCCATTCACAGGGACCACTACAGGCTCCTGGCCTTTCAATACAAAGGAAGTTCCTTCGTCTTCCAGGCATTACCCTTCAGCATCTCCACGGCCCCTCGGGTGTTCATGAGGATCACATGGTAAATACTCCGCTACACTAAGTGGGTGGATTTATCTGTACTAATTTAACTAAATTGTACTAATTGAATTTCGTCAGGTAGTAAATCATACTTACTAGATTCTGTTTTAATACTTTTCCTATATATCCACAATATTAAACTTCAAAATTTGTTAAATGGAATTTTTGAATGCCTTCACCACTTTGTGTTTTATACCACTGTCCTTTTTCATATAAGATGAACTTGCTTGAACACTGAACTAGTTCTTTAAAAAAGAGCATTAAAATGTGAAGTATAGAAGTCAAGTCCATATGTGCTAGTGACACCTAGAGCATTAAATTTTGAGCAGAACAGTCTGAATGGATTAGTTCAGTGGTCAATCTAACTTAGTGACAGTTGTTTTTCTGCAACATTTGATTTAAACTTGAGAGGAATACAAATTGTATTAAATTCAAATATCACCTGAACAGAGGATGCAATCGCGATACTTTCTTCCAAGTTCTGTGAGTCTTTTATCCCTCTATTACACAAAGCTGACCCTTTCACAAGATAATCCTCTCCATTTCTTCTTCTTCTTGTTTTGTAGCTTACCATCGAGAGAGAGGGTGAAAACAAAGACTTCCAGTTTCCAAGGCATGGGAAGATTGATCCTGATAATCAGCCTCATGTCGGAGGTGGTATGTGGGCCGGAGGAACAGGTACAGTAGATAGAATACAAATATCCATATACAGTTGATTGTAATGTTAAATTATATTGAAAACCTATAGACGGGTATAAAAAATGGTAAAGCTCTTAAGTTTCATTGCTTTGAAATTGGAACAAAACATGAAGGGCGACCTCTTGCCCTTTGGAATGGAATACATCTCTTGCCCTCATGTGGTGGAGGGGGCAGTTGCCCCTGTTGCCTTCATGATGCAGGAGTTCTTGTAAATTTAGCACTCAAAATCTTTGTTTTATGCCAAACAGGGGGTCGAGGAACAGCAGGAATGGGGGGTGTTGGTGGCCCATACAGGCTGGATGCAGGCCATGATGTCCACCAAGTCACACAAGTTGAGAAAGATGCTGTTCCTGAGGAAGTTAAAAAGGCGGCACGGGAGGTCGCCAAGAAAGCCTTTCAGGAGAGGTGAGAGTAGTTGCCAGGTCCCCATTGGCGCCATTCACCATTGGTGACTTAGTCATGCATTTTCAGGTGTGAACTTTCAAGTTGTAAATTTGGCAACAGAATCATTTTCTGCAATTTCAGTTTTTTGACATTATATCAAATTATTTTGACTTCTGTATAAGTTTGTGGACTAGAGTTTAGGTTTGCATGACGTGTACCTCCGCTTTCCATTTAGTATGCACTGCAACCGCCGATTTTGGCCAAAATCGACGGTTGCACATCACACGCCTCGCCAGAGCAAGGGCAACCTAATATGATATCATTATTTGCTTATCCTGGCACAGCTATGATCTAATTACATTGCCAACACGTGCGAGTGTAATATGATGCCTCTATCTGATGCACGTTGGGCATATTATTAATGCCCCTATGATAGCATACTGAAAGGAAAGAGCTTGCACACTTAATGTGACTTGGCAAAGTGCCAAGTGAAAAGATATAAGAGTCTATTTCCCATACATACCTTCTTCCAGGTGTGAATAACTCAATCATTTCATTGTGCATTTCTACCCATACACACCTTCCAGGTATAAATAACTAATTTATTTATTGTGCATTTCTAACACAAAGTGCTAACTAAGTGGAATAGACAAACCCCCTTTTAAATTTTGTAGACTGAAAATAAAACCTTGACTTCATTTAAATTAATTAAGAGAAGAAATGTTGGCAATCATTTTGATCAAAATAGTATCATTGATTGAGTATTACTGGAGATAAAATCACACAGAGATATGCCCATTTTCTATGCTGTTGAATAAAAGCTCAAGTTACTCTTTTCTTTAAGCCTGTTCTCCCAATTAAATATTTACCTAATAAATTCATCTTTTCTAAGATTTTTATTTGCTTTGTCATAATCTAGCATGTTCAACAGATTCCAAGTAACCCCTTATCTGAAAAATGCAGATTAGGATCAGTCTTTTATCCCCTTTGCAATTAATTATCCCTTAAATAAATCCTCTCCTGACCGGTGCTTATGCTTGATTTCCATGGTGCAAGCTGTTGAAAGTCTATGGTTCTTCCTGGACGGAATACAAGTCTGTCACAGGTTACCTCCTCAGCAATGCTGATTCTCAATAACAGTTGAGTAGACTGGAGCAAATGGAAGAAAGGATGCAATACAGGACTCATGCCGAAAAACAAACCCAGTGCTTTTTTGATTTGAGCGTGACTGTACACCACTGCACCAGTGCTCTTTGTTCTCAAACTCGTTTTGCTATTACACCTTCCAAGTTACCTTCTGTTGATTTGCACCACTTTTTATATATTTTTTTAATCTCTCTGGCACCATATAACCTTTTCTGGCCTTTGCGTTTTAAGTGCCGACAACTGTCATCAATCAATCTTCCCTTACCTAGATTAAAGGAGATTCAGATGTCTGAGTATGATGGTGAGAGCTACGATAAGTTTGCAAGTCGGGTCAGGAGGCAGGTTCAGATGCTGCGGGTCATCTTAGATTCCTTGCAGGTGAGTCACCATGGTTACCTGGCTCACCATGGCTATCTTAATTGCCCATGCATAAGGAGCATTAAGAAATATCATAGATTAAATGTGTCTATAATGACTTCAATACAGATATGGCTAATGAGGATGTTCTTAGTATATCCAAGTCAAATATTGCTTGAATTTACAAAATATACTTCAGAAGAACAGCACGCCTGAGATCCCCTGATACAAAAGGGTCTATATACAAGCACAAAAGTTATCCATTTAAATACTTAAGTGGCTTTGAATTTTGAAAAATGCATATGTACATGGTTTTTATTTCTTCAACAATTAAACTATACCTGTCCATATACCTTTCGCTTTGTTAAAACATCATTTAATTAACAAGAAAGCCTGTGGTTTATAGTCTGTCATTGTTCTTTACTGTTATCTTGCTACTCTTTACTTGTGTTGTACCAAGTAATAAATAGTTTATCTATGTTGTGTACCCCATTTTCTCCCATCTCTTTTTTTTTCTTATTTGGTATATATTTATTGTAAATTTAAGTTGTTATGTAGTTTATTGTTTACCTAACTTTTTGTGAGTTCGCCTTAGCTATCCTTCCTTTTGTATTGTGTACTATGCAGTTTATCTTGTTGAGGAGCTGAAATAAATTAATTGAATTGAAATGAAAGTAGAACAAATCATTTGTGTATATATTACGTATGGTATTCTCCTCTGTATGGTGTTCTCCTCTGTATGGTATTCACCTCTGTATGGTATTCACCTCTGTATGGTCTTCTCCTCTTTATGGTGTTCACCTCTGTATGGTATTCTCTGTATGGTGTTCTCCTCTGTATGGTATTCTCTGTATGGTGTTCTCCTCTGTATGGTATTCTCCTCTATATGATATTCACCTCTGTATGGTCTTCTCCTCTTTATGGTGTTCACCTCTGTATATGGTATTCTCCTCTGTATGGTATTCTCCTCTGTATATTATTCTCATCTGTATGGTATTCTCCTCTGTATGGTATTCTCCTCTGTGTGGTATTCATGGTATTCTTCTCTACATGGTATCACCTCTATTGGTATTCTCCTCTGTATGGTATTCTCCTCTTATGGTATTATCCTCTGTATGATATTCTCCTCTATATGGTATTCACCTCTGTGTGGTATTCACCTCTGTGTGGTCTCCTCCTCTTTATGGTGCTCACCTCTGTATGGTATTCTCCTCTGTACAGTATTCTCCTCTATATGGTATTCACCTCTGTGTGGTATTCTCCTCTGTGTGGTATTCACCTCTGTGTGGTATTCTCTGTATGGTATTCTCCTCTGTATAGTATTCTCCTCTATGGTATTCACCTCTGTGTGGTATTCTCCTCTGTGGTATTCACCTCTGTGTGGTATTCTCCTCTGTATGGTATTCTCCTCTATATGGTATTCACCTCTGTGTGGTATTCTCCTCTGTGTGGTATTCACCTCTGTGTGGTATTCACCTCTGTGTGGTATTCACCTCTGTGTGGTATTCACCTCTGTGTGGTATTCTCCTCTGTGTGGTATTCACCTCTGTGTGGTATTCACCTCTGTGTGGTATTCACCTCTGTGTGGTATTCTCCTCTATGGTATTCTCCTCTATATGGTATTCACCTCTGTGTGGTATTCTCCTCTGTGTGGAATTCACCTCTGTGTGGTATTCACCTCTGTGTGGTATTCACCTCTGTGTGGTATTCTCCTCTGTATGGTATTCTCCTCTGTATGGTATTCTCCTCTGTATGGTATTTTCCTTTGTGGTATTCTCCTCTGTATGGTATTCTCCTATGTATGATATTCTTCTCCATATGGTATTCACCTGTGTGTGGTATTCTGCTCTGTATGGTATTCACCTCTGTATAGTATTCACCTCTGTATGGCATTCACCTCTGTATAGTATTCACCTCTGTATGGTCTTCACTCTGTATGGTATTTTTGCTTTGTATGGTATTCTCCTTTGTATGGTATTTTCCTCTATATGGTATTCTCCTTTGTATGGTGCTCACCTCTGTGGTATTCTGCTCTGTATGGTGTTCACCTCTGTATGGCATTCTCCTCTGTATGGTATTCTCCTCTGTATGGTATTTTTGCTTCGTATGGTATTCTCCTTTGTATGGTGCTCACCTCTGTGGTATTCTGCTCTGTATGGTGTTCACCTCTGTATGGTATTCTCCTCTGTATGGTATTCTCCTCTGTATGGTATTCTCCTCTTCAGGTGTTCTCCTCTGTATAGTATTCGCCTCTGTGTGATATTCTCCTCTGTGTGGTATTTTCTTCTGTATATTTTATGTATGGTATTCTCCTCTTTATTAATCTAATACCCAGCATTTGGAAAACATATTAATCTACAGTTTATAAACCTTGAATATTTCAACCCTTTTTTCATGTTTCAAGGCTAAGGGTAAAGAGAGGCAGTGGCTCAAGAACCAGGGGGCTGGTGATTTAGATGATTCAAAGCTGATTGAAGGATTGACTGGGGAGAAGTCTATCTACAAAAGGAGAGGAGAGAAGGAGCCTGAGGTATGTCTTTAGAAGATTTATTTGAAATTTACCAAGCGCAGGAATTTAGAAGTTACAAATCAAATCCTTCTGAGCCACTGAAGGATCATATAGTCCAGTTGTTTCTTTGTTGCAGGAGGATGAGAGTACTTGACCATCCTGGATGGTATACCAGTCAATCGCTGGCTAAACCCCTAGCACTGCTGGTGCTCATTTCACATATGAGTCAACTGAAGCAATCTGAACAAAGTGTCTTGTTAGAGAACACGATGTGGTACCCATGATGGGACTCAAACCCAGTTACCCCTGGAGAACGAGTCAGACAGTCGCAAGAAAGTTTTTTTATTCCACAGGTTATACAGTAGTTTATATAAAAGATGCCATGTTCTTTCAGTGCTATTAGTTGCATCCTTCTACTTTTGTTAAGTTTCGTATTTTAGATTCTTGTGCGGTTTTAAAATGTATACATGTATAGCCTATTTTGTAAGTTGTCACTACAGTAGTGTTTCCAATTGTGACATACTGTATTCATCTACAGAATGACTGTCAGAGACCTACATGTTAGAAATTTAAAGTACAGCCTCAATTTCTTCATCTTTTTAAACATATGCACTTGTAAAACAAGTCACCTTGTGTTGTGATGTAACACTGCAAGAATTGCTAGCTCATCTTTTGTTCACATATTCTACCTTGTCAATTAGGCTTTATTCATTCAAGCATTGGATGCATCTCAAACACCTTTTCAAAAGAACTTTTAGTCTTTAAATGTTTAACAGTCACTTATTCATGTTTTAATGGTACTGTTGGACATGTATATTGTTGTTTAATTTTGAGCTTTCTTTCTCAGTGTTTTATATAATTATTTACATTTATATTTCTTTTATATCTTTAACTTTGTACTTACTCTAGCGTACTAGTATCTGCACTACTGACGATTAAGTTATAAGGGGCACATTATAAATGTATGATATTGTTATTATTAGCAACACGATGTTAGATGCCATTTTGGTACACATGTCAATTTCAATGCTTTCACTATGAATTTTGATATTTAGGTTTATTGATGAGGAATGAAATCGATTTAAAAAATTAATAAGCTAAAAATTTGTGATTATTTTTGTTTCCCACAGATGGGAAGTCCACAAGAACTTCCAAAACGATTGAAGTTAGTTGTGGATGTCAGCGGTAGTATGTACAGATTCAACGGGTATGACGGTCGCCTGGATCGAACCTTGGAAGCCATTTTGATGGTCATGGAGTCATTTGAGGGCTATGACAAGAAGTTTGTCGTGAGTTGGTTTTGTTGATTCTTTTGACAGGGCCATAGGCTAGTGAACAGGGTCATAGGCTAGTGGACAGGGTCATAGGCTAGTGGACAGGGTCATAGGCTAGTGGACAGGGTCATAGGCTAGTGGACAGGGTCATAGGCTAGTGGACAGTGTCATAGACTAGTGGACATAATCATAGGTTAGTGGACAGGGTCATAGGCTAGTGGACAGGGTCATAGGATAGTGGACAGGGTCATAGGCTAGTGCACTGGGTGATAGGCTAGTGGATAGGGTTATAGGATAGTAGACAGGGTCATAGGCTAGTGGACAGGGTCATAGGCTAGTGGACAGGGTCATAGGCTAGTGGACAGGGTCATAGGCTAGTGGACAGGGTCATAGGCTAATGGAGAGGGTCATAGGCTAGTGGACAGGGTCATAGGCTAGTGGACAAGGTCATAGGCCAGTGGATAGGGTCATAGCCTAGTGGACAGGTCATAGGTTAGTACAGGCATGATCAAATATTTTAGCAAAATTATAACCAAGATGTAGCAAAATTAAAGTTAACAAGGTTTTCAAATTTTGCTAGATTTACTTCAAATTATACCTTACCTTCTGTGCTATTAAATATGCAATCTGGTCTCTCAGACCTTATTCACCATTAAATACCACCAAAACTAAAAACGTAGTTACTCTTTCTGACACACCCAGGACATGGCGCTAGTGCTGTTATACACTCACTTCTCTTCAGCGCCTGCGACTGAGCAGGTACAAGTCGCTGATGCTGGTCATTTTCCTTTTGATAAAGAGGAATTTCTTCTAGCCTTTTTCACCTTGCCTTTCGTACCTTGTGGGGATCGTAGGTTTTTGCTTGCTTTAAGAAAGAAAAGGTTTTTCTGTGGGTAAGCTGAGTAATTTTCATCCCTTTTCATCACTGTTTCTTGTTGCATACATGTACATGATGATTTTATTAACCACCTATGGAGCCTACTATGTTTATATGGATTTATACTCATTGGTTGGGAGTGTTTCACTGCAGTGTTCTTACTAGCCTGTTTCATGGGGTTTAGCACGTCCATTTCGTCCTTCCCATAGTTGGGCTGTCTCGCCTTTAGGCTTATGAACCTAGTGTTACCATACTGTAGAGGTACCCCCTTTGTTAGACTAGCCTCAGCATAGTATACCGTAGACCTTAGTCCTGTGGGGTGTCTACGCATGCGCATTGGTCTCAGGTTCTCATATATGCATCTCAGTGTCAGCTTCACTTGCTGACGTGGCTGTGTGGTGAGCTAAAAGGAGTACTGTCTCGTCACATTACTTTATGCTATGTGTTTTTACGTATATGTTAACTTTTTTCATATACCTGCCTCATATTTTATGATGCTCATCCTCTGATGTGAGCACCAGAGAGGCTCCCCCCTTGGGCTAGAGTTGCTTATTATTTACTCTCCTTTTTTGTCTTCCCTACAGGGGGGGTTGAAAGTCACTGTACCAAGCTGAATCAACAGTGATGCCTGCTGCCTAATTCTGCAAAAAAAAATTCTGCAGTTTTCTTAACAACAACAAAAAAGAAGAAAGTGAAACACAGTAAGGTTTCAAAAGTTTTTCTTTTACAATGTTGGTAAACCTGGCCCATGCTAAAGTGTCCCCTACTTGGTACATGTGACTTGTGACCACAGGTGACCCCTCTCTCTCTTATTTTCTTTTCAGCAAAAAAAAACTTGGCACCCTTTTGAAGGTTCCGGGCATACAAATTGGTACAGGAGGAGAGACAAGAAAGAAGAAAAGACTGATTGTTTATTTGTCTGTTTTTCCTTCCTTACAGCTGGAGGATTCTCCCTCTACCCAGGAATATTTCCCCTTTAAACCCTTACTGTGTGCTAATGGTATTCGCGGGATTTCAGGTGTTTATTACATCTGTGCTTCGTTACATAACACAAAGCTGTTTGACAGCCCTTTTTGCGCCTTCAGGCTGGTCACAGCTCACTGCTTTCACCATTCAAGGCTTTGTTAGCTTTCTGTGTGGCTTATGCACGTGGTGGCCACAGTGTTCCTTGGTTACTGTGTCCTCCTTTGTTATTGTCAGCTTGAATACCATAGCTTATTCTTTTAGCTGCCACACCTGTGGAATTTCAAGTATTCCTAGTGACAGCTTGGATACTGTAGCTTATCTGTTTACAGCTTCATATTAATTATTCAAGGCTTTGATAGCCTATTGTACAGGTCTTACACTTGAAAACAACAGTGTATTAATAGCGGTTACCACCGTCTGGAGACTCTCCCTGTAGGTACAAGCACTTTGATACCATAGCATATCCTTGGTTACCATTACAGCTCCATGTGGGAGCCGTTTGAGCTGAGAAGGACAGCGCGACCCTAAGTCTGGGTCATCAGCCTTCCCCTAGCAGGGTAACCCTATAGCTCTCCACAGGTTTACATAACCAGTTCCGCGGTTGTTACCATAGCAGCTTGGTTTTCTGGTTACTGGAATTCCTATATGGTCCCAAGTTCGAACCTCGGAAGTTAACCAGGCCCCTGCTTTACCTGTAAAGACCCACAAAGTCTCTTGTATGTTTGTGAGGACTAGATGCGCAGTCACCCACAGTGACCATGCAGTCCCTCACTAAATTCCATGAGGAACTGTTTCATTTACTCAGTTCCTTTATTACCTTTAGCTCTCAGTTGGGACTATTTTAAAGGAACTTTCATTTTACTCAATTTCTTTTTTACATTTAGCCCTCAGTTGGGACTACTTCAAGGAAGGCTATCTGTTTATAGCTAGAGTTTTTCTCTTCACAGGACTGGCAGCGCAGTGCCTGGCAGCAGTGACACAGCCTCTCGTGCCCAAGTTTTGGCAGTTAGAACAAGAGGAGGCACCGCAGCCCTAGCCTCAACAAGGAGGCCTTAATTTTGAGACTGCAGGACCTGATTCAGAGTTGACTTTTACAGGCCCTAGAGACATGTTTCCCCCGTGCACATTGCCATTCGCCGCCAGCAGCCACAGTCTCCGCTGCTCTCCAAGACCGACTCGTGGGGTCTCTGGGACAAGGAGAAGAGCTGCAGCTCTACCCTTCGGACGTCGAGCTCACCAGTGAGCAGGGGCCACTGCAGACCCTGGCCTTGACGTGGTCAGCTCTGTTGGGGGTAGGGAGGTCGATGAGCCTCCCACACCCTCCACTCAGACCCAACACCACTGATACCGGCATCAGGTCCCTCAGGGAAGACGTTGCATGCATCAACAGGCCAGTGGCCTGATAGCGTGCTGTTTCCTCCCCCGCCCCCAGTTGATCCTCTGCTCCAGGGGACCCTGGTTCCCAGAGTACAAGATACCTTGAAGGCGTTGATCCACCTCAAAGTCTGCGATCCGCCTCTGTGACTCCAGGAGTTGCAGTTGCAGGGCAGCTTGCCTGCTGGGCACAGGGATGCGCAGGGCACAGCACCCAGAGCGCAGTATCTGGGTGGAGACTGACCTGCGAAGACTCTCGTCACAGGGTCCCGACTTCTTCGCAGGTCACTTTCAAGACATCCTGTCTTGCCAAGCAGACACGCAGGATGACTTGAGGAAGAAGCAGAAGCTAATAAATAAGACGCTGCCTAGCACGTCTTCTTCTCAGGCCCAACGACAAGATCCCCCTTGCACAGGCCAGATCATCAGGGCAGCAGGGTCAGCAGCACGCCTCGGCTGCGCAGCGCACCCAGCCTCCCAAAGCCTCTGGATCTGCCTCATCACAGTGGTGGTCAGGCCAGGTCACCATCGTTTGCTCATGCCAGCGTTCCTTTGCCTGCTGTCTGGTTCCTCCTCTCAGGGAGTAGGTAAGCAGAAGAGTTTTTGATGCTCCCCCGACATGCCCCCTCCCCCTTGTTAGGAGGACTGGTCGGCGGGTGCCCGGGGGTTGTTCTACACTCAGTGAAAGGACATAGTCTCCAAAAGATGGGTGCTGCGTACCGTCGGGAAGGATATACAAGCTGGAGTTCACCTCTCCACCCCAGTAAGGGGGGCTGCTTCGTGTAACCCCCAAACCAAGGGATGCAAAGCAGATCTTACTGCTGGAACAGGAGATCCATGATCTTTGGCAAAAAGGAGCAATTATACCAGTGCAGCTAGGACAGGATCTGGTCATGTCGACCTTCTTCCTAGCTCCAAAGAAAAGGGGCAGTTGCTGCCCTATCCTCAATCTGAGGCCACTGAACAAGTTTTCTTAGCTGGTTAGGTTCAAAATGGAGACCCTGCACTCCATTCTGCCACAGCTGCACAAAGGGCTTTGGACGGCATCGATCGACCTTCTAGATGCCTATCTGCACATTCCCATTCACAGGGACCGCTGCAGTTTCCTGGCCTTTCAGTACGAGGGCAGTTCCTTTGTCCTCCAGGCCTTACCCTTCAGTCTTTCCATGGCCCCTCGAGTGTTCACGAGAATCACACGGGTCCTGGCAGCCCGTCCAGATCCGGCTTTCGGATCTTTATGTACCTGAATGCGTAACTGATAGTAGCCGATGATCCAGTGACTGTGTCCATCCACACCCATCGAGTAATCTTGGTGGCGCAGTGTCTGGGCTGGTTAATGAAACCTCTCAAATCAGACTTAGGTTCTCTCTCAAACTCCGACCTTTCTAGGGGCGACATTAGATTTCTCCTCAGCTCGGATCAGACCGACTTAGTTATGAGTGCAAGCCATCTTATCAGGAGCGGACGTGCCTCTGGCACAGCCCTCTGCCTAGGCGATGGCCTGGCTGGTATGTTTGGAATACCTGACCAGTCTGGTAGATATTGTTCCCATGTGCAAGTTTCAAATGAGGGAGCTCCAATTCCACCTCCTGGGACACTTTGCCCCTTCCTCAAAGGACCTCTCAGTTCGGGTCTCGTGCATTCCAGCCATCACCAAAAGTATACAGTGGTGGTGCAACCCAGCACATCTGCTGCGGGGTTGACCCTTTCTTCTCCCAAGATGGAAGTGACAGTTGTCTGGAGGGTTGGGAAGCACACTCAGGCATGTCCCAAGTGGCAGGACTATGGTCCGGTGAGTAGAAGCTCTAGCATATCAATGTGTTGGAAATGGAGGCGGTCTTCAGGGCCTTAAAACATTTCTTTCATCTAATTAGGAACAAAGTGGTTCTGATCAGAACAGACAACACCACAGTGGTGGCTTACATCAACAAGCAGGGCGGAATCAGGTCCTGACGCCTGTGGTTACTTACCAAGTCCCTGTTAGAGTGGTACCAGTGGTACCATGTCCAACTTTAGGCAGTTCACCTGCCGGACAAAGAGAAAACTATAGTGGAATTACTGTCTCGCCTTAAGGGAGCCCCCACAGAGTGGTCGCTCTGGCCACAGATAGTCCAAGCATTGTTGTCAGTTTTGGGCCTACCAGACGTGACCTGTTTGCCTTAATAGACAATCAGAAGCTACCAATTTTCTGTGCTCTGACCCAAGGGTCTGGCGGGTCAACACCTTTATGGTTCTCTGGAACCTTTTTATAGGGTACACCTTCCCACAGTTCGCCTTGGTGCCACGAGTACTGGCCAAGGTGGAACAAGACCAGTCCCGACTAGTGTTACTAGTCGTATCGAACTGGCCAGGATGAAACCTAGAAACCTTAGCCAAGGCCTCCTTTGAGCCACTGGCCTCCTGTCTTTTCAAAGAGTTCACCATTAAAACAGTGTTCCTCTTAGCAGCGGCAGCGGCTAGACGCCGCAGTGGCTACATGCCCGATCTCTCACGGAGGGTCACATAAGATTTGAATCTGGTGGGTCAGGCTAATCCCTTACCTTACTTTCCAGGCCAAGAACCAAACCTTGGACTTTAAATGAAATTTTGGCAGCAGCCATCTGGAAGACCCCATTGACATTCGTGTCAGCCTATCTGCGGGACATTCCAGCTGATGGTGGCTCTCTGGTTCGGGCAGTGCTTTGCCCAGGACGGCCTCAAGACGTATGAAAGGGTTAGTTTTCACCATTTACATTTGTATGTACTTAATCATAACCCTCGTGTTTACAATGTTTCTGGCTAAGCTAACATAATGTTTCTGGCTAAGCTAACATAATGTAGGGACGTTGGTTACTTATCTGGTAATAGACTTCCCCATGTGCTCTCTCTGTCACACACAAAAACAAAACAAAAAAAGAACCAAAAGAGTCTGTGGAGAAGAGGGGCAACATGGGTGAACTCCCTGTAGACCTGCTCTTCGGATTAGGTTCTGACCTTTCTGAACCACCCCCCCCCCCCCTCCCACTCTCAGTTGCAATCTGGTGTATATTTTAATAGCACAGAAAGTAAGGTATATTTTAAAGTAAATCCATCCTGCTTAGTGTAGAGGGGGTATTTACGAGAATTATACTTACCTTCTGTGCATCCCGCTCGCTTCTCGTTCAATCTCTTTGGTGGTATTGAAGTGAGTGTATGACACTAGGTCATGTCCTGGTGTCAGAGAGAGTAACTACGTTTTTAGTTTTGGTGGTATTTAAGAGTTAATCAGGTCTGAGAGACCAGATTGCATATTTAAATAGCACAGAAGGTAAATATAATTCTCATAAAAAGCCCTGTTACACTTAGCGTGGTGGTTTTCCAATATTTAAAAAAATCTAATCACTATAGAAAATGTTTTCAGTGGGTCAGACATGCAGATGTAAGTACTCACTTATAGCTGAGTAGACAAGCAAAAAAAAATAGACAAGGACGTGGTGCAGGATTAATGCAGGGAATCAAACCTAGATTCACTGACATTCAATTTTTGTAAATATAAGTCATATAGAAAAGCAGTAAGTTTTTGTACATGTATTTACAAAAGAAAATGTTTTTTTGAACTGAATGCATTTTCGAAATTTAATTGCATTATCCATTTATAAATTGCATTTTCCACTTACTTTTTACGCCCTTGCACTTCCTCTTCTGATCCCAGCTTCCTGGCTGTTAGCCCCCATACTTCTCTCAGACTCCTATTTTCTCTTCTTCCTACCTCTGTAATGATCTAACCTCTCAGGCACAATTTGACCCTCGCTGCCGTGGTGCCCTTAAGCCCTCATCAAACAAACAAAAAAACCATTTATAATGCATCTTCCACCTGCAAATACAGATGACTTTAATAATGGATTTCCAGTTTTAATTGCATGATTGGTTTCCTTTCTGCAGTATTTAATGTGACTTACAACGATTTACAGTGTCTGCCATTATCATTAAATACAAGCGTGTTTTGAGGGTTAATCTAAGCATTCAAATAGAAAAAGGGAAAGTAACAAAAATGAAACCTGACGTTTTAATTCTCAGAAGTGCAATATAATAACTTCCTGAGTGCTTATTCGAAGTATAAATATTTAATTAATTGCTAGTGCAAGTCTATCTCTCTACCAAATGTTCTCTCCTAGTATGAAATTGTTGGCCATTCTGGTGAAGATTATGATGCGTCGTTCGTGAAGAGTGACAAGCCACCAAAAGACAACAAACAGAGACTTGATATACTCAGGGTGAGTATTAAAGGTCATAATGGGTCATGCCCGCAGGTCGATTTGTTTGAAAATTTCCTGAATACTTTGCCACAATGAGCAGCTTTATAAGTTGTTAAAGAATTATGGGAGGATAGTGTGAAACAGGTGAACTTACATCAGATGTCATGCATGGCCTTAAGGTAACACTTGGATGAAAGATGAGGAGGGTGTATTAATCTGGAGTCTCTAGAATATTCAAATAAGCTTGTCTTGCTCATGATGGTATGTATGGCATGCTAAAAGCAACTTTAATCATTTATAATGATTACATCAATTTACTTCAAATTATACCTTTAACCCCTATGCTATAAATATATGCAATCTGGTCTCAGAGACCTGATTCACCGCACTATATAACTAAAACAAACAGCTACCGCTATAGCTTCTCTGTGGCTCACATATTGCGACACGTATTCACTTTCTTTTTGCGCGTCTAGACTGCAAAAGTCTCTGGATTACACTGTTGAAATCCCTGGTTCTATACCCGCAAATGTCTCCATCTTTTTCTGAAGAGTTTCTACCTACTTCCTTGCCTAGCCACAGGTTTAAGGTGTTTGTAACCCTTTTCCAAGGAAATACAGGTAATACAGTTACTTTTCTCGGCCGCCCATCTTGGTGTTGGACTGACCTCGGTATAGCTTGCACAGACAAACTACGGAGATTCAGACTCGTTTTTATCATCATAATGCACATCTATTAAGAGTCTGCTATGTTACAGAGTGTTATTATCCCCGGGTGAGCCTTTAGGACACCTAGTGAGTTTTCAGTACTATTCTTATAGAATGTTTTCTCGCATATGAGACCTTAGCCTAAGGTAATTTTTCCTAAGCATTCCCTCATTAGGATAGGATTGACTGTGTATACTCTATATTAAGTCATCCTGCCCCTCATCCTGCCCAGACACCTAGTGAGTTTTCAGTACTATTCGTATAGAATATTTTTGTATTTTTCTTCTCTTGTGAGAACTTTTGGTGAAGAAAATTTTTCAGGTTACATCAAGAGTTCAGAGTGGCAAATGTTTTTCTTATTTTCCAGACTTTCAAATTTAATTTTCACTTGGTCTGCCTTTGTGCGCATTGCAGAGGACCTCGTAACGCTTCATACCATAGAATTGCGAGTCGGTCTAGGTAAAGGGGGGTTTGTTTTCTAGTCTCGTACACTGCTGTGTTTTTAGAGTCAGATTACTGCCCATGGTAAGAGAGAAAGTGAAAAAATAGATTTGGCTTAATCATTTAATTCTTTACTCTGAGATCAGTTTGCAGGGTGTCTTGGATTGACAGTTCCTTTTTACCATTTTCTGTACTACTGCCGCTAATCTTGTGGGGGTGAGGTGCTTGTGTTAATTTAAGTCTTTACTTATGGCCGTACAGCTTCATAGTTGGACTTTTACTTTCCATACCTGTTCACGGAGCCGTAAACGGATCTGTGAATGGCTCACATAATTTTCTTCACCGTTAACGGCTTGTACACGAACCCCTTGATGGCTCCAAGGCTCCCTAGCCTTATTCAGAGTAAAAATTTCCACGATTGTTAACAGCTCCATAGCCTTATACAGTTAAGGTAACTCAAATAACTTCTCCCAATGGCCGTTAACTGTTCCATAGCCATATCAAATTAAAGGTAACTTGCATTATTTTTCCTAACGGCCGTTCACGGCTGTTAACGGCTCCATTGTCATGCAAACTTTTGGGTAACTTAGTTAAGCCATCAAAGCAATGCTTTTCCATTGGTCATAGACTGTGCAGTCATAGCACCGTGCTCAGGACCACAGAACACAGGGTTGTTCTATATTAAGCCGGCTTCTTGCAAGCCCAGCTTAGGAAAGTGATTTTTTTTTTTCATCACCAGTGTATGAATCATTAAACATAAAGGGACCATGAGTCTGATGTCAGACATTTGCACTCATTGAGTTGCCCTCCTAGCACACAATGCTGCACACGGTGTCAGCAGTTTGTGAAGCACACAGCGGAGGATGCGCACACTGACTGCTACTGGTGCAAACAATGTAGCCAGACCTGGCCCGAGGAGTTGTGGATCGCTTTTCGCAAGTTTACGAAAGAGAGTGAAGCCGTAGCCACCGCGCGACAGCTACAGTACAGGGAGAGACAGCAGTCCTCCTCGCCACCTAATCCACCACCTCCTCGCGCATGCCACACGCCGGTACCACGAGTTCCAGGTTGAGTACTCTGTCACTTCCGTAGCACTGGATCTCGAGGACACTCCGGCAGGGCGTTGCAGCTCCCCACCTTCCCTCCATGGGGACATTGCCATCCCCGGGACAGGAGCTCCAGGCATAGGCTTCGTGGGCGCTCTTCATCCCCAGCCTCCTCCTACTCCCTGCATGGGGCGAGAAAAGGGGCAAGATCCAGAGGTCAGCCCTCCTCGATGTGGGGGCACTCTTATCCAAGCTACAAGGCTCTATGCAGTCTTGGCTGTCCCAGGTTTTGGACACCCACCCAGCCTCCCTACAAACCAACATAGCCCCGGCAACAGTGCTAGGGACGGAGCCTTCTTCTCCCCCACCTCCAGCACTAAAGGCAGAGGAAGATACCCTGCCATTATACCCCTTGGCCGAGGAGGATATAGATGACAAGGGAGGATGAGTTTGAGGGTTCGGCACCCTGGCAGGGCCCAAAGACAGTTCAGGAGTTCTTACCTCTGCCTGTCCTCGCTCCTCAGGTGGTGACACCCTCCACAGTCTCAAGCACGATCCTGGAAGGGACCACTGGTACCCACAGGGTACTGGATGAGGTGCTGCTGTTCCCACCGCCACCCCCAGTGAGCCCCTTTCTTCAGGGAGACATGGTCTCAAGACTGCTAGAATTTCTGCATTTAGAGATTCTCCTAGCAGTGAGTGATTCTTCAGCTAAGGTTGCGGGACCGCCTTGCAGCGACGTCTGCCAGCTAGCAGCTCCTCTGCACTCCCCCCCCCCCTCTCCATTCAGCAGTTCCCAGTGGATTGCTCTATTACCCAGCGGTTAAGGCATTGGGGGAGGAAGCCCATCCAAGACTGGACTGCCTACTCCAAGGACCTATCCAAGTCAATCAGAGTCCGCGACTGCGATTATTCGAACTTGGTTCATACTCAGGTAATCCCGAGGAGGTCTGGCGCCTCCTCCCTCACCCTCAGGCAGGAACTCCCATGGTAGTACACACCAAGGGGAAATGAACCAAGTTCTGTAAACCTGCCACACAGATGGGGCAAGGCATCTAAAGGATTTCAACACAGGTGATGGGCACAAATAACCACAGATGGGTGGGTACCATGCAAGAAGGGTACAAATCGGAGTTAACTCCCTCCCTTCCGCCTGAGGCCAACTGCCTTCTCCAATCACCCAAGAACATGTACAATGTTGCGCAAGGAGATCAAAGAACTAACAAGAAAAAGGGCAATCCCTCAGTACCATCGCTACCGAAAGATTTTTTTTTATGTCCACCTTCTTTCTGAACCCCAAGAAAGGGGGAGACTGTTTCAGCGTGTGCAACGAGAGCGACGTGACTTCTATCTGATTCTTTTCTTTCTTAATATTTCGCTCCGTTTTTTCACTTTACTTTGCACAAATTTTGTTTTATGTCATCATTTTCGGATTTTTTCTCGGTGGATGGGCTTTCGTTCTCGGTGAGATCGTTTCCTTTTATATTTTCCCTTTCGTTCCTTTTTGTTCTGACCAGACTTTTCGCGCCTTCGGTACAAGTATAGCGGTCCTAGTATAGTAGTTCTGCGACTTTTTTTCTAGCTGCCTCGGGTCTTGGCCCTTGGTTTTATTTTCACAATGACAAAACGCTTTTGCCTTGACCTTGGCCCTCCCTCCCCTCCCCGTGACCCACCTACTACCACTGTTAACCATTATTCAGCCCCAATCCCTAAAATTCTTATGATACAGGCCACAAATAAAGAAGATAGTTTCAAGAAAGTTTCCCCATTCCTAATCCACAAGGCACTTTAAGGCCTTGTCGGTACCCTCTCTAAAGTCTCCACCCTCAGATCTGGCGATCTCCTGGTGCACTGCACCAGAGATACTCAAGCTACCACCCTCCTCAAGATTAAAACCCTAGCTAATACAGGTATTGACATTACTGTTACCCACCATCGTTCCCTAAACTACAGTAAAGGTGTGGTCAGATCCAGGGATCTGGCCTACCTAAATGATGAAAACCTCGTAAACGAACTAACCAACCAGAATGTCACAGAAGCCTGTCGTCTCGTCCTCAAGAGAGACGGTGCCGAAACTCCTACTAACACCATTTTCCTAACTTTTTCCACACCAACTCTCCCCTTCCACATAACAGCAGGCTACTTAAGGATCCCAGCCACCCCTTACATCCCAAACCCCCTCCGTTGCCATAAGTGCCAGAGGTATGGCCATGGGAAAAACTTCTGCCGCAGCCAAGCGCGCTGTGGCAACTGTGGAGCCCTAGACCATGACAGCACCCCCTGCACCAGCACCCCACACTGCACGAATTTCAGCGGTACCCATCCAGCAAACTATCCCTCCTTCTCTAAAGACTGCCCCACCTGGCTCCAAGAAACACAAATAACCAAACTAAAATCCCTCAACCCCAACATCACATACCCAGAGGCCAGGAAGCAATTTCTCGCTTCACCGCACACTAAACCATCCTACTCAAGCGTAGTCTCCTCCAACACCAATAATGCCCCCTAACACAAAAAAAACTGACTCGCATACCCAAACAGACCTCACCTGGCTCTTCTTACCAAGTCCTAAGCCCATCACCATTGACAACAAACAAACCACACCTACTACCCAAACGACCTCCTACTCCGCCACCACCACTTCTCCCCCTAACCTTCCTTCCTCCTCAAAGACTTCCGCCATCCCCTACGTCAACACATCTAATGCCAACAAACAACAAACTCAAGCCAACGTGGCTAACAGTAACAGTCACCCAATCAACAAGCAACAAACCAAGAAACAACCAATAAACAAACAGTCCACCATCCAAACCCGCACCCACACTAATGACACGGAAGAGAACATGGATTGTTCGGTTACCGAACATACTTCTCGTCCAACTTTCAAAAATAACCGTTCCCAAAGAAATAGGGACAAATCCAAAGAGAAAATTAACCAACTCAGACTGAAGAGATCCTCCTTAAGATAACCCTATGCCTCCTTATGGCGTGCAACATAAACGATAGAAATAACATTCTTAACATCATACAATGGAACATAAGGAGCCTTAAGGCCAATTCTGAAGAAATTGACCTTCTGGTCACCACCTTCAACCCGGTCGTCTTCTGCCTACAAGAAACTTTCTTGAAAACCACCGACCATTACTCCCTCAACAACTTCGCTTGCTATCACAAACATTAAGTGGACATCGACAGGGCCTGTGGGGGCGTCTCCATTTTCGTAAGACACGATATCCCGCACAGCCCTGTTCAAGTGCACACCGACCTTCAGGCCATCTGTATATCTATCTCCCTCCACAAAACTTCCACTCTTTGCAATATCTATCTCCCCCCCCTCCCCCCCCCCCCAACACCAACATTCAGCCAACCAGCCTTAACAACCTCATCTCTCAGCTCCCCTCCCCCTTCATCCTTCTTGGTGACTTCAACGCTCACAAGCCTCTGTGGGGCTCTGTTACCACCACCCCCAGAGGCAAGCTCATCGAGAACACTCTTCGTCAGCACAGCCTCTCCTTGCTCAACACTAACTCCCCGACCTACCTTCACCCTGCCACAGGTTCCCTTACCTGTATTGACCTGTCTATTTCTTCCCCCAACCTCCTCCCTGATTTTAGCTGGAGAGTCACTGCTGACCACTGTGGTAGTGATCATTACCCTCTTCTTATACACTCCAACCTTCAAACCCCCACTGACCACACCCCAAATTGGAACCTCGAGAAGGCTGACTGGCCCCTTTTCTAAACCCTCTGTGACTCAGACTCACACCTCTCCCCCCATCTCCTTGAGGATGAGGAACCCATGTCAAACTTCAGTAATATCCTTATCAACATTGCCACCTGTTCAATTCCCAAAACCTCCAAACCCCCAAATCATCCCCCCAACCCCTGGTTCTCTGATGACTGCAAAACCGCCATCAAGAACAGGAAAAGAGCCCTTAGGAATTTCAAAACTAAGCTGACCACCCATAACCTCAACCTCTTTTGCATCAGCCGTGCCAAGGCCAGACGCACTATCAAGGACAGTAAAACTAACACTTGGAACAACTTCATCTCTTCTCTCACCACCAACACCCCCATAGGGAAGATTTGGAGAATGGTTAACAGCTTCCACGGCAGAGTGGGCAAATTTCCCATCTCTCTCAGAATGGTGACCTTCTCACCGCAAAAAAGGACATCGTTAACCACCTCGCCACCACTTTTAGCAACATTTCATCCTCGACCAACTACTCCAATGCCTTCAAAACCAAAAAAGCTTCTGATGAAGCCCGGAAAATCACTTTTCCTTCCCACAACTCCGAAAGCTACAACACCCCTCTCGCCCTTTCTGAATTAAACCAAGTTATCCACGATGCTGGCTGCACCTCCAAGGGCCCAGATAACATCCCCTACCAGTTCCTGAAACACCTCCCCGTCAAGGCCACCACTACCCTACTCACAATCTTCAACAACATTTGGACCTCACACTCCTTTCCCCTATATGGAGGACAGCTATAGTCATTCCCGTCCTTAAACCGGGGAAAGACGGTACCGACCCTACTTTCGACACTACTTGGAAATACAGCAATACCCGCAAACTTCACACCATCGGCCTCAGAGGCCATCTCCCCATCTTTTTTCAAAACTTCCTCTCATCCAGGCAGTTCCAAGTTCGTATTGGCCACACCCTCTTAAACCTGTACCCCTAAGAAGAGGGTGTCCCCCAAGGCAGCATCCTCTCTCCCACTCTCTTCAACCTGAGCATCAATGACATCGCGGATAACTTTGGCCCCAACATCAAACGTACCTTATATGTGGATGACTTCACCATCTTCTACTCCTCCCCTAGCTTTCCTATTGTTGAAAGTAGGCTCCAAACCAGCCTCGACCTGCTGCAAGACTGGAGCAACAAAAACGGTTTTAAATTTTCCAAATACAAGACAGTCTGCATGCACTTTTGTCATTTCAACAACCTCCACCCCAACCCGAACTGTGTGCTCAATGGTAATTGCATCCCAAAAGTTGAACACACAAAGTTCCTGGGTCTAACTCTAGACCCTAAGCTTACCTACAAGCAACACATCACCAACCTAAAACTGAAATGCAAGGGCTCCCTCAACCTCCTTAGACTCCTTTCCAACACCACTTGGGGTGCGAACCACTTTGCTCTCCTCAAAATTTTCAGGCTCACCGTTCGTGCCAAGCTTGACTACGGCAATATTGTCTACTGTGTTGCTCACAACTCATACCTCAACCACATCAACACCATCCAAAATGGAGCCCTCAGGCTTTGTCTAGGTGCTTACAGGACCTCCCCAATCACCAGCTTTCATGTTGAAGCCAACGAACCCCCCTTTTTACTTAGATGTAGAAAGCTTAGCCTATCCTATGCTTTTAGGATCCTCACCAACACCCAGAACCCTGTTTACAACCTCATTAGGTACCCCAATTTCTCCACCCTCTTTGATAGGACTAAAACCCTATCCCCTCCCTTCAGCTTACGCATTAAATCAGACCTCTTCCATCTCGGCATCAACCCCACCACTCTTGGCACCTTCTCCTGGCCCACTTTTCCTCCTTGGGTCACCCCCTCCCTTCTGTCGACCTGGGCCTCTCCACTCATCACAAAGCTCAAACCCATCCTTACCTCTTCATCAATCTCCACAACCAAGTCAAAGACCAACTCTCAAATTACACCTCCATCTATACTGATGGGTCCAAGGAGGGCAACAAGACAGCTGCTGCTGCGGTCATCCAAGACATCACCCTCAGTAGCAGACTTCCCGACTACTCATCCATCTTTTCAGCCGAGGCTAAGGCCATTCTTCTTGCCCTCAACTTTATTGAGTACTCCCTGCTCAGCCACTTTGATATTTTCTCCGACTCAAAGGCTGTTCTTACTTCTTTACTCAACCTTAAATGGGATAACCTCACATGCCACCTCCTCCTCTGCAAACTCCTTTCTCCCACCTTCTGCAGGAAAAGTATTCTTTTCTTCTGGAAACCCAGCCATGTTGGTATCCCGGGTAATGACAGGGCTGATGCAGCCGCTAAGCTTGCCCTCACCCTCCTCCCTGCCCCTTTTCCCAAAACCCTCTCTGACATCAAACTGCTTATCGCTTCCCTTGTTCGGGACCGCTGGCAAACCTCATGGAAGTCCCAAATTGATAACAAACTCCATGTCATCCAGCCCACAATTCCGATCAAAGCCACCATCAATAACCTCTCTCGTATTGACAACGTTTATATTACCCGTCTTTAAATTGGTCTCACTCATCTCACCCACTCCCACCTCCTTATTGGCTCCCCCCAACCCCTCTGCAACAATTGCCTTTGCACCCTCACAATCCATTACGTTCTCCTTGCTTGCTCCCTGTACAACCTTCCCAGAGCTTCCCTTGCTCCCTACAACTCAATTGCTGAGTTCTTCCAGAAAACTCCTCCGGATAAAATTAT
This sequence comes from Chiridota heheva, assembly GCA_020152595.1. NCBI lineage: Eukaryota > Metazoa > Echinodermata > Holothuroidea > Apodida > Chiridotidae > Chiridota > Chiridota heheva. The sequence goes on from JAIGNY010000132.1 coordinate 351,361, forward strand.
CTCCTTCCTTCATCATGCTTCCCTCTATGACCATATTTAATTCTCCTCTTCCACCCCCTCTCTACTCTGTTTTTGTTTCAACCATGCACCTCCCCTCACGATCACAGCTTTCTGACCTTTTGTCCTTAAATTTCTCTCATTCTCCCCCTGTTTCCTTTACTTCCTACCTCCAGAATGATCTGACCTCTCAGGCACAATTTGACCTTAGTTGTTGTGGTGTCGTTAAGCCATCATCAAACAAACGAGGTGGCGAGTCTTGAATCTCAAACCACATACTGAATGAGTTCATCCGCCCCACGAAATTCAAAATGGAGACCTGCACAGCATTCTCCCCCTTTTACACAAAGGCCTGTGGGTGACTTCGGTTGATTTCTCAGACACCTACCTGCATGTTCTCGCCCATACCAGCCACAGAAAGTTTCTCACCTTCATGTTCGAGGGAACCTTTTACATGTTCAAGGCTCTCAACTTCGGTCTTTCGACCGCACCCCTGGTGTTTACCAGGGTGACAATGGTTGTAGCGGCTTACCTGCGCAAGCAGGGGATCACCATTTTTATCTATCTGGACGATTGGCTCATCATTGCAAACAATCCACCACTAATGGTCAGATGCACTGACACCGTGATTTCTGCAGCCAAGAGATCAACCAACCCTGAGAAGTCGGACATAGTCCCCTCTCGGACCCAGACCTATTTAGGGGTGACCCTGGATTTCTCCAAGGGCCTGGTCACTCCAACCCTGATGAGGGGGTCCGCCATGAAGGCAGGGTCAAACCCTCTCCTCTCCAAGCCATCCTCACTGGCGAGGGTATGGCTGTTTTTTCTGGGATACCTAGCCACCCTGGTGGACATGGTCCCCAGGTGCAAGTTCCACATGAGGGACTTCCAGTTTCACCTCCTGGGACATTTTGTCCCATCAGAGAGGGACGTGCTTCCCCAATCCCTGAACGTGGTACCACACCTATGGTGGTGGTGCGACCAACATCACGTTATTTCAAGGGGTGAGTTTTCCTCCCCTCAAGCCATCAGTGATAATCATTACGGACACCTCACTATTGGGCTGGGGAGTGCATTTTGATCACTCCCCGGCTGCCAGGATCTGGTTAGGATTCTGGTGCCACCAGCACATAAACCTGCAGGAACTGAAGGCAGTATGCCGGGCCCTGTACACCTTATGCCACAGGTCAGAAACAAGACAGTTCTTGTCCGCACAGATAACACCACTGTAGTAGCGTATGTCAACAAGCAAGGAGGTACAAAAAATCAAGAACGCTCTAGCTTCGCACCAAATCACCGCTGAACTGGTGCGAGGCACACAATGTTCGTCTCCAAGCAGTTCACCTGCCAGGCAAGGAGAACACCATAGCGGACCTCCTACCAAGTCTGCAGGGGTGCCCACGAAGTTGTCGCTCCATCCCCAGGTGGCCAAGACCATTTAGTTGACCTTGGTCACCCAGACATGGATTTGTTTGCCTCTCCAACCAACCACAAGTAACCAAGTTTTTGCGCTCTGACCCTCACCCCAGGGTGTGGCAGGTTGACGCACTAACTACCCGTTGGGACGGATTCGTAGGCTACACCTTCCCACCATTTGCTGGTACTGGACAAAGTAGAGCGAGATCAGTGCCATTTTCTACTTCTGGTAACCCCCAACTGGCCAGGCCAGTCCTGGTACCCACACCTACTGAGACTAGCTGCAGGGTACCCTAGATGCTCCCAAACCGCATGGATCTGGTTTCCATGCCAGGGCCGGATGAGCTCCACTACAATCCAGGGGCACTACATTTGACTGTGTGGCTGCTGTCCGCCAATCAATGCTTGCATAGGGTCTTTCGCAGGACGTTGCCCAATGGCGGCATAGTCCCGAAGGACATCCACCCTGGACATGTATAATTCAAGACTCAGAATCTACCGAACCTGGTACAATACGACTATAGGGGTCATAGCCGATTTCCTCATGCACCAGTTCAACCTTGGAAAGCAAGTTAATACCATTAAGGTTCAGGTCAGCCATAGCAACCATTGACCGAGGATTCACAGATGGCTCGACCTTCTCTATGGCATAGCCACTAGCGGTCCTTCTGAAGGGGATGTTCCTACAGCGGCCTACGGTCCATAATCTCTCATCAGCTTGGAATATGCAGGTTGTCCTAGACACCTTAGCAAAGCCACCGTTCGAGCCTGTTGCCTCCTGTCCCTTGAAAGAGCTCACCTTAAAAACGGTGTTCCATCTTTCAGCGGCCTCCGCAAGATGGGAGGGGACAATTCACGCCCTGTCCCTAAGGACAGGACACATCATGCTTGAGTCAGGGAAGCCGATTTAATCCAGGACCATTTCTTTCTGGCCAAAAATCAGACTTTGGAGTTCTTGCCACAGGCAATTTTTCTCTCGTCACTTTCAGCCTTTCAGACACACATGAGGACAGGGTGTGGTCCCCAGTCCACTGTCTGAAATATTATGTTAAGCGTATTCAGTCACTTAGAGGGGACTCCAAGGCACCTTTCGTATCTCTACAAAAACCACATCACGCAGTGTCACGGGACACCTTTTCGCGTTGGATTGTGCAGGCAATCACATTTAACTCCGCAGCCCTACTAGGTAGTGAGTGTGCGAAGGCACATTAAGTGCACGATCTAGCCGCACCCAACACTCTCTTCAGGGGGGTACCCATTAATGAGCACAACAGTATGGAAGAACAGTATGGCTGACACCAGCAACCTTTGTGTCAGCCTACTTGAAAGACTTGTGGATCAGTGGAACATCACAAGATCAGTTCTGTCAAGACGGAACAAGATCAGCCACTAAGGTGAGGTATCATGCTGTTTCTCCTAACATTTACATAGTATGTATGTTAAGTTGTATGGGTTTTCTTTTAAATCGCTACGGACTCGCATAATTTTGCATGTTGCTTGAGCGAGTGTTAGAGTCTGATTGAGTACGTTTTGTACCTTTTGGAAGTGGTTCACGAGGTTCGAGTCCTGAACTTTCCTCCTGCCGTCGGTTCGGTTGCAATCTGATTGCATATATGTTTAGCATAGAAGCTAAGGTATAATTTGAAGTCAATTCACCCTGCTTGGTTTATAGCAGTGGTATTTATGAAAATTATACTTACCTTCTATACATCCCTCCTGCCTCCCATGTGGTTCAGTCCTCAGTAGTAATGTAGTGAATACGTGTCACAATACATGAGCCACAGATGGGTCGATATAGCGGTAGCTTTTTGTTTTGGTTCTAATGTGCAGTAAATCAGGTCTCTGAGACTAGATTGCATATGTTTATAGCATAGAAGGTAAGTATGATTCTCGTAAATACCCCAACTAACCAAACGGGGTGATTCAACGACACCTGTAAGAAAGAGACATGTGAATTCGAACTTTTCAAGAAAGACTCTTATTAAAGATGCTAGAATAAATTTCTAGCAGGAATGACATTTCCCATGATTGAGATTTAAAGATTTACATTAAGATTTGAGCTGTCTGCCCTGTTATATATCACAGTTTTGGCATATATTAAAATTGATCAGCAATAACTCGATAAAATGAGAAACTATTATTAAAATTTGAAGATGTTTTTCTCAGGCTATCCAACACTAGAACTTCATAGGCCCAACTGAGAGTTTAATATTTGAGAATAATCATGAAGGAGGTTATTAAAAGAAACAATGTTGGGTGGGGAAGGGGGGTATACCCAGTTGCCTGCAAGAAATCTTTTGTGTAGTTTTGTTATACTCCAAAAACAAGTGTAGGATTACAGACAAATTACTCCCCCTAATAATAATAAAACTTAGCAGACATGAATTACACAAATGATACCTAGTGGTAATTAATACTGTGTTCTTATATAGCGCTGAATCCATACAAGTGCTTAGAAAAGAATGAACAAATGGCGTACAAGCATTTTCCTGCTGTGATCCCTCACATGAAGCAATATCTTTCCTTAGGAGAAATGGTCTGTCAATCATTCACATTAATTGCACACATCACCTTGGGCATATAATACACCACTGGCGTAGCCAGAGGGGGGGCCACGGGGGCCATGGCCCCCCCCAATCCCATATTTACAAAAATTAAATTACACCTATATGCCTATGTATCGTACAGATGCGCATACATGAAATGCGAATCTCCCTGCATTCCCTGTAATGTAAATTCGTTGTATCCCTGTGAAACAAAACAAAAAATAATTCAAATTTTTAAATGAAATTTTGATGCAATTATTAATTTGTCAAGAGCCGTGAACTTGCCAAGCCTGTTCTTACGCGATGACGATGGAAGATGGCGCCATTCTGCTACTGCTTTGCGATAACAAAGTACTACAAGTGCCCCATTATTTTGCTCAAAACTGTCCACAAATAGAAATCAATTTGTCTAAACTCTGAAGGCGGTAATTAAGTTCGGTTGAACTTGAATTTTAAAAATGTCACTTTTCGCATATGGTTTTTCAAAAGGAAAAGGGAAAAACACGGATGAAGGTAATGTATGCCCAGTCCAGTAAATATATTAATGATATGTATACATAAGTGACCATTTGTTGTTCTTCTATCGTCTTTGATATAGGCTTAGTTCCACGAGTTTTATAAAGCTATTTGTCATCATCGGTGTGGGTGAAGCAAACACACATTTTTTATATATGTTCACAGTCCAGAAAATAGGATGGCGGGAACAGAAAATGACGGAAATTTTAGGGTTACTTTTTCGACTTCAGAGTGGGGATTTACTTTTGAAGGACCATATAAAAACTTCCCATGCTAATGCAACATACCTATCATCCTTGATTCAAAATGAACCTATTTGCGTTGCTGGTGACATGATTAGGGAAAGTGTTGTTGCTAACATAAAAAAACACAGTTCTGGTCTATCATGGCTGATGAAACATTGGATCGCCAAAAAAGGGAACAACTGGCAATTGCTATAAGATATGTTTCATCTAGCGATTCTGGAGTTTGGAGATTGCATGAGGACACGGTAATGGTATTGGACTTGATTTCTGACATCAAATCTAATAATCCTGGTGAAATTGAGCATAATGAAACCAAGTTGAGTGGCAAAGCTATTGGAGAAACATTGCTAAGAAAGATTTGTGAGCTCGGTTTGAATCTGTCTCTTTGTGTGGGACAAGGCTATGATGGGGCAGGAGCCATGGCCAGTGAGCGGGTTGGTGCTTCAGCAACAAAAAAGGCAGCTCCATTGGCCTTTTATTTTCATTGCGCCATGCACTGCCTAAATTTGAGTGCTTCCGCAATGTTGTGCGAGAAATTTCATCGACTTTTCGAGCAAGTGCAAAAACCGGATCTGTTGAAGAGCCTCATAGAAAGTGACTCTGGTATTTTCATGACCAAGAAGCACCTGATTACGTTGCGAAACACGTTCTGTGGAACGACACACAGCAGTTGTAACATTTATGCAACTTTTGAAATATATACTAGATGCCTTATCGGAAATCAAATGCTGGGCATCACCTTGCAACAGAAACAAAGCAGAAAGCCTTGAAAATTGGTGTGCAACTCAGAATTTGCAGTTGCTTCAGTCATTTTGAGAAACTGTCAAGATTGATGCTTACAGTCTCCTGAGTCTTACAAACAGTGGGGAGATTTATCCCCAGCGTTAGCCTTAGTAAACCGTCTCCAGTCTGTTCTCAAAGAATTGCAAAGTGAAGGGGAGTTCCATGACCTGTATCAAAGGCAGAATCAGTCGCACAAGATGTGATAGAGGTGGAATTGCGAAAACCACGCATTGCAGCTAGAAGCTCATACCGACCAAATGCTCAAACATCGGCAACACCACCGAAGGCTATTACAGAGTCAACTTTTTTTATCCAGCCATAGACTCCATTATTGGAGACATCAAGCACAGATTTGGACCACATCAACAACACCTTTTTTTATCCAGCCATAGACTCCATTATTGGAGACCTCAAGCACAGATTTGGACCACATCAACAAGAGATTATGAAACTTAACTACCTTGTACCAAATTGTATGGAATTCGCTAAACAAGCTGACGGTGAGAGGCAGTGGAATGATTTAACTCCTGCTATTGAGGTGTATGCAAGTTTGATCAGAGATCTTTTCATGATTGTTAAGGGCGAATACATGTTATGGAGGAAGAAATGGGAAAATGTTCCTGTCAAGTCCCGACCATCTTCATCCGTCTGTGCCCTGGATCATTGCTCTGAAATGTTTCCTAACATATCACTGTTGCTCCAGTTGCTGGCAACTTTGCCAGTGACTTCTGCACAGGCCGAGAGAGTCTTTTCAAAAATGAAAAGAACCCTTACAGCTATTTGGTCAATAATTACGGAAGCCCGACTGGAGGCACTTATTCTATTACAAATGCATAGGGCCCATTGCCCAAACGTGGAATCAGTTATCGACAGATTTGCCATAACATCAATGGCGGTTGAATCTAAAATTATGATTTGGTAAGTTTGATTGTCAAATCTTACTTCCAACCTTTCGACTCCAAGTAACAAGTAAGTACAATGTCACCTCACTCAACCCCTCATTTTTCAATATTCTGGAGTCAAAAATATTGGCCAGGTGTGCAAGTGTGATCAATGATCTTCTGTTTCCTTTACAAATATCTTCTTTTGACATGTACCCCCTTCCCCCATAAAAACTCGGGAGGCATCAACCCAAACTGCCCCTATATCGCTCACATAATAGAGTTTGAATAAATTGTACTTCGCAAGTATGTGGCGGGGCAGGTGGCACAGTTCCCCCAATTTGTTTGGCAAGCAAGAATTCGGGCAAAATGTACAGCAAAATTTTGGCAAAATTGTGAACAATAAAAAAAACAGCCTCAAATTTGCAAGTTTTTGGCATGGGAAGTGCCATTTCCGGCAATCTATAGGCAGCATTTATTGGAAAAATTTCTCTGAACGCTACGCGCCAACCCATGGTGGCGCTCCGCTTAGATACTGTCACGGGTCAAAATTCATACCAATGAGTGGCCCCCCCCAAACAAAAAACCTGCCTACGCCAATGTAATACACAATTATTTTTATCACCAGTTTGCAAACATATTTTCCCCACTAAAATACTTAACACGGATGAGTGATTTCAATCACAAAAGTTTCCGGATTACTCAGCACTGGCTTCTGTAATCTTATAGACACAAATAACCTTGAGCTACTTGACTGTGATGTGCATGGTTGGCAAATAAACAATAATTGTTTGGAGTGGAAACACAAATACACTGAACAGGAAGTCGGGTTGGCAATTGCCATAACTAAGTTTTCAAGATAACTCAGGTGTCAGGTGCGGGTAGGGTTAAAAAGAAACCTTTTAGCATGTATGCCGAGCACCAATTGAGAGGGCAGCAGGTGCCATTTTTTAAGTCTTTGGTATGACTCAACCGGGGGTTATAATTACAATTCCCTGAGCTAACCAGTTGAGCTAACTAGTCAGCTACATGTAAACAAAGAAAGAAAAGGTGACCTACAATTACTTCCTAAAATTAGAATGGTTCCTTTCTGCAGTATATTATATGATTATGATATTGAAACCTCCATCAATTACACAGACCTGCCAACTAGTACAATTTTGCTGTATTTAATACAGGAAAATGTTGAAAATACGATTGTTCATTTTTTGGCACCAGAATATGTTTTTATTTTATTTATTTATTATTTTATTTTTTTCTAATTTATTATTATTTTATGTATTTCTTTTTTTTTTTTATTATTTCTTACTCATACTTTTTATGCTCGGTTGGCGTTCATGTCCTCTTAAAGGATTTTTGCCGACTTAACCAATTCAGATTCAGATTCAGAATACGATTTATAACCATTTGCGGCTGCCGCCAAAGGTGTAGACTACAAGTTAATTATGCATAAGGCAACGTACCTGCAACGGAGTTTCGATCAAGTTTAAGTACTCCAGTTCTATCAGTAAACCTTTGTTTTGTACATTTTGTTTGAAGAGTACAGTTTTTTTTATCAAAAATACAACTTTTGTAGTTCCAGAATACAGTTTGATGATCCTAAAGGTTGGCAGGTCTGATTACAGCTATCATCCTTAAACATTGAAATATGTTTTGAGGGTTAATCTAAGCATTTAAATAAAAGAAGGGAAAGTAACAAAAATGAAACTTGACGTATCAATTCTCGGAAGTGCAATATGAATTCCTCTTCAAAATCACTAAACTGTCTCATTTCTTTGTAGCTTACAGCAGCTGTTAGTATTAGGAGTACACCAACCCTCTACATGAGTCGTTTTCACACAGCCTTGTGACATATTCAAAACTTTTTCAAGTTAAATTCACCAAAGTTTAAGAATTTTTTGCTTTGTTCAATAAATTGGCCAAAAAATTTAAGAAATAAGGGTTTCCAAGAGAAAATAAAGATATCTTCCTGTTCTTCACAAATTTGAAATCTAGAAATTACAGCAATTTGTTAAATTATTATGATGGTAGGATTTTCTCCTTTTTGTGGATTTTACAAGATTTTAAGAAATAAGAGCTGATTGTGCCTTACACATACATAGATCTTAACTGTTCCATTATATATTTATTTGTTCTGAAGTATTGCATATTACTTGTCTTGTCTGCAGAGCATGCACGCTCATGCACAATTTTGCATGAGTGGAGACAACACAGTGGAAGCTGCAAAACATGCCATTGCCGACATCACCAAAGAAGAAGCCGACGAGCATTTTGTGATCATTCTGAGTGATGCCAACTTGGATCGCTATGGAATCAGGCCATCACAGTTTGCTCAAGAGCTGACCGCAAATGATGAAGTTAATTCTTACGCCATTTTTATTGGATCATTAGGCGATCAAGCTGACAGGTCAGTAAAGTGACCAAGATTGTTTAATATTTGTTTCAAATATGGGCTTTCAACTTTCTGTAGTTAAATTATGAGAATTTGATTGGTGAAATGACATGAGCTATCCATGACACCTTAAAGCAATGTGACTGAAATTGTGGCATTTTTATTCCCTCACCAACAAAGTTGGTAAAGAGGGGATGTAGTATCTTTACCGTTTGTCCTTCGATCTGTCCATCCATCCCATCATCCGTCCATCCACGTTTATTGTCTGTCTGACCTCTTGCATTGTTCAATGTCCAGCTACTTGGAACAAAAGATTTCTGCCTTTGAAAAGGTATTCCAACTGTTTTTATAAAAAGAAATTCAAATAGAGGAGAATCTTAAAAGAACTTGCAAGAAATGCATTTCTGACTTGAATTAGGGATGTGCATTTTCGTTTAATAGCCTAAACATTTAAACGCTCGAATTTCCCTCCTCCAACCCCATAACAAAATATATTTGAAATTAATCGGACCTCGGAAGAGTTAAACAAAATTAAAATTCATATCTCTACAATAAACACAATGTACCTATTGCGATTTCAAGCCTTAAAAATGAGTAAGGAATGTTACAAAACTTGAGTAGGGGGCTATATTAAGTTTTCAAATTACCAGTAAGGCTGACAAAAGGGTTGTCATACATAATGATCAATGGTTTTAACACACTATAAAATGATGCAGAAATAAAATATTAGCAAATAAATTGCTGTGTCTTGGAACTTGCATTTTGATGTTTTCAACACATATAGCCATGCCGGACAAGAATCAAAAGTGCGCCACTAGCTTGCAGCTAGCATACTGTATAAAAAGTATTCTAAACTCAGTGTCATTCCCAATTGTACTATATTTTATGCAACCCTCTTAGCAAAATGGCGCTGATGCTTACGAACCACATTGAAATCTCCACAACTTCAAAACATTTTTGTTTGTTTATTTTGCTATCTTTTTTTCCTTTTTATGCAATCTATTTGACTCATCAGGTAAACTTTGCATTTATTTATGGTAAAAATAACAATCAAAGCTTTTTGTCTGTGAATTTGTGGGTCAGTTTTACAGCTTGTAAAAGTGGTGTTAACCTAATGCAGGTTTATGCCTGTTGTTTATCGGGCCTGGGCTAAGCCTCCCTCCACATCAAGTAGCTCTTAGAATCCGTGAATCAAAGCCAAATGTAGCCCCATTCATAGCTAATTAGTACGAAATTCATCTCCTACCGTAAAAAGAATTAAATCTTTTGTTGATTGTATGTATTGAAGATTGAATTGTAAAAGTCATTGAATGAAAGTTTTGTGTGTGTTTGAATGTAGATTTTCAATTGCAAGTGTGAATTGCGAACGTTTAAACTTTTGGGAGGATTAGACTAAACATTTAATCGAAGGTTCGTTCATTTAATTTTTACAGGTGTAATCATCACAGCCCTAACTTGAATAGCATTTAAAATATTTGTTCAGGCTTGAAAAAAAAAGTTTAACAATAGAGCTGATGCCTTAAAAGAATATGTAGCTAAGTGTCTTGGGAATGAATAGAAATATATACAATTAGTCCTCGCTTGAATAGAGTAGAAAGATAATAGACTTATGATTAATCAGCAATGAAATTTCCTTCTGACTTAGTAGATAGATTTGCCCTGTCTCATTTTCATAATGGTAAAAAGTTGATTAGTTTTTATAGGGAGTATCAGATATAATTTAATGCCCAATGTTTTTTTGTTTATTTAAATCATCAGGAGGTAATTGGGAGGGCTCTGTTGGGCAATGGAGTGAGTTTATGTTATAGTAAATGTTGGAATGCTGAGTTGGTTAAATATTTGTTAGATGAGTGGATTTTAAAAGGTGGGTAGGGGTGGGTTAGATTGGTTGGTGAATGGAGGATGGCAGGTGGTGGGGTTGGTAGTGAATGGGGCATGGCAGGTGATGGGTCATGGTATGTGAATGGGGCATGGTAGGTGATGGGGCATGATATGTGAATGGGGCATGGTATGTGAATGGGGCATGGTATGTGAATGGGGCATGGTAGGTGAATGGGGCATGGTAGGTGAATGGGGCATGTTGGGTTGATTGAGGTGAGGGGATGAGAGTTACCACTAGTGATCTGACCGCTAGTAATCTGACTACTTGTAATCTGACCGTCCCAGTCCCACGTTGAATGGGCGTATTTTAAGTTTTTGTGCGTAGCATAGAAATACACTTCGACGATCCATTTAATGCAGGCACACATTGAAAACTGTACGCTACGTTATGCTGGTGTTTACAAGTTAGAGAGTGAGAGTATAAACAATGCAGCTTTTGGACAGGTGCATGTGAGATGATTGACAGTTTTTGTGCGTGGCGTAAAAATACGCTTGGGACGATCCATTTAATGCAAGCGCTTGTTGAAAATGGTGATACACACAGCTTGAATAGAGCATGCATGTGCACCGTGCACATTGCAGGAAAATATCCAATCACTGGTCAAGGAATAGTAAACACACCAAAATACGCTCTTGGTTTGCCTCCATGTGTTGGCATCTTCCATATCAAAATTGAGCATTGCTAAAATGAAAAACATTAATCTCTGGCTATTTTGCGTTTAAAAAAAGGGTCTTTTTGCATTTGCTATTTTGTTTTCGGTCTGCTTTTTAAATTGTCAATAGCGTAATTCGTGTACAGGGGGAATTACATAATAACTTTCGGTACCCAAGAGGTACTTAGGTGAGTGTGTGTGACGTCACCTATGACATCAACGCACAGTATAATAAAATTGGCCTACTTTTAGAAAGAAAGCAAAATGGGCAATGACATATTTCAGGGATAAATGGATGCCAGCTTTCCAGACCGTCCCATTGCCGCGGGATATGATTGGTTGCCTGACTTTAGCGGACGAGCGGATGGGCTATTCTGCGGGGATCTCCACCGTTCAATATCCTGTGGAAACGGGATGGTAGAGAAAGCTGTAAATCCATTATCCCTGTTCATGCACACCTATTCATATTTAAAATTTAAGAGAAAATGATCAAACAGGGGATGCAATATTTGCTTCAATAATTAATATTTTAGAACAGAATTTACCACCGCAATGAACTGAGATCAGCAACTACCCTATGTGTACATGTAACATTTTATGTTTGTTTATGTTCAAATCCAAGTTCCCTAAACAACAAATTTTTAATTCCGATGACTATCAACTTCTTTGCTTACCTTGTAGCCCTACACACAAAAAATGTAATCCTCCTTATTAAGGATAAGATCCCAAATCAAATGATGGTATCTCTGAGTAAAACTTATTGCTAGAGATGTATCAAAGTTTTGGCTTCGTGGTCTTTTACAAATTATGAAATACCTCCGTAGAACTCAATTTTGTATGCTAAGCATGGTTACGCGTATGCGAGTGTACACAAGTTAGAGAAAGAACAACACGGGTGAGAAAATTTCACGGGCATTTTTCACGAGTGTATATACAGCACAGGAATTGGATTGCACTGTTTAAGCATTGCAATTCCAATCGGAGTGTGTATGTTCGCGTCACGGGCGTAATCTGACTGCTTGTATTCTGACCGCTAGTAATCTGACAGTTTGTAATCTGACCACTTGTAATCTGACCGCTGGTAATCTGACCGCTTGTAATGTGATTGCTAGTAATCTGATCGCTTGTATTCTGACCGCTAGTAATCTGACCGTTAATAATCTGACCACTTGTAATCTGACTGCTAGTAATCTGAATGCAAGTTATCTGACCGCTAGTAATCTGACTGCCAGTAATCCGACCCCTAGTAATCCTTCCACTAGTAATCTGACCACTAGTCATCCGACCGCTAGTCATCCGACTGCTAGTCATCCGACTGCTAGTAATCTGACCGCTAACCCATTTTTCATTGTTCTTTGCTCTTGAAGGTTGGTGAAAAATCTTCCAGCCGGTCGTGCGTTTGTTTGTCTGGACACCAAGAACATCCCACAAATTTTGCAGCAAATATTTACGTCAACTATGTTGTCTACAAAGTAGATGTTTATGCAAAGCAATGGTTGAGAGTTCTTATCCATAAGATGAGATGAACAGGTAGTGGCAATATTACCTACATTGCTTTAATGTAACAATGAAAATATCAATTTAATGCCCATGAAAATCATTTTACAGCTTCTCACATCTGAAGGTGTTATAATCCAATTTTGTATGCGAGTTTGATGAATGGGCGTAGCTCATTATTTATGATGTATTTCTTTTGTTTTTAAATCATGGACCAAAACTTCTTGAGAGTTTTGTGATTCTTAGAGAGTAAAAATTACAATGAAGTTGTATCAAAATTGCTCAAAAATTACAAGTTTTGCATATGTCAAAAAGTTCTCAAAAACTGGAGAGGTCATAAATAAAATATGAAGTAGCCTATCTTTAAAGCTTAAAAGATGAAAGAGACAATGACGCAGCTGTCATACATATATACCTTTAAGATTACCCCTGAATGTGTTCCAGAATGTTCCAAATTTACATTGATGGACTCTGTGTTATAAACATCAAACATTGTAAGTTTTGTTAACGGCTTAGTTGAGTTGTTAGACTTGCTATGATAGAGAACAACAAATAGAAGGATATAGAACCTTTATTGATATTTTGTTTCATTCATATACAATAGTTTAAGTTGTAGCGTGTTCACAATTCTTTTTGCCTCTTGTCAATCAATCAATCAGCATTCTTGTAAAGGTATCTACTAGAAATAATGCTGCATTAAGGCGCTTTGCATAAAAACAACCAAAACAGTTAAAATATTATTTAAAGAGTTCAGGAGCCAAAATGTCTTCAACTGATTCTTGAAAGAGTGAATAGTCTCAGCAGGTTAATAGTCTCAGCAGGTTAATAGTCTCAGCAGGTTCGTAGTCTCAGCAGGTGAATAGTCTCAGCAGGTTCATAGTTTCAGCAGGTTCATAGTCTCAGCAGGTTCATAGTCTCAGCAGGTTCATAGTCTCAGCAGGTTCATAGTCTCAACAGGTTCATAGTCTCAGCAGGTGCATAGTCTCAGCAGGTTCTTGGTCTCAGCAGGTTCATGGTCTCAGCAGGTTCATGGTCTCAGCAGGTTCATGGTCTCAGCAGGTTCATGGTCTCAGCAGGTTCATGGTCTCAGCAGGTTTATAGTCTCAGCAGGTTCATAGTCTCAGCAGGTTCATGGTCTCAGCAGGTTAATAGTTTCAGCAGGTTCATAGTCTCAGCAGGTTCATAGTCTCAGCAGGTTCATAGTCTCAGCAGGTTCATAGTCTCAGCAGGTTTATAGTCTCAGCAGTTTCATAGTTTTAGCAGGTTCATGGTCCCAGCAGGTTCATAGTCTCAGCAGGTTCATAGTCTCAGCAGGTTTATAGTCTCAGCAGTTTCATAGTTTTAGCAGGTTCATGGTCCCAGCAGGTTCATAGTCTCAGCAGGTTCATAGTCTCAGCAGGTTTATAGTCTCAGCAGGTTCATAGTCTCAGCAGGTTTATAGTCTCAGCAGGTTCTTGGCCTCAGCAGGTTTATAGTCTCAGCAGGCTCTTGGTCTCAGCAGGCTCATAGTCTCAGCAGGTTCTTGGTCTCAGCAGATCGTATTTATAATAAAAACTATTCCAGACTTTAGCAGAGAAGATACGAAAACAATGTTCTCCCAGTGAGCATTTGAAAAACTCTCTCTAAAAAGTAGTTGTTTAAATGATTGAAGACAATTCTGTTTAGAAGGAGTACAGTTCAAGACATTCAGATAGGTGCTTTGGGCCACTCTTGTGAAGAGGTTTATATACAAGAAGCCCTAGTTTGTATATGATTTTTTGTTCAAGTGGCATCTCACTTAATTAATATGGACCCTGAATTTATATGATTGCTTTCATATGTATCCAAGTCTTTATCATTATCTACTTTGTTAAGGCTAGATAGTTTCCATAAATTCCTTCTAAAGATAACCCATCCACACTTTTCCTCTCACCACTCCTACCCCCTCACCCCCTCTACCCCACACACACACACATCCCTCATTTATATCTAAACCATAATAAATAAGTGTCAGCTTTGGAAGTCTGGATTTTTGGTGTTGGTATATTAAGTTTTGAGCTCAAATCAATTCTCTTTATGGAGGTGAATCCAAAACCTACTGATAGGAACATTTCATGCATCATATGACATCATTTAGAACTGAAAATGGCTAACAGAACATAACAGACAACAAGGATGTAAAAAAGGGAATTATGAATGAAAATGAAACTGGTAAAGAGTAAGGTCTTGTTTAGTGTATTTGTTGTTGCAGTGTGGATGTTTTTTGTTTTTTTATTTCCTGCCACCAATGAAAACAAACCTTGCTCTACTACCAATTGTTTATGTTTGTTTCATGTATTTGAGGGTGGGAGTCTGAAGGGTAGGAGAGTAGGGATAAACATTGTATCTCTTGATGCAAAGGGTATATTCACTGTATTCATTAAATAAAAAAAAATAATTGTAGATAAAATAGCATGGGATTTGAGTAGTGGCAGTGATTCAGCAGATATAAGGAAAATTAAAATTAAGCTTAGATTTCATATAGTTTGATTTATTCTAAGAAGTGTAGAGATCTTGATGTTATTTATTCCTATTGTCAATCTACATTTGGGAATCTGGATTAACTTTTCCATTAGAGCGAAAGAAAAGGAAGCAGGTAGCTCAGTCAGCTGAGTGCATGACCGACATGCTGGAGGTCCCAGGTTTGAGTCCAACGGTGATTTAACCAGCGATTTTTCCACAGATAAGCACAGAACAATATACGCTGACATCAAGTGCAGAGGTTTGTCTTCTGCATCACACCTCCTCCCCCACCCGACCTTTGTGAAAAGTGGCTAATGGTTCGGTGGCGTTCACCGTCCTTCGGAGGGGACGTAAAGCTGTCAGTTCCGACGGTAGGAGTTTCACCCCCTGCCTGGTTCTCTGAACACTTTCCGAAAAGAGCAGGGTGTTAATCTGGTGTTCATCCATTTCCATCCAGGCACATTTCATTAGGTCCACACTAAAAACAAATCAATGTGACTTACGAGTGCTTTCCCTGGGATATGCACAGAAAAAAAAATAAACAAAATATTGATTAATGCTTTAGAAGAGATGCAAATTATTAACTCAAAGAGCATATACATGCTTTGCTGTGACCTGCTTATGATTCTCTCTCCTCCCCCTAAAAAACGGTTGATTGGTTTACCAAGGTTTATAAGGTCCCAACAGATGTCCATTAGAGTATTTATGTCAAGACGCCCATGGCCATTTTATTAAGCAGTCATGGAGCACTGGTTGGAGACCCACCGGAAATCGAACCCAGGATGCTAGATTAGATAGCTAAAGCCTTTACCACATTGCCACAGAGGTCTCAGAATGTTTTCTTTCTTTGTGGTATAACTGCCCTTCTCTTTTCCTCCAACAAAAATATTCCAGCTTAGCCTCTGAAATTGATATTATATTTGTATCAACCTAAGAATGAAGAATTAGAGTAAAGTGTTACATACTATATAATATATGGAGTGCAGTTGCCCAGTGGTGTCAGTCTCATACTCAAAAGGTAGTGGGATCGAATCTCAGCCAGGGCGCTGCCTTGAGCAAGACACTTTATCCTCTTTGTTCCAGTAGTTCTCATATAGTAGTTCAGGGACTTTTTTTTCTAGTTGCCTCAAGTCTCAGCTGTGAAATGAGTACCAGTTCTGGCTGTGAGTTAACCTGTGATGGATAGGTATCCCATTTAGTGGAGTCAAGTACTCTCATTTGTTTAGCATCATGGAAACCAGGTATAAGTGCTGGCCCTATAAGTCCTTGAGGCTTGATGGGATTGGACTAGTATAGTAAGCTGACTGAGTGCCAAATATTCATTTGATAACACCCTCCTTTGGTTCCCCCCCTTCGTGTTTCCCTTCTCCACCCTTTTGTTTCCCCCTTCTATATCTTATGACGTGTTGAGAGCAACATGATTTCCTATCTATTCTCTCAAACTTTTTATTCTGATTATACTCTACCACACACTTTTCCACCTAAACTTTTGCACCTTTTTCATTTTCTGGGATTTTCTCTTTGTGGATGGGTGACTGCTTCATTCTTTTTGACTTGTTCCTTTTTATTTCTTCCCTCCCATTGTGACTTGGCCTACACGCCCTTTTCAGTACTTGTACAGTAGTTCTCATATAGTAGTTTAGCGACTTTTTTTTCTAGTTGCCTTGGGTCTCCCGGCTCTTGGTATTTTTTCCTACATGACCAAATGCTTCTGCCTTGACCTTGACTTTCTCTCTCTCTCCCCTCCCTGTTACCTACCTCTTAGTTCTTGTATTTCTCTCAATCTCCCCCTGTTTTCTCTTTCCTTCCTACCTCTGGAATAATCTAAGCTCTCAGGCACAATTAGACTCTTGCTGTCGTGGTGCCGTTAAGCCCTCATCAAACAAACAATCATTCCCCCCTCTCCACCCTTTTTGTTTCCCCCTTCTCCACCCTGTTTTGTTACCCTTCACCCCTTTGTGTTCCCTTCTCCCCTCTTGTGTACTTTCTTAATGTTTTTTGAGAATTTTTTCTGAAATAATTGCTTAAGCAGCTGCAGTTTTTATATCGTTGAGTGACAGAAACACTGTGGGCACATGGTCTTTTTTATTTTTTTATTTAATCGATCAATGTATCACGTTACAGAAATTTTCCAATTTTTGGGTGGTTTCCTGTGTATAAATTTATTCAAAATGAAGTTAGTATTTTGCTATTGAAACTTGTAAGAATTATACAATGTTTGAAAAGTTATTTATTGAAAATATATGTGAGCATTTTGACCAGTCCAATATGTATGCCAATTCTATGTTTAGTTTAGTGTGTCATTTAAATGAATCTTACTAATCTAGTGAATAATTGTATATGAGAATTTCAGGAGTACATAAATATAAAATTATTTTGAAATATGAATCAAATATAAATGTGTCTTCTTTTTTTTGAGTTAGTAACCATTGTACGGCTTCAGTGGCGGTGCCAGGATTTTGTTCATGGGAGGGGCAAATTGGTCTCATGGGGAGGGGGGTGGGAAGCCTATAAATTGGACAAAATATGTCACATTACGAAATATTCTGGGGGAAAGCGATCATATGGGAGGAAATCCCCCCCCCCTCCCTGAAGCTGCCCACTGTCACTGTTTGGCTCTTGCAAGAAACTGAGGATACTACTACATACTTTTAGGAGAGATGGGGACAAATGAAAACTACTTTTTAAGTGTTCCTTGTATGGCAATGTATAATGCTGGTTACAGTGCGTAGACCTTACCTACTTCTCAAGGGCCATGACTTGACGATCGACCTTACCTTCCAGGACCTTGTGCCTTCAGGACTTTACACACGTCCTCAGTTGTTTTTGCATGTAAGCGCCTTTGGAGATCCATTTTAATAATTTGGAGCAGTTACAAAGACATTCTCAAGATGGGGGGAAAGCTTGATGGCCGTTTTTCACACACTGAGCTCAATATCAGACAAACCTCACACACGTGATGATTGGAATGACAACAAAGAGCGCCATTATTTTGTCATACTAAATGTGTTGTCCTTGGATGAATACCTATCAATAACCACTACAACATGTCCTCGGATGAATGCCTATCATTGACCACTACAACTGTCCTCAGATGAATGCCTGTCATTGACCACTACAACATGTCCTCAGATGAATGCCTATCATTGACCACTACAACATGTCCTCAGATGAATGCCTATCATTGACCACGACAACATATCCTCAGATGAATGCTTATCATTGACCACGACAACATGTCCTTGGATGAATGGCTATCATTGACCACTACAACATGTCCTCAGATGAATGCCTATCATTGACAATTGCCACTGCACCCTCACAATCCATCACGTTCTCCCTGTTTGCCCCCTGTACAACCTTCCCAAAGCTTCCCTTGCTTTCCACAACTCAATTGCTGAGTTCTTCCAGAAAAATCCTCCAGATAAAATTTCTCCTTCCTTCATCATGCTTCCCTCTACAAGCATATTTGATTCTCCTCTTCCACCCCCTCTCTACTTTGTTTTTGTTTAACCCATGCACCTCCTCTCTCGATCACAGCTTTCTGACTTTTTGTTCTTGAATTTCTCTCATTCTCCCTCTGTTTCCTTTCCTTCCTACCTCTAGAATGATCTGACTTCAGGTACAATTTGACCCTCGTTGTTGTGGTGCCGTTAAGCCCTCATCAAACAAACAAACAAACTACAACATGTCCTCGGATGAATGCCTATCATTGACCACTACAACATGTCCTCGGATGAATGCCTATCATTGACCACTACAACATGTCCTCGGATGAATGCCTATCATTGACCACTACAACATGTCCTCAGATGAGTGCCTATCATTGACCACTACAACATGTCCTCGGATGAATGCTTATCATTGACCACAACAACATATCCTCAGATAAATGCTTATCATTGACCATGACAACATGTCCTTGGATGAATGCCTATCATTGACCACTACAACATGTCCTCGGATGAATGCCTATCATTAACCACTACAACATGTCCTTGGATGAATGCCTATCATTGACCACTACAACATGTCCTTGAATGAATGCCTATCATTGACCACTACAACATGTCCTTGGATGAATGCCTATCATTGACCACTACAACATGTCCTTGGATGAATGTCTGTCATTGACCACTACAACATGTCCTCAGATGAATGCTTATCATTGACCACTACAACATGTCCTTGGATGAATGTTTATCATTGACCACGACAACATATCCTTGGATAAATGCTTATCATTGACCACTACAACATGTCCTCGATGAATGCCTATCATTAACCACTACAACATGTCCTTGGATGAATGCTTATCATTGACCACGACAACATATCCTTGGATAAATGCTTATCATTGACCACTTCAACATGTCCTCGGATGAATGCCTATCATTGACCACTACAACATGTCCTCGGATGAATGCCTATCATTAACCACTACAACATGTCCTTGGATGAATGCTTATCATTGACCACGACAACATATCCTTGGATAAATGCTTATCATTGACCACTTCAACATGTCCTCGGATGAATGCCTATCATTGACCACTGCAACATTTCCTCAGTAAAAACATTATCTGACGATTACTTATTTAAAAAGTGGGGGGACAAGAGGCAAATTTCCCCCCCAAACTACTGATGTTTAAATTTTATTGAAAAGTGGGGGGGAGAAGGGACATGTCCCCCAGTTGCCCAGGAATTACGGCCCTGCGTGTCACACCCTTATCAGTATGAAGTAATTAGATTTCCCTTCAATGGTACATCTACAAAACCCAAATTTCACCCTTGCAGTGAATGGAATCACCCTTAAATCAGCATGACGTCAACCTTAAACGGAGCAAAATTTGCATAATTTGTAACATCAGTAAGGGTTATAAATGTAATTCAACTCCAAGATAAATTGAAAGAAGCATTTGTTTGCTATAAAAGGACATGTGGCTAATTTGAGTTAATTTGCACGAAATGATTATCTGCAAAACACACACATGAAAAACTGTAAGAGGACTTTTATACCTCCATTGACGTTAAGACTCCCACATCAGAACCAAAGAGGTAGGCCTACTATATACTTAAAGGACTATGGACATCTAGTACATTTAAGATATGTGAAAGAGCATGGAATTCTGGGTAAAACAGTTTTTGCAATTCTTAAAAAGCATATTTATTCTTCAAGTTATGCCTAATAAAGATTTGTTAATTTGTGCGGAATTTGTGATATAGTAAGAGGAACACATCTTAAAATCTTTACATATTTTTTTATTCATTTTCAGCTACTTGTGAAATACGTGATGATTCGAGGTATGATCAAGTTCTAAAAACTCTTTCCCGCTGAAGTCCAGTGCTATATTTCACTTGCTTGAATTTTAATGCTATATTTTACTTGCCCGTAGTCCAATGCTATATTTCACTTGCCCGAAGTCCAGTGCCATATTTCACTTGCCCGAAGTCCAATGCTATATTTCACTTGCCCGAAGTCCAGTGCTATATTTCACTTGTCCGAAGTCTAATGCTATATTTCACTTGCCCGCAGTCCAATGCTATATTTCACTTGCCCGAAGTCCAATGCTATATTTCACTTGCCCGTAGTCCAATGCTATATTTCACTTGCCCGAAGTCCAATGCTATATTTCACTTGCCCGAAGTTTAGTGCCATATTTCACTTGTCTGAAGTCCAGTGCCATATTTCACTTGCCCGAAGTTTAATGCTATGTTTCACTTGCCCGAAGTCCAATGCTATATTTCACTTGCCCGAAGCTCAATGCTATATTTCACTTGTCCGAAGTCCAGTGCCATATTTCACTTGCCCGCAGTCCAATGCTATATTTCACTTGCCCGAAGTCCAATGCTATGTTTCACTTGCCCGAAGTTCAATGCTATATTTCACTTGCCCGAAGTCCAATGCTATATTTCACTTGCCCGAAGTCCAATGCTATATTTCACTTGCCCGAAGCAATCATTTCACTTGCTACTTGCCCGAAGTCCAATTTCACTTGTCCCGAAGTCCAGTGCCATATTTCACTTGCCCGCAGTCCAATGCTATATTTCACTTGCCCGAAGTCCAATGCTATATTTCACTTGCCCGAAGTCCAATGCTATATTTCACACAACATTGACAGAGGAATAAAAAAAAAAAAACGGTTTCACAAAAGGTGATGACGGATACACACGCTTTTGACTTCCCCCCACTTTCGGTAGGCAAATTCGCCTATCTGCCTATGGGTTTGACATTGGGGAGCCTGCATGACCAATGTAGACAATTACCCATCGGGCGAAGGTAAAAGGCTTCTTTCGAGAATTGCTGCCTTGAAAACTATTTGGGGCATGCCCCTCCCACCACGAGCCTTTGTGTCGGTGCCCTGGTAAATGATATGCTTTAATTGTGTCAAATAAATACTAAATATATGTAACAACCGCTACGTATATAATATGTAGTATTTGTGTGTGAGTGGATTTCTATTTGTTTTCAAGCTTCAACAATGGCCTAGAATAATTTCATATAAATTTCAAAATGGCGCCTCATGACCGTCTGCCTCAACTTTCAGAAGGGCACCTTACTCTAGAGCTAGGCTCAGTGCCCCCACCTTTTCCTGCCGCCGTGGTTCCGACATCGCTGTAGAGGCCAAATTTCCCACGGGCCCCCAGGACTTTAGTTGTCCCACTGCGTATTGGCAGATTGGAGCATATCGTTTGAATATGTTTTTCAAGTAAGCCTAAAAAACTTAAGCCTCAACAGCAATATGATGCAAATTATATTAACAATGTTTTCTTTTAAGTGAATTTGAAATCATAAACAGACATACACTAACAGAGAAATACTGTTTTATAAAAGCAAAATGGATTTTACATCCTTACAACAAGATATGATTTTAAGTATGGCATATTTTCCTCATATTGCTAATATATTAGCCATATTCTGAGCAAATAATTAATCATCGCAATTAATGAATCACAATTAATCAATAATAGCATCCCACAAATACACTTCTAAGTGGCAATCACTATAACGAAATATAACTAAAACGACTTTTAATATTTCTTTCGAAGTCCTCTTTCATATAAGATGGACTTACTTGATCCCTGAAATAATCCTTTAAGATACCCAGAACAGATAACGCTGATTGTATGCACCAGTATTACAGTCTTTTATCATCTGCACGCACTAAACTTCTTGTGAACAAGGAAACTTCTTGTGAACAAGAAGTTGTGCCATGTCATGTGTGTGATTTGAAAGGTGTTTTCCTCAGCGAGTTACTTACACTTTGGTGATTTTATAGCCATAGATATCCAATTGCGCTATATGGTTTAAATAGCTTATTCAGGCTATTCTATCCATTCTTGAGCTTTTAATACTTTTTACATCCCAGTTATAGCCTAAACGAGCTATCAACTACAAGTACTATAACCCAATTTGACTACACATTGGGAGGAATCCCAATCGGGATATCAAGCTCGGTATAATGCCAGACGGTATTTTAACGTTCCAGCCAACATGGCCAATGAAAACATAGTTTTCTTTCATTCGGTGGTATTTCCCAAGCCACTGCTATTATATATGCTAAATTCATTGGGATTGCGCCGAGCAAAATTCGATTATTTGAAACATTTTTAGCGAATTTTGGAATGCGAAATTCGTTTCAACTATAGTACTAGTATAAACTGTTATTGCATCAACATACCGACTTATTTAACGTAAACATAACAATATAGCAAAATATCCACAAAAAAACTTAGAATATGATAAGCGCTGCAAAAATCCGAACGTATTTGAGCGACCTTGGTTTTTTTTTTCTCCCCCTCCATTTGTTTCATTTTACGGTATATGTATTACAATAGGACAAACAAATACAAACGTTCATATATACAAATGAGAATGTTAATGATACAAAGATGTTCAAAAGTACAGAAAATGAAATAAGATTTGCATTTGACAAAACAAGAAATCAGGGTTTTAAAAAAGACTGATATCAGCAAGTCATGCGAACAGAGTGACATAAAAGAAGTTGTGACTATCACGGTACTGTACAGAATACAGAAGAAGAAAAAAACTAATATATGGGAAAATGACTCTTGAGTTAGTCATTGCTTAAGCTCAAATCCCTTTAAGGGATGGGATGTTGAGCTAAAAATTAAGGAGTCTTTTATCACGGTCCAACAGCAGTATTTGTAAAGTGGAGGGGGTCGTAAAATAATTTGAAATATTGGTAAAATTTGGTAACATTTCCCGAAAATTAAGAAAATTTCTGTAAAATTGAAGAAGATTTCTAAAAAATTCATGAAAACTGAAGAAAAAAATTAACGAAAATAAAAGGAACTTTTACGGAGATTTTACGAAAATTGAAGACAACTTCCCCGAAATTGCACGAAAATTGAAGAGAACTTCTCAAAAAAGAAAAAAAAATTCCCTAAAATGAAAAATATTGCACGAAAATTGTAGCATATTTTACAAAAATGAAAGACAACTTTTAAAAATTGAAGCAGATTCTCTTGAAAATGAAGGAAATTGAACAAAAATGAAGGAAATTGCACGAAAATAAAAGCAACTTTCATATGAAAGACAACGTCTCGAAAATTGAAGCAAATTATTTCCCGAAAATGAAGCCTTTGAAATAGTACGAAAATTAAAGCAATTTTTCCAAAAATGAAGAAAATTTCTGTAAAATTGAAGAACATTTCTAAAAAATTCAAGAAAAACTTCTCGAAAGTTTTACGAAAATAAAGAAACTTTTACAGAGATTTCACTAAAATAAGTAAGAAATTTTACAAAAATTGAAGAAAACTTCTCGAAAAAGAAAAAAAAATCCGACAATGAAGGAAATTGCACAAAATTGTAGCATATTTCACAAAAATGAAAGACAACTTTTCGAAAATTGAAGCAAATTTTCTCAAAAATGAAGAAAATTGCACGAAAATAAAAGCAAATTTCACGAAAATGAAGCAAATTTTGAAAGAATTTTAAAATATTTCCCTAAAATTTCAGAGAACTAAAAAAATATTAAAAAAATTCCGCAAATGAAAAAACAACTAAAATTGTATCCTATTTCATATAAAAGACAGTTTCTCGAAAATTGAAGCAAATTATTTCACAAATTAATGGAAAATTCCAGAAAGTGAACAAAAATTAAAGCAAATTGCACGAAAATGAAGGAAAATGCTGCACCAAAATTGAAACAAATGTCACGATAATGAGGGAAATTTTGCGGAAATTGAAGAGTTTTCGGAGTTTTTTTTGTGCAAAATTCAAAAAGTGCCCTTTTAATTATTGAAAGAGTGTCGCTATTCTATAGCTGCCTTCTTTCTGCAGCCTGAAGAAACTTAAAAAGTAATACAAGGCCTACAGGCCTCCAAAATGAAAAAAATGTGAATATTTCTTCATTTCCGGGAAATTTCCTTCATATTCGGGCAGATTTTTGATCTCCAATTTTCGGAAAATATGAATATTCGGGAAATTTCCTTCATGCACCAACTTTTCATCATTCAAAGTTTCCGGGCAATTTTCTTCCAATTTTCGGAAAATATCTTTCAATATTCGGGAAATATTCTTAATTTCCATGCAACTTTCTCGATTTTCGAGACATTTTCTTCCTTTTTTGGGAAATTTCCTTCATTTTGCGGCTTTTTTTTAATTCAGAAAAGAGTCCTTTGTTTATCGAAATAGTGTGCCAAATTTTGGAATGTTTTCTAAAATGTTTGGAAATTTTCTTCTAAATTTGGGAAATGTTGCAAATTTTACCAAAATTCCCAATTTTACCTTCCAACCGGGAAGGCGAATTCCTCTCGGGGGGAAGAAACTGTCTTCGCTGCCCAGCCTCTGCTCCTCCTCCCAACCAACCAATCATTGGCTCGTCTGCCCGTGACCAGTGAAAAAAAAATCAGAAGTTGTCTATCTGTTTCACTGTACCCCTCCAAATGGGTTTAAGTGAGATCACAAAAGCTTTGATGCCCCAACATCGCTGAAAATCAACATAAATTGACAAACTTCAGAAAATTGAATTGATGATGAGAAGACAATTTTAAATTCTCATGTTAAAATCTACTCAAAATATAAACATTATACTTGCTCACTTGAAACATGTCAAAGAAGGCAAAGGAGAACCAAAGGGGGTTCATGGGTGACTCCCTTGGTCTATAGATATTTTGTTTCAGATGTCCCAAAATGGCAGCGAAAATCAACATAAACTGACAAAGTTCGGAAAATGTAAGTACTTATAAGAAGACTATTTAAAACTATAATGTTTAAATTCACTCAGCTAAGCATTTGGGTTACCGTTTCAAAACAGGCAGAGAAGATATTTCCCTGAACGAAAAACACATATAGGAACAACATGGGAATTTGGCCCAAGTAGTACCCCCCCCCCCCCTACCTCTTCCTCCATTCTTATGAGAACACATTCATATGGGCCTTGAATATATTAAAATGTGTTTCTTAGAAAATATCAGAGCAATCACCCATGCAACTTCCAACACCAATGCAACTTCCAACACCAATGTAACTTCCAACACCAATGCAACTTCCAACACCAATGTAACTTCCAACACCAATGCAACTTCCAACACCAATGCAACTTTCAACACCAATGTAACTTCCAACACCAATGCAACTTCCAACACCAATGCAACTTCCAATACCAATGCAACTTCCAACACCCAAATTTGTGTTTTTGTTAAATGAGAAAGTTTTTTTGATTTAAAGGATTAGTTAAGAGGTCAAACAAGTTTATTTTATATGAAAGAGCACTTTAAAGAAAACAACATGGAGAAAAAAGCATTCAAATAGTTTATTCCGTTAAGCAGATATTACTCTGCCTTATCTATGTAAATGGCTGGTGTAGTAAGTCTACTATGGAAGGTTGGTGTCCTCATTCTCACGTTCTTAACAATTTGTTAGGAATCATAAAAAAAAAAAAATCCATTTTTTTTTTACTATTTGGATTATTTTTCCTCGAACTTTCTTCAGGGGGTAAATAATAATTACCCCTACAAAGTACAACATTTTGATTTGCTACTTTCCTGACATATCCAAGGGATTTTAAGCGACAAAATCGCAGGACAAAATTTGATAGAATACATAAAGTATTAGTTCAGGGGTCAAGCAGTCTATCTTATACAAAAGAGGATTTCAAAAGAAGCAAAATAGTAAAGAAAGCATTAAAAAAGTTTTTTAAGTTTAAAGTTTGGTATTTTTTGTGTAGAAATGACTGAAAAATCAGACTAGTTGTGATGTCATAGCCTCAGATTCCTCAAAGTCTTTATGTATTCTATCATATTTGTCCTGTGATTTTGTGGCTTAAAAACCATTCATGGGATATGTGAAGAAAAAAAAAAGTAGTAAAACTGTATCTAAGAAGGGAATTTACAATATACCTGAAGAAAGTTCGAGGGAAAATAATTTAGATTAGAAAAAAATAAATAGACTTTTATCAAAATAAATTATTAAATGTGTAGAATGGGAGGATGAAGACACCAACTTTCCATGGTGGAATTACTCACCAGTCATTTCTACACTGAGAAGACAGAGCTTTAAACTTGAATTTCTCCTTAACGGAATAATATTTTTGAACGCTTTCTTCACCATTTTGTTTCTTTTCAATTCCTGTTTCATTTAAAATGGACATGATTGACCCCTGAGCTAATCCTTGAAGACTTTAAGGAATCTGAAGCTGTGATGTCACAAATATACTGATTTCAGTCGTTTCTACACAAATGATACCAATCTTTAAACCTAAATAGGCCTATCTCCCTAACGGAATAAGATTTGTTTTAATGCTTTCTTCACCATTTTGTTTATTTTAAAGTCCTCTTTCGTATACGATATACTGGCTTGACCACTGAACTGCTGAACGTAATCCTTTAGATCACAGTGAATAAGATACAGTGGATTGCCCTCTAAAGGAAAATGCGCGAGCTGAGCAGTTGAAGTGGTGGCGCTGCACACAACATGGCTGCCTCCATACTACCTGCATCTCTTTTAGAGAAAATATTTTCAAACTTGGAATTAAAAGATCTAAAACGGTGTTCATTGGTGTGCAAGAAGTGGCATAATGTTTTAAATGACGGGAATAATCTCGCTTGGAAAGTGCAATGTTTACGAAATTTAGCAAGAGACGTTTTAAACAGCGAGCTGTTAAACAACGCACCAACTTACAAGTGCAAAGTAAGGGCTTTTTTACATGCATTCAACCCCGAAGACTGTTCCCAGAATATATTCATCAAACCCAATGGTTTTACATTACACAGAAATCCAGTCGCTCAAAGCACAGACGCAGCAAGGGGGAAAAGAGGATTCAAAGATGGACGTCATTCTTGGGAAATTTGGTGGGAGGGACCGTTAGGAACAGTTGCTGTTGTAGGAATAGCCACATTGAATGCACCAATGCAGTGCCATGGATATGTTTCTTTGCTTGGAAACAACGACCAAAGCTGGGGCTGGAATCTTGTGGATAATTATTTAATGCATAATGGGGACCATCAAGGAAACTTTCCACAATGCAATAACGCTCCAAAATATGAGGTAAGTTTGAACAGTATCGTATTACTTAGGTCGAACCAGGCAGTTGGGCCTAAATGCACTTGTCAGTTGTATGACACCCCTACTACTCCCGGCAATGTCAGTCAAATGGGAGTCACTGACATATGAAATAGTGACTCACATGTACCAAATTGTCAGTCACCAGAGTGATTCTGGGGTGGGTCAGTTTACTTCAGACCCATTGACTTTGTACAGAGGTGATTGATTTGGAGTAGCCTAGGCCTAAGTTATTTCACAAAAAATATCAGTTACTTAAGTGACTGAAGG
Organism: Chiridota heheva; assembly: GCA_020152595.1. Lineage (NCBI taxonomy): Eukaryota > Metazoa > Echinodermata > Holothuroidea > Apodida > Chiridotidae > Chiridota > Chiridota heheva. The sequence continues at coordinate 379,448 of JAIGNY010000132.1, forward strand.
GTGCATCAAAGACATGTTTTGTCCACCCACTATGGTGCAATGACTCACCTTGTCCGGGGGTGTAGGGGTGAGTCACAAAATAGACAAGTGCATAATGTTAGTACTCCCGTAGTACCGTTGGACTGATGCCAGCCGTGTTTGCCGAGTAATGGCTGGCCATCCAAAGGGTACTACAAAAATCTATACCCTTCTGTTCTGTTTTAAGCCTTGTGTAAAAACTTAGGAAATCTCAGTTTTAAGATCTTTGTGGAAACAACCATTTTACCTTTTTTTTCACTCTTAATGCTTATTTATAATGTTTGAAGCCCATCCATGTCTTAAAAAAATGCTTTTACGGTGACTTTAGTTACTTTTATCAAAGTATTTACTGGGCTACTTTTCATTCTGTAAAAATCATCTGACGAGCTCTCCAAGTACGGTCAAAGTTTAAAACACTGCTATCAGGGCTATAACATTTTAGCGGGGGTAATATGTTTTAGATTATTTGAGGAAAAACAATTATGATAATACTTATAAAAGTACAATTATATAATCTAAACATTTCTTGGTGTTTCATTCATTTGTTTTTGCACACAGTTTTTATGCTAAAACTATTTAATAAAATTATATGAGCCTAAAAGACATCAGCGAAAAATCAACCTGCAGTTTATTGGAACATCCTAAAACTTATTTGCGGACATATGAATAGTTGATCACAAACATGCAGTGACTAAGAAAGATGGCGACCAAAACATAGAATTGGAGAAATTTTATACCTGAATTAGAACAATTTTCATTTTCATGAAAATCTGCAGTCAAAACTGGAAACTATGTGCTGGGGATGGACGAAGAAAATGTTTCTTATTAAAATAAGAAAACCTATTTCAATGACTAAAACAACTTCTATACACCACATCAAAATTTAATTGAGCTTCAACATTATTGATGTTCTGGTTGAAATTTTGAGGTGTATATGCATACTAATTAGCCTATTAGCATAACAATGGAAATGTACGTTTCTCTGATATTTCTTAAATTAGGGTGGGTGTAGTTTTGTTATTTATACAAATGATTTATGTGAAGATAACTGTTTACATTGAGTGGTATGGTGATGTGTGTATATAAAGCAGGTTATTTGCATAATAGATTCCATGCAAAATGATAGACCTCTGCTCATTACTAAGTTAGGAAGCCTTATGGTTGTGTATTGGGAGTTTTGTGTGAATTCATTTGAATTAGCATATTTGCATAACAATTTAATATATATTTTTTATATATATATATATATATATATATATATATATATATAAATATATATATTTATATATTTATATACATATATATATATATATATATATATATATATATATATATATATATATTTGTATACATATATATACATATATATGTATATATATATATACATGTATATATATATATATATATATATATATATATATATATATATATATATATATATATATATATATATATATATATCTTTAAATAGTGAGGATACAGTGGTCAGATTATACTAAGGTAAATTAGATAAAGTGTTGTGTTCATATTAATTTTGTTATTTGCATAAATTAACAACAGAGTTTTGCAGAACAGGTTTAGCCAGGTCAGATATGTATGGTTGGCGGTTGTGTTTGCATTATTTATTACCTGGGTTGATACTTACAATTACAACCTCCACCCCAATCCGAACCTCGTGCTTAATGGCAATCGCATCCCTAAAGTTGACCACACTAAGTTCCTGGGTTTAACTCTAGACCACAAGCTCTCCCACAAACAACACATCAACCTGAAACAGAATTGCAACAGCTCGCTCAACCTTCTCCGCCTCCTCTCCAATACCTCAATCACATCAACACCATCCAAAATAAAGCCCTCAGGCTTTGTCTGGGTGCCTACAGGACCTCCCCAATTCCCAGCCTTCATGTTGAAGCCAACTAGCCCCCCTTCCTGCTAAGGTGTAGAAAGCTTAACCTCTTATGCTTTTAGAGCCCTTACCAACACCCAGAACCCTGTTTACAACCTCATTAGGTAGCCCAATTTCTCCACCCTCTTTGATAGGACTAAAACCCTATCCCCTCCCTTCAGCTCATGCATCAAATCAGACCTTATCCATCTAGGCATCAATTCCACCACTCTCAGCACTTTTCTCCTGGCCCACTTTTCTTCGCTGGGCCACCCCCCTCCCTACTATCCACCTGGACCTCTCCACTTATCACAAAACCCAAACCCACCCTAACCTCTTCATCAACCTCAACAACCAAATCAAAGACCAACTCTCAAACTATACCTACAGTACATCTATGCTGATGGCTCCAAGGAAGGCGACAGGACAGCTGCTGCTGCTGTCATCCAAGACATCACCCTCAGTAGCAGACTTCCCGACTAATCCATCCATCTTCTCTGCCGAGGCCAAGGCCATCCTCCTCGCCCTTAACTTTATTGAATACTCTCCGCTCAGCCACTTTGCCATCTTCTCCGACTTTAAGGCTGTCCTTACTTCATTACTCAATGTTAAATGGGATAAACCCACATCTCACCTCATCCTCCGTAAACTCCTTTCGTCCCCTCTTTATAGGAAACATTATTTTCTTCTGGATACCCAGCCATGTTGGCATCCCTGGCAATGACAGGGCTGATGCAGCTGCTAAGCTTGCCCTCACCCTACCCCTTTTCCCAAAACCCTTTCTGACATCAAACTGCTTATCGCTTCCCTTGTTCCTGGCCGCTGGCAAACCTCATGGGACTCCCAAATTGATAACAAACTCAACGTCATCCAGCCCACCATTCCGATCAAACCCACCATTCACAACCTATCCCGTGTTGACAACGTCCACATTACCAGCCGTAGAATAAGTCACACCCACCTTACATACTCCCACCTCACTCACTCCCACCTCCTTACTGGCTCCTCCCCCCAACCCCTCTGCAACAATTGCCATTGCACCCTCACAGTCCATCACATTCTCCTTGCTTGCCCCCTGTACAACTTTCCAGAGCTTCCCTCATTGCCCACAATTCAGTAGCCGAGCTCTTCCCAAAAATCCCTCAGGATAAAATTATCTCTTTCCTTCATCATGCTTCCCTCTACAACCATATTTAGTCCTCCTTCCCTACCCTCTCTCTCTCTCTACATTATTTTTTCACCCATACACCTCCTCTCTCGATCCCAGCTTTCTGGCTTTTAGTTCTCGTGTTTCTCTCAATCTTCCCCTGTTTACCCTCCTTCCTACCTCTGGAATGATCTAACCTTTTAGGCACAATTTGACCTTTGCTGTTGTGGTGCCTTTAAACTCTTTTCAAACAAACAAACAAACATTCTATTCACTTCACATTTCAAGTTGTAAATTTGTAATTTTTATTTTCATTCTATTATTTTTATTTCTTATCTTCTTATCTTCCCCCTCTCCTTATCTCTACTTTCCCTACTTCTCTCTACCATCCCTACTCCTCTTAACACCTGAAGGACTGTTCTGGCCTTATTCATCAACCAGAGGCAGAAATCCCTCGATGTTACTGTAACTTTGGTTTGAAAGCATTTTTTTTTTTTTAAGTTTTTCTTTAAGTGTTGTGTTCTTACATGTTTGGTTATTTATCACACTAATGTGTAGTTTTTGTATGTTTTGATTCTTGTTTAAGTGTTACAATTATTCCTACCTTCGCATAAATATTCATGACATCAGCACCATTCAATAGGGATCAACAATAGGGATTGACTATAGTACATCAGACAGCATCCACATCCATACCAAGTATAAATTCACTTCAAGGATCTTAAGATATTGTGTTTACAAGCTTTTTTACAATTTTGTTATATTTATTTAGCCCTGTTTACTAATTACTATTCATGATGTCAGCAACAAAAACAATCGGGATCATCTACAGACCACAACACATCCATATACCAAGTATGACATAAATCCAATGAATGGTTTTTAGATATGGTGTTCACAAGCTAGCCTGCCAACTAATTAATATTCATGATGTAATCAACAAAAACAATAGGGATCATTTACAAACCTCAAAACATCCATATACCAAGATAAACATAAATCCAATGAATGGTTCTTAAGGTATCATGTTTACTAGCTTGTTAACAGAATTCCACATTTAGCCCGCATATTAATTAATATTCATGATGTCAGCAACAAAAACAATAGGATCACCTGCAGATCACAACACTTCCATATACTGTACCAAGTACGACATAAATCCACAGAATGGTTCTTGAGATATCATGTTTAAAAGCTTGTTAACAGAATTTTACAATTAGCCCGCCTTCCAATTAATATTCATGACACCAACAAAAATATTAGGGATCATCTACAGACCACAACACATCCATATACCAAGTGTGACATAAATCCACAGAATGTTTCTTGAGATATGGTGTTTGAAGGCTTGTTATCAGAACTTTACAATTATCCTACCTTCTATTTAATATTCATGACATTAGCAACAAAAACAATAGGGATCATCTAAAGATCACAACACATCCATATACCAAGTATGACATGAATCCACTGAATGGTTCTTAAAATATCGTGTCTACAAGCTTGTTAATATAGTTTTATATTTAGCCCGCCCTCTAATTACTATTTATGACAGCAACAAAAACAATAGGGATCATCTACAGATCACAACACATCCATATACCAAGTATGACATTAATCCACTGAATGGTTCTTGATATATGGTGTTTACAAGCCTATTAACAGAATTTTACAATTAGCCCACCTTCTAATTAATATTCATAAAATTAGCAACACAAACAATAGGGATCATCTAAAGATCACAACACATCCATATACCAAGTATGATATAAATCCAATGAATGGTTCTTAAGATATCATGTTTACAAGCTTGTTAATATAATTTTATATTTAGCCCGCCTTCTTATTAATTTTCAAGGCATCAGCACCAAAAACAATAGGGATCATCTTACAAACCACAACATATCCATATACCAAGATAGACATAAAACCTGTTCTTGTGAAATCGTATTTACAAGCTTCTGTCACATACATACAGTACATACATACATACATACATACTGTGCATACATACATACATACTTACATACATGCCTATGCTTTCTTAATGAAACCAAAAACCATAAAGTTTTGACTTCCAGGTATTTTCTATTCCCTTCTCTGTCCTTTGCTTCTCCTGGACTGCTTTTCACCTGTGGATCAATCTCCCTGCATCCATCTGATCCATCATTACTCTCACTGATTAAAAAAATTATCTAAAGACACATTTATTCATTCAACATTTTGATGTCTGAAATTTTGTTATATCACTTTATCCTTGATTTGGTTACTTCACTATATCCTTGATTTGGTTACATCACTATATCCTTGATTTGGTTACGTCACTATATACTTGATTTGGTTACGTCACTATATCCTTAATTTGGTTACGTCACTATATACTGAATTTGGTTACGTCACTATATCCTTGATTTGGTTAAGTCACTATTTACTTAATTTGGTTACGTCACTATATCCTTCATTTGGTTATGCCACTATGTACTTGATTTGGTTATTTCACTATATCCTTGATTTGGTTACATCACTATATCTTTGATTTGGTTACATCACTATATCCTCGATATGGTTACATCACTATATCCTCGATATGGTTACATCACTATATCCTTGATATGGTTACATCACTATATCCTTGATTTGGTTACATCACTATATACTTGATTTGGTTACGTCACTATATCCTTGATTTGGTTACGTCACTATATCCTTATTTTTGTTATGTCACTATATACTGAATTTGGTTACGTCACTATATCCTTGATTTGGTTACGTCACTATATACTGAATTTGGTTACGTCACTATATCCTTTATTTGGTTACCTCACTATATACTTAATTTGGTTACGTCACTATATCCTTCATTTGGTTACGCCACTATATACTTGATTCGGTTACTTCACAATATCCTTCATTTGGTAACATCACTATATCCTTGATTTGGTTACATCACTATATTTTTGATTTGGTTACATCACTATTTCCTCAATATGGTTACATCACTATATCCTTGATATGGTTACATCACTATATCCTTGATTTGGTTACATCACTATATCCTCAATTTGGTTACATCACTATATCCTTAATTTGGTTACGTTATTATATACTTGATTTGCTTACGTCACTATATACTTGATTTGATTACGTCACTATATCCTTGATTTGGTTACATCACTATATCCTTGATTTCGTTTAGAACTGTGAACGTTTAGGGATTTTAGTAAACGAGTACACGAAAAAAAAAGCGAGCGTGTATCATGTACACGCATTTGGTACCGTAATTTTTGGAAATATACGAAGGAAGGCGAAGTAAAAAACATCACGCAGTATGGCAAAAGTACTGACTTCATTGCCCAAATAGACGCTGAGTTTTGCTTTCCAAATTCTTAAAAGTTTACTTCTACAGTATAAATCATCATTTTTATGGAAAATAAGCATGGAAAAATATGCAGTTTAGAAAGAACAGATAACTTCCATTCAATGTCATTTAAACTCAACATCACATAACTTTTTTGTCCTATTCGCTACGGCTTTCAAAGTTCTTCTGTGAAAATATTGCATACTAGGTCTATGATATACCTCGCCGTAAAACATTTTAAAATACGCCACCACCACCAGGAAGTTCTGAAATATCAGTCCTCTCGAAAAAATGGCTGCCATCTTTGCGACGCATGCAGAATTTCAGCTCTGTTAAAACCTTTTTCTGTTTGTTTATTATGCAATATTTTTTCTTTCTTGCAAAATTTGTTTGACTCATCAGGTAATATTTACATGTAAATGTACTGATTGTCACGATTCATGTATTTTTCAAGTGTTTTTTGGTTAAAACGCGCCTTGATTGCATGGGATTTAAAGCCTTATGCCATTATGGCCTAGTGTTAAGCCTATTGTTAGTTTCACTGTTTACTGCTGCACATTCGCAGTGCATTTTACAAGTAAGATTACTCAGATTCGGCGAAATGAAAGTGCATAATATCCCCATTCATTGGTGATTACTGCGCAAATGTGATTCTCACATTTAAAAAGGATTATGCTAATCGGGTTTACAGTGTCATTGATTGGAATTTTGTCAGCAGAATGTGTGTGAAGGTTTATCCCATTAAAGAGAGGATGTAGGCGTTATCGGCCAGTGTGGATGTCTCGGGAGATTTTGTGGGCTGTTCAGAAGAAGAAGAAGTTGTGGCGTTGTTATAAAAACAGTGGGTGTCCTGCGGAGCTTGCTAGTTACAAGGAACATGAAAAGTTTACTGAGGGTTTGATAAGAGATACTAAAGTGCTTTTTGAAAAATGTTTGTCCAAAGATGTTAAGATTATTCCTAAGTCATTTCACTCTTATGTTCGCTCAAAGCAAAAAACCAAGGAGGTTGTTGGTCCCCTTCAGGGTAATAATGGTGTTACTATCAATAGTGGTAAGGATATGGCTTGAATGACTGTCCTATATCCCCCTCCCGAGGTTTTGAATGACTACTTTGTATCTGTTTTTACTAAGGAGTCCGTTGCTGATAATGGTGTGGATTATCTTAGTGTACACTATCCAGTATCCATTAAGGATGTTGATTTTTCAGTTGATGTTGTGTTTAAGAGGTTGAAGGGTTTAAATTCAAATAAAGCACTCGGTCCAGATGGTATACACCCTGCTGTTTTATGTGAGTGTTCTGACGTTCTTTCTGTTCCCCTGAGTATTATCTTTAAAAGCGCTTTGATGTTGGTGTTGTTCCTAGTGATTGGAGAATTGCAAATGTCACTCCTATTTTTAAAAAGGGTGACCACAGTTTGCCCTGTAACTATAGGCTATTGAGTCTTACTAGTGTTGTGTGCAAGGTCATGGAGTCCATTGTTAATGATGTTGTACTAGATCATTTACTGGTCAATGGTTTATTAAATTTGTCCCAGCATGGGTTCTTACATGTACCTAAGAGGTCTTGTGTTTCTAATTTATTGGAATTTCTTGATGATGTTACTAAACTAGTTGATTCTGGTCATAATGTGGATGTTATCTATTTATACTTCCAAAAAGCATTTGATAAGGTTCTGTTGAGCAGCCTCATGTTGAAAACAAGAGCACTTGGTGTGGAGGGAAAGTGTGCCAGTTGGATAAATTTTTGGTTAATTGACAGGTCACAAAAAGTTGTTGTTAATGGTGAAGTATCTCCATGGAAGAAGGTTACAAGTGGTGTCCCTCAGGGTTCTGTATTGGGTCCACTTCTATTCTTAATCTTTATTAATGATACTGAGGTTTCCCTTGGCTCCAGGATTTGTAAATTTGCTAATGACACTAAGCTGTACAGGATCGTTGATGATGCTAAAGATTCTTCACTGTTGCAAACTGATCTGGATAAGTTAGTTTCTTGGTCCCAAATGTGGCAGATGTCATTTAATGTTAATAAATGCAAAGTTATTCCTTTTAGTCAGAGTAATTTGGCTTTTGATTACTGCATGAATGGTTAAAATCTTGGTTGTGTTGATCAAGAAAGGGATCTAGATGTTGTCATTACTAGTAATCTGAAGCCTTCTAAACAGTGTGCTTTAGCAGCTGCAAGGGCAAACAGGATGTTTGGTTTGATTACATGTAGAAGAAATTTTTGTTTTCTTGGTAGAGAGGTTCAAAATTTATATAAGCAGTTAGTCAGGCCTCACCATGAGTATGCTATTCAGGCTTGGAGTCCCTTTTATGAGAAGGATAAGTTCATTTTGGAGCAGGTTCAGCAAAGAGCGACTAGACTTATTTCCGAGGTAAGGAATCTCTCTTCTGAATAAAGGTTGCGAATTCTTGGTTCAACCACACTTGGGTTGAGAAGATTATGAGGCGATACGATTTAGGTTTTTAAGTTCCTATCTGGTAGTGATGCTTTGACTTCCTGTAATTTCTTGAAAGTTTCAGCTAATCCTCATGTGACATGTAGTAACAGTTTGAAGTTGACCAAAGAGTTCTCACAAATAGATATTCGGCATTTTAGCTTTTTGCAAAGAGTTGTTAATGAGTGGAATGGTTTGCCTGAGTGGGTAGTTAGCTCCAATTCTGTTCACAATTTCAAAGTCAACATTGATCAATTCTTTACTAACTCTGGGCTTCTTTTTTGTTTTTGTTTTTTGTGGTAGTGGTGGTGGTGTTAGTTTGGGCTTTTTATGGGGTGATTCAAGCTTCTTAGCCCATCATCTTGTTATGTTATGTTACTATAGCCTTGATTTGGTTACATCATTATACCGTATCCTTGATTTGATTACATCACTATATCCTTGATTTCTGTATCTTCGTATTTTAATTTTGATTTATCTTTCTCTTTTCCTGTGAAATTTTCATTATAAAGTGCTCGTGAACAGACCTACAGTAAACTGAATTGAGCACTTAAAATGATGTGGTATAATAATAATAATATAATAATAATAATAATAATGATAATAATAATAATGATAATAATAGTAATGATAATAATGATAATGATAATGATAATAGTAATAATGATTATAAGATTATAAGATTACTCTATATTTATAGTAAAATAAGTAAGTCTTAATAAACTCATGATGAGATTGACCAATTAGCATAAAATTTGGACAAATTTTAGATTGTCAAAAACTAAAAAATCCTCTTTTTTTTTTATTAGCGATAGACCGCACACTTAGACTTTGAGGCAGTCGTCAATTTTTGACCAAAATTCAGTATGCTGTGATCGGAAAGTGAAGGAGGAATCTTGAATATAAACCTGATTCTCGGAAAAAGAATTAAATTATCTCTATTTTGAGTCAATGTTTTGAAATTTTTGATGCTTAGACTAGACGTTATTTAGGAAAAACCTTACTGGTGCTTTTATAATTTTTCTTATAATACAGGTAATTTAATAGTAAAACTCTTAATACATAGTTATAGAGCCACTGGAATTCAATTACAAATTTGTCCTTACCTCTGCAAATAATTTGACTGCTGTAATATATTTTTGGGGGGACTTTGACTAACAAAAGGCTACCAATCTTGAAAAATACAAGCTTCATCTTGAAGTGACTGCAGCAAACTCTAACACTTCCGGAAATAAAAGGGAAATGGCTTTTATTTTTATAATAATTTACATATTCATAAACCTGACATTGTTCTTTGATTACCTAATATTCTGTTATCATTTCTTTCTCTTGCTTCCTTCTATTCCATTCTCGTGTGTACGAGAGCGACGTGACAACTGCTTCTATTCTCTTAAACTATTTTCGCTCCATTTTCTCTCCAATTTGCACCATTTTGTTTTATAACTTCATTTTCGGATTTTCTTCTCGGTGGATGGGCTTTTATTCTCGGTGAGATCGTTTCTTTTCTTTTTTTCTATTATATTTTCCCTCGTTCTGTCCCGACTTTTCACGCCCTTCGTTACTAATACAGCGGTCCCCATATAGTGGTTCCGCGATTTTTTTCTAGCTGCCTCGGTCTCTCGGCCCTTGGTTTTTTCTTTCATAATGACGGCGCCATGCAGTGACCTTGACCTTGACCCCCCCTCCCTCCCCGTGACCCACCTGCTACCATCATTGACCATTCTGCAACCCCAATCCCAAAATCCTTATATCCATGCCACCAACAAGCAGGAAAGCTTTAAAAAGTTTCTCCTTTCCTCATCCACAAAGCCCTCTTTGGCCTTGTCGGTACCCTCCCCAAAGTCTCTACCCTTAGATCCGTGATCTCCTGGTGCACTGCACCAGGGACACACAAGCCACCACCCTCCTTTCCACCAAAACCCTATCCAACTCTGGTATCGACATCACAGTCACCCCCATCGTTCCCTAAACTCCAGCAAAGCGTCATACGCACCGCGATCTTGCGCACATGATCGATGACGACCTCCAAGAAGAACTAGCTAACCAACATGTAACTGAAGCCCGTCGTCTCGTTCTAAAGAGAGACGGAGCCGAAACTCCCACCAACACCATATTTCTTACCTTCGCAACACCAACTCTCCTCCCACATCATTGCCGGCTACCTGAGAATCCAGGTCGCCCCTTACATTCCTAACCCTTTATGTTGCTATAATTGTCAGAGGTATGGCCACGGAAAACTCCTGCCACAGCCAAGCGCGCTGTGGTAACTCGGAGCCCGGACCATAACAACACCTCCTGCACCAACCCCACTCTGCACAAATTGTGACGGTAAACACCCAGCAAACCATCCCTCCTTCTCGAAAGACTGTCCCACCTGGCTTCAGGAAAAACAAATAACAAAACTTAAAACCCTTAACCCCAACATAACCTACCCTGAGGCCAGAAAACAATTCCTCGCTTCTCTTAACTCCAAGCCTTCCTACTCAAACGTAGTCTCCTCTTACTCTAATTCCGCCCCCCCAAACACAACTAACACAACAAAAACTAACTCCCATGCCCAAACCGACCTCACCAGGCTCTTCTTACCTAGTCCTAAGCCCATCACCATTTCCAACAACCCAATCACACCCAATACCCACACCACCTCCACCACCACTTCTCTCCTCAACCTCCCTTCCTACTCTAAAGCCCCTACCGCCCCCTACACCAACACCACTAATACCTTCATACATCAAGCTAAAACCAGCCAAGCAAACAATCAACAAACCAACAAATCAACCAACAAACAACCAACCAAAAAACAACCAATCAACAAACAACCAATCAACAAACAACCAATCAACAAACAACCCACCTCCCAAACCCACACTGAAGAGAGTATGGATTGTCGACACGAACACACCGATCATACTTCGTGGCCCAATTTTCAAAAACAATCGCTCCCAAAGAAACAGATCCAAAGAAAAAACAAGCCAACTCAGACCCAGCAGATCTTCCTCCAGATAACCCCCCGCCTCCTTTATGGCATACACCACAAACAATTACAATAACACCCACAACATCATACAATGGAACATTAGGAGCCTAAAGGCCAATTCTGAAGAAATCGACCTTCTGGCCTCCACCTTCAACCCGGTCATCTTCTGCCTACAAGAAACTTTCTTGAAAACCACCGACCATTACTCCCTTAACAACTTTGCTTGCTATCACAAACATCAAGTGGATGCTGACAGGGCCTGTGGTGGCGTCTCCATTCTCGTTAGACACGATATCCCACACAGCCCTGTTCGTGTGCACACCGACCTTCAGGCCATCTGTATTTCTATCTCCCTCCACAAAACTTTCACTCTCTGCAATATCTATCTCCCTCCCAACACCAACATTCAACCAACCAGCCTTAACAACCTCATCTCTCAGCTTCCCACCCCTTCATCCTTCTTGGTGACTTCAACGCTCACAACCCTCTGTGGGGCTCTAATACCACCACCCCTAGAGGCAAGTTCATCAAAACGCTCTCCGTCAGCACAGCCTGTCCTTACTGAACACTAACTCCCGACCTACCTTCATCCTGCCACAGGCTCTCTCACCTGTATTGACCTGTCTATCTGTTCCCTAACCTCCTCCCTGATTTTAGTTGGAGAGTCACTGCTGACCTCTGTGGTAGTGATCATTACCCTCTTCTTATACACTCCAATCTTCAAATCCCCACTGAGCACACCCCAATTGGAACCTCGACAAGGCTGACTGGTCCCTTTTGAAACCTCTGTGACTCACACCTCTCCCCATCTTCTTGAGGATGAGGATCCCATGTCTAACTTCAGTAATATCCTTATCAACATCGCCACCTGCTCAATTCCCAAAACCTCCAAACCCCCAAATCATCCCCCCAAAACCTGGTTCTCGGATGACTGCAAAACCGCCATCAAGAACAGGAAAAGAGCCCTCAGGAACTTTACAACTAACCCGACCACCCATAACCTTAACCTCTTTCGCATCAGCCGTGCCAAGGCCAGACGCACTATCAAGGACAGTAAAACCAACACTTGGAACAACTTTATCTCTTCTCTCACCACCAACACCCCCACTAAGAAGATTTGGAGAATGGTTAACAGCTTCCACGGCAGAGTAGGCAAATCTTCGATCTCCCATCTCTCTTGGAATAAAGACCTTCTCACCGCAAAAAAGGACATCGTTGACCACCTCGCCGCCTCTTTCAGCAACATCTCGTCCTCGACCAACTACTCCAATGCTTTCAAAATCAAAAAAGCTTTGCGATGAAGCCCGGAGAATCACTTTTCCCTCTGACAACTCCAAAGCTACAACACCCTCTCACCCTTTCTGAATTAAACCAAGCCATCAACGACGCTGGCTGCACCTCCAAGGGCCCAGATAACATCCCCTATCAGTTTCTGAAACACCTCCCCATCAAGGCCACCACTACCCTACTCACCATCTTCAACCACATTTGGTCCTCACACTCCTTTCCCCTATCTGGAGGACAGCTATTGTCATCCCCGCCCTTAAACCGGGAGGGATAGCACCGACCCCACCAGCTACCGACCCATCGCCTTACTTGCTGTCTCTGTAAAATTATGGAATAGATCATTAATCAGAGACTAAACTGGTTCCTCGAGACCAACAGAATCCTCTCTCCTCACCAAAGCGGCTTCCAAAACGCCGCAATACCTAGACCAGTTAATTACGCCGACACCGCTATCCGGGAATCCTTTGCAAAAAGGAACACCTCATTGCCATATTTTTGACCGAGAAAGCTTTCGACACTACTTGGAAATACGGCATTACCCGGAAACTTCACACCATTGGCCTCAGAGGCCACCTCCCCATCTTTATTCAAAACTTCCTCTCACCCAGGCAGTTCCAAGTTCAGATTGGCCACACCTCTCCAAGCCGCACCCCAAGAAGAGGGCGTCCCCCAAGGCAGCATCCTCTCCCCACTCTCTTCAACCTGAGCATTAATGACATCGGGAATGACCTTGGCCCCAGCATCAAACGTACCCTCTACGTGGATGACTTCACCATCTTCTACTCCTCCCCTAGCTTTCCTATTGTTGAAAATAGGCTCCAAACCAGCCTCAATCAGCTGCAAGTCTGGAGCAACAATAACGGTTTTAAATTCTCCAAAGACAAGACAGTCTGCATGCACTTTTGTCATTTCAACAACCTCCACCCCAACCCGAACTTTGTGCTCAATGGGAATCGCATCCCTAAAGTTGAAAACACAAAGTTCCTTGGTCTAACTCTAGACCCCAAGCTCACCTACAAGCCACACATCACCAACCTGAAACTAAAATGCAATAGCTCCCTCAACCTCCTCCGACTGCTCACTAACACCACTTGGGGAGCGAACCGCTATGCTCTCCTCAAACTTTTCAGGCTCACCATTCGTGCCAAGCTTGACTATGGCAATATTGTTTACTGTGTCGCTCACAACTCATACCTCAACCACATTAACACCATCCAAAATGAAGCCCTCAGGCTTTGTCTAGGAGCCTACAGGACCTCCCCAATCACTAGCCTTCATGTTGAAGCCAACTAACCCCTTTCTACTTAGATGTAAAAGCTTAGCCTCTCCTATGCTTTTAGAGTCCTCACCAACACCCAGAACCCTGTTTACAACCTCATTAGGTACCCCAATTTCTCCTCCTCTTTGATAGGACTAAAACCCTATCGCCTCCCTTCAGCTTACGATTAAATCAGACCTCTTTCAACTTGGCATCAACCCCGCCACTCAACACCTACTCCTGGCCCACTTTTCCGCCTTGGGCCACCCCTTCCTTCTGTCCACCTAGACCTCTCCACTTATAACAAAACTCAAACTCACCCTAATCTCTTCATCAATCTCCACAACCAAATCAAAGACCAACTCTCAAATTATACCTCCATCTATACTGATGGCTCCAAGGAAGGCAACAAGACAGCTGCTGCTGCCATCATCCAAGACATCACCCTCAGTAGCAGACTTCCTGACCACTCATCCATCTTTTCAGCCGAGGCTAAGGCCATTCTCCTCGCCCTCAACTTTATTGAGTACTCTCCTCTTAGTCACTTTGCCATTTTCTCTGACTCAAAGGCTGTTCTTACTTCATTACTCAATCTTAAATGGGATAACCTCACCTGCCACCTCCTCCTCCGGAAACTCTTTTCTCCCACCCTCTGCAGGAAAAGTGTTCTTTTCTTTTGGATACCCAGCCATGTTGGCATCCCTGGCAATGACAGGGCTGATACAGCCGCTAAGCTTGCCCTTAACCTCCTCCCTTCCCCTTTTCCCAAAACCCTCTCTGACATCAAACCGCTTATCGCTTCTCTTGTTCGTGACCGCTGGCAAACCTTATGGAACTTCCAAATTGATAACAAACTGCATGTTATCCAGCCCACAATCCCGATCAAATCCACCATCAACAACCTTTCTCGTATCGACAACGTTCATATTACCCGTCTTAGAATTGGTCACACCCACCTCACTCACTCCCACCTCCTTATTGGTTCCCCCAACCCCTCTGTAACAATTGCCACTGCATCCTCACAATCCAACACGTTCTCCTTGCTTGCCCCTGTACAACCTTCCCAGAGCTTCCTCGCTCCCCACAACTCAATTGCTGAGTTCTTCCAAAAATCCTCCAGATAAAATAGTCTCCTTCCTTCAGCATGCATCCCTCTACAACCATATTTAATTCTCCTCTTCCACCCCCTCTCTACTTTTTTTGTTTTACCCATGCACCTCCTCTCTCGATCACAGCTTTCTGGCTTTTGTTCTTGAATTTCTCTCATTCTTCCCCTGGTCTCTTTCCTTACTACCTCTAAAATGATCTGACCTCTCAGGCACAATTTGACCTTCGTTGTTGTGGTGCCGTTAAGACCTCATCAAACAAACAAACAAACATCTATTCCATAAGAGTTGTTATAAATATTTACAGAGAGTGATAAGCTAGCAATGGTTTGAGAATATAGAGAAAAACGATAATGTGTTAGTGTGGAAATTTACTCAGAGGAAAGAGGTACATGTATACACAATAGGAAGGCTGTAAAATGTAGATCAGTTTTGATAACTATGAAATATGCCAAACTTAATTTCCCAGCAGATGTACCAGTAAGACGTAGGATATCTGATCGACAATAATGGTTGATATAAACTTTAATAGGCCTTAATAATTATTTGAAACTGCACAATCAAAGTGGGCCTAACTTATTAATTAGGCCTAGTTATTTGTCATATATGCCTAGGGCTACCCCCGTTCCAGGCCTTTTACTTCCCCACTGATCTGTTTTTTTCTTGTTGGCTGACTTTCACTGATTGCTGTCGTTTCTGACTTAACCTACAGCCTGACAGAACAAATGTCCTAGTGATAACATAATGTACAATACATGTATGTGTAGGCCCTACGTGGGTTGTGACAATAAGGCCTGACGTTACAGTATGTGGACCAGTTCAAAGGAAAAATGTGTTTTTTATTTGATACTTCCTTAATTGTCTCAAATGTTTAGTGTTTAGGATTGCAGAACAATTTGCAATTACATTTTCCATGTTGAAAATTTGTATATTCAAGGTATTTTATGTTATTTTCTTTTAATTTTGAAATAAAGAGTGCAGAAATTTGATTACACCAATATTTTTGCATAACTTGTAGGCTTCGTAGGTAGGGCTTAACATGTATTTCCCAAGTAAGTCAATTTGCCCTTAATGCCTTAAGGTAAGACTAGTATAATGGTGTACAGTATGTAGCAACAAATTTCATCATTCTCTGTGAGCACGACATAAAATACCATTTTACACATTTTGGAACATACTATAGGCAAAGGCCGTGAAGCCCTGGTGGGGGCTAAAACCCTACCTTTTGATAGCCGCCGAAATTTATTTTAACATGTATCAAATCTATGGGGCGAAGCTGTAGGATAGAAGCACTAGGGGGAGGAGGGGCGAAGCCACGTAAGGCTTATACGTTTCTCGTGATTTTGATAACAGAATTTTATTTTTTTATTTAATGAAATCTAGAGGAAAGCCCCCCGGAAGCTATGCTTTTCTCATGACTTTGATAGCAGAAAATTGCTTAAAATTGTGTCAATTTTATACTAATGTTAGTCGAAAGGAATATAAATTTTGGAACGAATGTTCAAATGTAGGATCCCATTGACTATGTGTCTTTAGTCATGCTAGAGTTGTTGCTGTCCAGGGATGATTTTCATGTTTTTGATGTAAGAATAATGCTTTGAAGCAGAGGGTAGGAACATTTCAAAAAGTAAGGGGGGCGGGGGCACGAATTTGGAGCGGCACTAAGGGGCGGATCCATGAATTTCAATTAGAAGTAGTACTAATATGTCCTATACCCCCCTCCCAAGGCAAAGTTTTCAAATTTAGCCCACTTCTGGAAGAATAATTATAAAAGTAATTTACAAAATATAATGGTTTACAAAATTTGTGCAAATTTTTTGACATTTTAAGGGGGCGCAGCAGCGTGCTTTGGGTGTGCAGGGATCCGTCCTAATTCTCTAATATTTTTAAATAATGGAGCCATTTTTGCACAAGTTCCTGCATCATAATCAGTAATCCATGGGTATGTTTCATTATTCCTGCATCATAATCAGTAATCCATGGGTATTTTTCATTATTCCTGCATCATAATCAGTAATCCATGGGTATTTTTCATTATTCCTGCTTCATAATCAGTAATTCATGGCTGTTTTTTATTATTTTCAAAAGAAAAATTTCCAAAAGGGGTACTTTTTATTTTGAAGAGGTGCACTTTTACTTGCAAAAGGAGCACTTTTTACTTGCAAGAGGGGCACTTTTGCCATTGTTTAGAAAAGTGGAGGCACGTTCCATAATTTCCTCCGGCTCCTACCCCTCTGGCTTTGACAGAAAAGATCTTCCCCTTCCCTCCCATCCCCCTTTCCTTTTCCCCTCCCCATTCCCCTCCCCATTCCCTCCCCATTCCCCTCCCCATTCCCCTCCCCATTCCCCTCCCCATTCCTCCCCTCCCCATTCCCTCCCCATTCCCTCCCCATTCCCCTCCCCATTCCCCTCCCCATTCCTCCCCATTCCCCTCCCCATTCCCCTCCCCATTCCCTCCCCATTCCCTCCCCATTCCCTCCCCATTCCCCTCCCATTCCCCTCCCCATTCCCTCCCCATTCCCTCCCCATTCCTCCCATTCCCCTCCCCATTCCCCTCCCCATTCCTCCCCATTCCCTCCCCATTCCCTCCCCATTCCCCTCCCCATTCCCTCCCATTCCCCTCCCCATTCCCTCCCCATTCCTCCTCCCCATTCCCTCCCCATTCCCCCCCATTCCTCCCCATTCCCCTCCCCATTCCCTCCCCATTCCCCTCCCATTCCTCCCCATTCCCCTCCCCATTCCCTCCCCATTCCCTCCCCATTCCCCTCCCCATTCCCTCCCCATTCCCTCCCCATTCCCCATTCCCTCCCCATTCCCCTCCCCATTCCCCCTCCCCATTCCCTCCCCATTCCCTCCCATTCCCCCCCCCATTCCCCCTCCCCATTCCCCCCCATTCCTCCCCATTCCCCCCATTCCTCCCCATTCCCTCCCCATTCCCCTCCCCATTCCCCTCCCCATTCCCCTCCCCATTCCCCCTCCCCATTCCCCTCCCCATTCCCTCCCCATTCCCCCCATTCCCTCCCCATTCCCCTCCCCATTCCCCTCCCCATTCCTCCCCATTCCCCTCCCCATTCCCTCCCCATTCCTCCCCCATTCCCCCCATTCCTCCCATTCCCCCCCCATTCCCTCCCCATTCCCTCCCCATTCCTCCCCATTCCCTCCCCATTCCTCCCCATTCCCTCCCCATTCCCCTCCCCATTCCCCTCCCCATTCCCTTCCCATTCCCCTTCCCATTCCCCTTCCCACTTCCATCCCTCTTAACTTTATCTGAAAATATCTAAACTTTTATCCGTCATAAAAGTACTCTTTATTTTCCTTTTCTTCTTAACTTTGCAGCCACGACAATTTGCATGATTTGTGAATTTTAGATCAAGATATTGAGAACCAACATTCGGGAAATTAGGAAAATTTCATACAGAGTTCTTTAAGAATTGGGAAATTTATTGATCATAAGTCTCAAATTCAGAAATATTTGCATGACGATAATCAGTTGTATTGATCATGATTCGGAATATTTAATATCCCAAACAATGTGAAAAGCAAATAAGGGATCCAGGTTTTTCATCCTTTTCTGAGTTGCGTGAAATTGATTGAACTCTGTATATCAGTATAATGTTATTTGACAAGATTCTAAATTAAGTCTACATGATCCAAATTCACACTTCACAACCCAGTCTTCAGCGAGTCAGTGGCGAGGGCCTCATTGGTTTTTTTTTTACCCTAGACTAATTAAAAGTGCCTCTTTGTTGAAATTTTGGTAGCCTGTAAACATAACATTTTTAAACCATTGCAAAGGTGGAGAAGAGCATGTCAAATTGTGGCAAGGGTAGGAATATTAAAAACTTAATTAAGATGTATTTAATTTTATGCCCACCTATCTGCCCATCCATTATGCTCCATTCTTAATCCTGCCTTCCCATGGATCGTATCTTTTTTTCATTTCATCGCTATACCCTTTCCCAGGGGACAAACTCAATTATTTTCTGATTCAATGGTTTCCCTTATTTGGATATTTCCGAATAATAATCTACCATTTTGCGATTACTGAGCGCAAAATTTCAGCATTTTGTTGGTTCATTGCTGCAATTCCGAAAACTGAATTTTCAAATAAGATAATTAAGATTTCTAGGGATGCTAGTGTGTGTGTGAGAGAAAGGAAAGGGGGGGGGCACTTTGCTCCACCAAAGTAAGTTGATAAGGTATGAATCGTGTTTCAATCACATTCCTTCCGGGAAATATCATTTAATTTTTAGAAAACTACCTTTATTCCTGTGCAATTTTCTTAATTTTCGGCCAATTTTTTGGAAATTTCCTTCTTTATACAGGAAACATGGTCACAGACCCCTAGCGTGATTTCAAAAGGGGGCAGGGTGCTAGACTTGTTAAGGGGCACATTAATGTGCATGCAAAACACTGCACCTTTTTAGCGTAGAGACCAGGAGCACCCTTAAGGCTCAATCTCCTAGTAAAGAAGTTTTGGGATTTTAGCTATAATCATACATCTGAGAATGAAGCTTATTATGGCTGATAAGGACCAGTCTATCAATCTGGGTTCTGTATACGTGTAAGGTATTTCATTTATGAGGTTAATTCAGATTAGGTTTAAAAAAAAAACTTTTTTTCTTAAAATACATTTGTTTATCATGAGGGCAGGGCGGACCCCAGGGGGCAAGGCGGGCTCACAGAGGGAAAGGGTGGGCTGCCCTGTGAAACAGCAAAGTTAGGGTTATGTCTGGTAAATTTTCATAAATTTCCACTGATTTTACCTAATTTTCCTTCAATTTTATGTTAAAAAGTCCTAGTCGAAAGAAAATGCATGCAGCGGGGAATGTGAAATCCTTTTCATCTGTTCATGTAATACCTTTTCCCCTGCTCCCCACTTCCTAAGACTCTGCACCCTCATGGCCATACGAGGCAGGGGACTGGGGGGAGGCAGCTCCCTGTACATGTAGGCCCGACATGGCTAGATATCTGGGTCATGCATACCCTCCTGACTCAGCATGATGTTGACAATATGATACTTGGGCACCAATCTTATATGGTCAGGCAGAGAGGCAAAATGTAATTTTTAAAACAATGATTTGTCGGAATAATGCCCAATTTGGTTATATTTCTTGAAAATTGAAGGAGATTTTCTCCAAATCAAAAAACTGCCTGGAAATGAAGTCCCAGTCGAAAGAGAAAGCATGCGGCGGGAATATTAAATCCTTTCATCTGTTCATGGAGTACCTTTCTTGCTGCTCTCCACTTCCGAAGATTTTGCACCCTCATAGCCATACAAGGCAGGGGGCGGCAGCCCCCCTCCCCTTCCTGTTGGCCGGATACCCTAAGTCGATGAAAATCATGCCCAACTTGGCTAGACATCTGGGTCATGCATGCCCTCTCGACTCTGCATGATGTTGACAATATGATGCTTGGGCACCGATCTTATATAGTCAGGCAGAGAGGCAAAATGTAATTTTTAAATCGGTGATTTATCAGAATCATGCCCTATTCGGCTTTATTTCCCGATAATTGTAGGAAATTTCCCCCAAATCAAAAAACTGCCTGGAAATAGAAGAAAATGTTCCGAAATTAATTTAAGTTCCCGAAAATGGCAGAAAATTTCCGGAAAATTAGTCACTTAGTCAAAAATAGGCTAAATTTCTCCCAAATTGAAAAACCTGCACCAATAGCGAAGAAAATTGCCCGAAAATAAAGGAAATTTTCTGAAAATTGAAGAAAATTGCGGGGAAATTAAGGCTCCCAAATATTGACGATCATTTTCTGAAAATTGGCCAAAAAATTTGCGGAAAAAAAAACATGCCCAAAAATTTCCCAAAATTGCTAGGAAATTAAGAAATTTTTCGAAAATCGAAGAGAATTGTCAGAAAAAACAAGTAAAGTTCTCGAAAATTAAGGAAAATTGGCCAAAAAATTCTTCGAAAAATCTTAAAAATGAAGGAAATTCCCCGGAAATAAAAGAGTATTTTCCGAAGGCTACCTCCACCCCCAAATCCAAAAGCTGTGGTGATACCGTTACTCTAAATTAATTGTTTATTCACAGATTTATTGCGATTTTTCCTTCGTAATAGGTTTTTAAGTTGATTCAGAAATATGTATAATTTGAATAGTACATTTGATATTTCACATCTCTGCCGGACTAATATCAGTGCCCCCCCCCCCCCTCCCTCCCTCACCTATCTCGTCTCGTTAGGCCATAAAAATAAGAAACATAACAAGTTTCCTAATCCTTTAATCTAATCTAATTTTCCTACCATTTCTCTGCACATACCATGCTTTTCCTGAGGAAATATAGTTGTCATTTTCTAAAGTTGTGCATATGCCATGTCCTATATACGTTCCTGCGCATTAGGCAATACATTTCTGCAGACCCCAAATATCAATTTTATTAGAGTAATTACACTATCACAACTTATAATAATAATAATGATGATGATGACAATGGTGACGATGACGACGATGAGCCGTTCTTAACCGAGGATTCTGCGCTATATAAGCACAGAGGAAGTATTAAAGTTCACAAGTATGGTACAGATTTGCCATTTCTTACTACATTGTAGGTTATTCCGTGTCCATTCACCCAATGCATAACACACCTCTGACTCAAATTTTGATGAAAGTTGGTGTGCTTGGTTGCTATCTGGGGAAATAAAAAAATCTCAAATTTGAGTGAAATTGGAGGTGTGAACTGACATGGAATGACTTACTGTTTTGATTTGTTAATTTCATTTTTTTCCCTACTACAACTCATTTCCTTTCAAATTTAACACTTCTCTACATCCTTTCCTGCTTACCCCTCTTGGCACGTTTGACTCTGACTGTCGTGGTGCCATTAAACCTCAACAAACCAAATCAAATCATTAATTTCATTATTAAAGGATTAGTTCAGTGGTCATTTTAGCTGAAAGAGGACCTCAAAGAAACAAAAAGGTAAAGAAAGCATTCGAATATCTTATTACATTAAGGAGAAAGTTTGGTATCATTTGTGTAGAAACGATTGAAATCAGACTAGTCGTGAACTTGTGATGTCACGACCTCAGATTTCTGATTTATGTATTTGATTATGTTTTGTTCTGTGATTTGGTGGCTTAGAAATTTGTCAGGAAAGAAGTAAAACAGAATCTTAGAAAGGTTTTTATAATTCACCACCTGAAGAAAGTTTGAGGAAAAATAATTCAAATTGTAGAAAAATTAAATAAATCCTTAAATAAGTCTTCTTTCAAGATAAGTCCATTAACAATCCATTTTCTGCAAATAATATTCAAAAACTTCTACATCAAGGGTTCTGAATTAAATTTTGCGAAGGGCTATCATTTCACAACAGCTTCAGGCCGTAGGCGATTGCGTGGCAAAACCAGCGTCATGTGACAAAAAAGCCCATCAAAACAAGCCCTAATTACAAACAAGTTGAGAGCGTGCCAGATTAGAAGGATACACGCCAGATGTCGGCGGTTCTCTTATCCACCTTCCTTTGACAAACCGCAAGCCTAATTTATAGCAGAACTGAAAATAACATTTTTATTTGATAAGCCTCAATGTTTTAGTGAGCTGATCTGCGTAGAAAAAAAAACAAAATAAGCGAGTATTTTTGGATTGATCTTACATGCAATGCACTGTATTGCATTATATAATGACTATTGTTTGCGGGCCAGATTGGATTGTCTGGCCTATTAAGAATCACCGTTCTACATACATGTAGATAAGACAAATCTTTAAACTTTAATATCTCCTTAACCGAATAAGATACAGTAGGTAGTTGGAAAATGGGAAAGAAATTTTATTCCAAATTCCACTGTTTTTAATAGAAAACCTACGGTACCTGCTTAGACTATAAGTTTATTTCACTTTGATGGCAGAACTTCAAGGTCTATGGACAGGAGGTTCAAACACCTACTGAAATGAGCTTCATATTCTATACTGTAGGTCTATGGACAGGAGGTTCAACCACGTACTGAAATGCTCTTCATATTTTATAGGTCTATAAACAGGAGGTTCAACCACGTACTAAAATGAGCTTCATATTCTATAGGTCTATGGACATGGGGTTCAACCACGTATTGAAATGAGCATCATATTCTATAAGTCTATGGACAGGAGATTCAACCACATACTGAAATGAGCATCATATTCTATAGGTCTATGGACAGGAGGATCAACCACATACTGAAATGAGCTTCATATTCTATAGGTCTATGGACAGGAGGATCAACCACGTACTGAAATGCTCTTCATATTTTATAGGTCTATAAACAGGAGGTTCAACCACGTACTGAAATGAGCTTCATATTTTATAGGTCTATGGACATGGGCTTCAACCACGTACTGAAATGAGCATCAAATTCTATAGGTCTATGAAGAGGAGATTCAACCACATACTGAAATGAGCATCATATTCTATAGGTCTATGGACAGGAGGTTCAACCGCGTACTGAAATGAGCATCATATTCTATAGGTCTATGGAGAGGAGGTTCAACCACATACTGAAATGCTCTTCATATTCTATAGGTCTATGGAGAGGAGGTTCAACCACATACTGAAATGCTCTTCATATTCTATAGGTCTATGGACAGGAGGTTCAACCACGTACTGAAATGAGCATCAAATTTTATAGGTCTATGAAGAGGAGGTTCAACCACATACTGAAATGAGCATCATATTCTATAGGTCTATGGACAGGAGGTTCAACCGCGTACTGAAATGAGCATCATATTCTATAGGTCTATGGACAGGAGGTTCAACCGCGTACTGAAATGAGCTTCATATTCAATAGGTCTATGGACAGGAGGTTCAACCTCATACTGAAATGAGCATCATATCCTATAGGTCTATAGACAGGAGATTCAAATACATACTGAAATGAGCTACATATTCTATAGGTATATGGACAGGAGGTTCAAACACATACTGAAATGAGTATCATATTCTATAAGTCTATGGACAGGAGGTTCAACCACATAGTGAAATGATCTTCAATATTCTATAGGTATATGGACAGGAGGTTCAACCATGTACTGAAATGAGCTTCATATTCTGAGGTGAATAGTCTTTGATTTTGTATGTGTAGTTTTCAATTTATGAGTAATCAATGTTTTGACATTTTTGGTTCAGATAGAATAGCGTCAGGAACCTATGCGGTCATAATGGCATGTGTGTTGTATATGGGTGTGTGTTTGTGTGATGTTAGCTCGTACACACGATTTCTCAAGAACGATACTCTGGATTCATGTCATACTGTATGTTGTACACAGATAGCCCATGGTTGGCAGATGTGCCCTATTGTTTTTGGTGGTGATGTCATGCATATTAATGAGTATGGGAATTTAATTTTAAAATCTGAAAATGCTCATATTATAGCAACCACATGTCTGTTTTGTTTCATAGTGTATTTATGTTGTTAGATAGTGTCTACTTGTTTATTGTACAAAAATACAGAATTATTGAATATGCATAAAGTAGGCAGGGCTGAACATGATTTTGTTGAAAAGAGCTTGTAAACAGGGTTTTATAAGAAAGATGTATGGGTTCAATTCATATGTGGTGCACAGATAGCCCATGGTCTGCAGATGTTCCCTATTGTTTTTGGTGGTGATGTCATGCATATTAATGAGTAGGGAGGGTTTACTGTTAAAATCTGAAAGTGCTCATATTTTATCAACACCTGTCTGTTTTGTTTCATATTTAGTGCATTTATGTTGTTAGCTAGTAGTGTGTATGGTACAAACATGCTGAATTTTATTAATATGTGTAGGGTTAAAAGACAATGGATTTACATAAAAAAATAGAGACATATGTCCTGTTCATACATCACAAGAGTTACACAAAAATATGCTTATTTGCACAAAAATCTAAGATTTTGGCCATTTTACAGCTTTTTAAAGATTTTAAATCTTCAAAAAGCTGTAAAATGGCCAATTTGTAACCGATTTGGATAAAGTTGTTTTGCTTTCTTGTAGATCGATGTTAATGTTACCTTTTGATTTTCATATACCTTTAATCTCCAGATTTTACCGGAAATTTAGCTTTAAAGACCTACAGTAAGGACCGTCCCTGTTTGCAAAAATGATCATTAAGATGATTATTATTATTATGTTTTGTTGATAACTTGGCAATATAATTTGTGCGTTTGACACAGGCACTATTATCTAATGGTCAGTCAGAGCTGGAAACCTATCTATTTTATTTTGGCCTGGTTAATTAAAACAGTATCATACAGTACAGTATATGCAAACAGTGTATCATTAGCTCGAATCATCGTAAAAAAAAATAAGAAAAGTGAAAACTTCCTTACAGATTTCTGAGGATGAAAGACCAGCCTTATCTACTGTAATCACATTGATCCCTCAGATTACCCTTACCGTTGTCAAATTATCCACCCACTTCGTTTCTAATATCATATAGCAATGTATTCTAATTAAGACAGCAAAATTCATACAGCACTTGTGGATTACTGTATAATTGCATCTTGACTACAGCAGGGGTCGAATTTCCCACTGTTCTGAGAACTTTTTAGTCAAGAAGAAGTGAATTTTCAAACATCACTCACTGTTCTAGCAGAACAGTCTTCTTTTCACAAGCACCTGGCAGCAACGATCAATAACTTGATTTTTGCTCAAAAACTGCATTGACATTGTCAAATAAGATTATCATGAAAATAACTTCTTCCAGTAAGAAAAGTTTTTCCCCCTGACCTTGCCTGCAATTGTGAACACAATCATGAATACACATATGCAAAGCTACTTACACATGTTTAACTTTCTGCAACGGGATGCTACATCATATCAATATTAAAAACAGACATTTGCATATTTGCAGATATTAAGCAATAAAGTAGTTGAGAATTTGTCCTGTTATTGGCAAAAAAGTTTGAAGAGGTAATTTTGATCTGGAGCAGTTTTATTTGAGAAAGTACTGTTCTGTGGAACAGTGGCAAAAATTTTAAATTTTGACCTACCTGTACACTTGAATTAATTCGACCTGCATTGATGTATTAACTATAGGACTAAATGCTTGAGATTTTCACAGTTCATGATTTTCCTGGATGTCTTAGATTACAACAACACATTCTGAAGTTGTTTTAAAATGTCAATAGGTCACTCCACCTTTCTTTAGGCCTACATGTAAGGTAAAAAAATATAATTTTTTTTGAAGGTTTGTTTCTGATATTTGCCTCAACATAATGTTGAGCTAATACAGTACATCATTTATGTTCTGGTTTTTGGTTCCAATGCGATATCATTTAGGAACCTGTGTGTATGTATGTATGTATGTACGTGTTTGTACAGAAGCTTGTAAACACGATACATGATATATCAACAACCATACAGTGGATTGTCATACTAGGTATATGGATGCGTTGTGGTCTGTAGATGATCCCTATTGTTTTTGGTGCTGACATGAATATTAGTTAGTAGGCGGGGCTACTTAAATGTAAAATTCTGTTAACAAGTTTGTAAACACGATATCTCAAGATCATCGAGGTGGATTTACAGTATGGCATACTTGGTATGTGGATGTAATCAAATTCTAATTAAGATGATTCCTATTGTTTTTGGTGCTGATGTTATGAATATTGATTAGTAGGCAGGGCTAAATGTAAAATTCTGTTAATAAGTTTGTAAACACGATATCTCAAGATCATTGAGGTGAATTTACAGTATGCCATACTTGGTGTATGGATGCGGATGTGGTCTAATTCAGATGATCCATTTTGTCTTTAGTGCTGATATGAATATTAATGAGAAGGCAAGGTTAACTGTAAAATTCTGTTAATGATCATATTTTCACAACCCCATGTCAGATATAAATCAAACTTTGTTGATGCTGTTGGTAAAAGCAAGGATGATACAGGATCCCATAAAATATTGACTTCTTCATTGTTCATGTCAGGTGGAGCTAGATATAATTCATAGTGTTTTTCGTGATTCTGGAATATGTCTTAAAGTAAAAACCTTATAACACTAAACAAGAAACTAAATATACAAAAACTACACACTCCAGTGTGATAAATAAAATAAACATGTATAATAAAGGACATAAAACCTATAGAAATGTGATTAAAAAAATTGAAAGCTTCCAATCCAAAGTTAGCATCGGAACAACAAGGGATTTGTGCCTCGGGTTAGTTTTTGTGGGTCTTAAACCATTGCATGCAGATACAACACAGAGTCTATTTGTCAGATCTACTTATAATATATCTATATGATACAACACAGAGTCTATTTGTCAGATCTACATATAATCCATCTGTATGATACAACACAGAGTCTATTTGTCAGACCTACTGTACATATGATACATCTGTATGATACAACACACAGTCTATTTATCAGATCTACATATAATACATCTGTATGATACCACACAGAGTCTATTCATCAGATCTACATATAATGTATTTGTATGATACGATACAATCTATTTGTCAGATCTACATATAATAATACATCTGTATGATGCGTCACACAGTCTATTTGTCAGATCTACATATAATACATCTCTGTATAATACAACACAGTGTCTATTTATCAGATCTACATATAATATATCTGTATGATAAGATCTACATATAATACATCTGTATGATACAACACTAGAGTCTCTATGTCAGATCTACATATAATACTACACAGAGTCTATTTGTCAGATCTACTTATAATACATCTGTATGATACAACACAAAATCTACTTGTCAGATTACATATAATACATCTGTATGATACAACACAGAGCCTATTTGTCAGACCTACATATAATACATTTGTATAACACAACACAGAGTAGTTGTCCGATGTACATATAGTATATTTGTATGATGCAACAGTCTAATTGTCCAGTCTACATATAATACATCTGTATTTTAAAACACTGAGTCTATTTGTCAGATCAACATATAATACATCTGTATGATACACCACAGAGTGTATTTGTTAGATCTACATATAATATATCTCAATGATACAACACAGAGTCTATTTGTCAGATCTACATATAATATATCTGTATGATACAACACAGAGTCTATTTTCCCAATCTACATATAATATATCTGTATGATACAACACAGAGTCTGTCCGATTCACATATAATATATCTGCATGATACAACACAGTTTATTTGTCAGAACTACATATAATATATCTGTATGATACAATACAGAGTCTATTTGTCAGACCTACATATAATACATTTGTATAACACAACACAGAGTAGTTGTCCGATGTACATATAGTATATTTGTATGATGCAACAGTCTAATTGTCCAGTCTACATATAATACATCTGTATTTTAAAACACTGAGTCTATTTGTCAGATCAACATATAATACATCTGTATGATACACCACAGAGTGTATTTGTTAGATCTACATATAATATATCTCAATGATACAACACAGAGTCTATTTGTCAGATCTACATATAATATATCTGTATGATACAACACAGAGTCTATTTTCCCAATCTACATATAATATATCTGTATGATACAACACAGAGTCTGTCCGATTCACATATAATATATCTGCATGATACAACACAGTTTATTTGTCAGAACTACATATAATATATCTGTATGATACAACACAGAGTCTATTTGTCAGATCTACATATAATATATCTGTATGATACAACACAGAGTCTATTTGTCAGATCTAAATATAATATATCTGTATGATATAACATAGTCTATTTGTCAGATCTACATATAATATATCTGTATGATACAACACAGAGTCTATTTGTCAGATCTAAATATAATATATCTGTATGATATAACATAGTCTATTTGTCAGATCTACATATAAGATATCTGTATGATACAACACAGAGTCTATTTGCCAGATCTACATGTAATATATCTGTATGATACAACACAGAGTCTATTTGTCAGATCTACATATATTATATATGCATGATACAACAGTCTATTTGTCAGATCTAGATATGATATATCTGTATGATATAAACATAGAGTCTATTTGCCAGATTTACATTGTATGATACAACACAGAGTCTATTTGCCAGATCCACATATAATATATCTGTATGACACAACACAGAGTCTATCCGTCATCTACATATAATATATCTGTATGATACAACACAGAGTCTATTTGTCAGATCTACATATAATATATCTGTATGATACAACATAGTCTATTTGTCAGGTCTACATATAATATATCTGTATGATACAACACAGAGTCTACTTGTCATCTACATATAATATATCTGTATGTAAGTGAAGTCAGTAAGATGATGAGTTAATTTCTGATCCTATACTTTGACTGAGAAATGTCAAGAAAGAAATTTAACATGTTTTAGTACATATAAAATATTTCAGTAAAGCAACATCATGCCCAGTCTTTTTATGAATGTAGTGTCATTTCTTGTTTGATTTGGCCATTTCTTCACAGTATCTACAGTCCTACCAAGTACCACGTTTTGTACGAGATTGTATAGAAGCCAGAATTTTGCAAACATTTGGATCATATCATATATCGTTTTTGGTTCGCGTGCGAAGCATTATGCGAACCTATATAATGGCAATTACGTCCGGCCGTCCACAGATTTGTCCTGAGATTTCCTCAGAAATGTTAAAGTTTTTTGAGAATACCTCAGAAAATGTAAAAGTTTCTTTAGAGTTACTCAGAAAAAGTTATAAGTTTCTTAAGATATTCTTATGGAAGGTTTGAAATTCCTTATAAAAAGTTAAAGTTTTTCAGAGATACTTAAGACAGGATTGAAGACTAGTGTTCTTAAAAAGTTTACAAAACATTGATATTTTCTTAGAAGATAACTGTAAAATGATATAATTTTCCAGTATTCTTCAAGATCCTCAAGTCTCTCTTGTAGCACTCGAGATTTAAAATCCTGAAAATTCTTCAAAATATTTGGGCACCAACACTTGTATCAGGCATGATTATTAAATTCTACTGTACCTTTATTATTCTGGTCATTTGCATAAAGTTGCTACAGTATATGACCTGACCATACCTTTTTTATTTAGTATGCTTATTCAGGGAGTGTGACAGGATGTGATTGCATATGGACATAGGGAGGGATGCCATGTGGGACATGGATGGGGGCCATGAGGGACATATGACATAATATTTACCACGTTGTATACACCAAGGGCTATATCAGGCATAATTATTTGACTCCACCTTTTTTTCTTATTCAACAACCTATTTGCATATAAGTTATTATATGAACTGACACTTTCGTACATAGTATGCTTAATCAGGGACTGTGATAGCTAGGATTAGACTTCTTATGGAGCTTATGGGACGTCATGTGAGACGTAGGGTGGGATGCCATTTGGGATGCCATGTGGGACATAGGGTGGGATGCCATGTGGGGCATGGAGTGGGATGCCATTTGGAAGAGGGTGGAATGCTACATAGGATATGTGGTGGAATGCCATGCAGGACATAAGGTGGATTGCCATGGTAAGGAATGGCATGTGGGACATGGGATGTCATGTGGCGTCCCACCCCATTTCAACAAGTCATTTGCATATAAGTTATTATTTGAACTGACACTTTCATACATAGTATGCTCAATCAGGGACTGTGATAGCTAGGATGAGACTTCTTATGGAGCCTATAGGATGTCATGTGGGACATGGGATGGGATGCCATGTGGGACAGGGTAGAAAGCCCTGTGGGACATGGTGGGATGCCACGAGTAACACAGAGTATAACATAGGTTGGGATGTCATGTGTGACATATGGTAAGATGCCATGTGTGACATAAGGTAGGATGCCATGTGTGACATAGGGTAGGAGGCTATGTGGGACATAGGGTAGGAGGCCATGGGGACATGGGATGTGATGCCATGTGGGACATGAGATGTGATACCATGTGGGACATCAAGTAGGATATCATTGGGACATTGGGAGGGATACCATGTGGAACATATGGTGGGATGCTATGTGGAACATCAGATAGGAAGCCACTGATGCGGGACACGGGGAGGGATACCTTTTGGGACATAGGGAGGGATGTCATGTGGGACATATGGTTGGACTAATGTGGGACATACATGTAGGATGGGATCCATGTGGGTCATAGCGTGGGATGCCATGTGAGACATATGGTGGAATGCCATGTGGGACATATGGTGGAATGCCATGTGAGACACTGTATGGTGGAATGCCATGTGCGAGATATAGTAGACTGCCATATGGGACAAGGCATGGAATATCATGTGGGACATGAGGTGGGATGTCATTTGGGACATGGGATGTGGGACATAGGGTGGAATACCATGTGGGTCATAGGATGGGATCCCCTGTGGGACATATGATGGAATGCCACGTGGGACATGGGATGTCATGTGGGACATGGGGTGGGATGCCATGTGGAAGATATGGTGGAATGCCATGTGTGACATGTATGGGATGTCATGTGGGACATGGGGTGGGATGCCATGTGGGACATGGGGTGGGATACCATGTGGGACATGGGGTGAGATGCCATGTGGTACATGGGATGCCATGTGGGACTTAGTGTGAGATGCCATTTTTATAATTGGCCGGGTCATATAACATGGGTGTCAATTTGCATAAGCATGCGAACCATGACGGTATTTACCGTTCTAGTTTTATTTTGCTATGCATCTTGAATAGATTAGTTCCTTTGTCAAACTCATTTTGTATACTTTTTGTTTTTACATTCAACCACTGTATATTGAGGCTGTGTTTTCACTGTGACAAGTACTGTATGTGAACAGCAATCAAAGAAACTGCTCTCTCTTGAGAAATGCATCAAATTGATGATTCTTTGACAAATTGTGATAATGGAACGACAGAAAGATATTTGAAGTATAATTCTTTACTGTGTGTTTCTAATTTCCTGAAATTGAGTAATTTGAAAATAATGAAAATGTTTTTGCACCTGCTGTTGATTGGCAGGGCTGAATCCGTGATTCTCATCCGGAAAGTGTGTGTGTGGGAGGGGGGAGGGAGGAAATGGCCTCCTATCCTAAAAGTGGGGGGACAAGGTACAAATTTTCTCCAAATTGTGCTTATTTTTAGAAATTATACAGAAGGGGGTGAACATGTCCCCTGTCCATGCAGGAATTACGGACTAAGATTCCAAATCTCTATGTCAGCTACTTTTTTCTCCTTCATTGCTGTGAACGTTTAGCTCCAAATGATTGTATGTGAAATAAACATTTACAAGAAAGCTACTTGCGATTAATCATTTTTGTTGTTGCCATTGAAAATCAATACCACAACACAAACATGGCCCACAAAATTTCAGTCAATGACTTCCACAAATTTTAAACAGGATTAGAATAATCCTTGTAAATGTAAGAAGCAGAAATTAGCAGCAATCACTTATGAATGGGGATATTTCTTTAGTAAGCGAACCAGACGAGCACACAGCAAGTAAACTTACAATGAGCATGGATGTACCTCCATGCAATGAACACACAGCAAAATACGCTCTTGGTACACGTGTAGTATTATTAGGCGTCGCTTAGAAATAGGCACATTGTACATGGCCTCTGGTTATAAAATTGGCCCTAAATTTCACTTTCTGTGTTAGGACGACATGGGGTTTTCCCGATGACTTAATATTACCTAGAAAACTCAAAGTTACCTAACATATTAAGAAAAGAAAAAAATCGAAGCGACAGAATTTTAATTGAAGTGACTTCAAATATTTGTTATCATTGCAGTCAATAGGGAAATTGTTTGTTTACTCGTTACTCAAAATGGCAGACATAACTGTGAACTGGTGTATAACATTAGGCTCCGATCTCTCTTGATCAAAATCTCGTTTTACAAGCTGTAAAACTGACAGCAAAATACACTGTCACTAAATACGCATGTAAATATTACCTGATGAGTCAAATAAATTGTACAAAAAATGAAAAATTGTTACAAAATAAACGAAAAAAGGCTTAAACAGAGCTGAGTTGCAGCACGTTCTGCAGAAAAAGTGACCAGCTTGGCAGAGGATCGTAATGAATTTGATTTCTGGCTGGTGGTACAGTTTGGAAATTTTATATGGCAAGGCATATTTGTGTATAATGCATGACAAGCACAGTGAAAAGAGCAGAGCAGTCAGGTGAGAATGGGACTAAATGACATTGAAGAGAACTGTTCTGTATTTTCTAAACCAAATTTCCATTCTTATTTTCTATGAATTTGTTTTTAATGCTGTAGGAATAATCTTTTTATGATTTTGAAATCAGAATTCCAGCGTTTATTTGTACATGGGAGTCAATACTTTTCTCATACTAGTCGTGCAGTTTTATTTTACTTAGCATCGTTTTGGGGCATATTTTGTGCTTATGGAAAGTTTCGGTACTAATCACGATAAATCGCTAAATGCTCGCAAATTTGGGTGATTACACGTTTAGTAAAGTTGCTAATTGTTTGCAGCACTACTTCAAGCAACAATAGTACTTCAAATTTCTATGGCGTATTTGCATTGTCATGACCCATGCATTAAATTCACGTAATGCACAACCTTCAGTATTTGGTTTAGTCCATTTTTGCAACAGGTGAATTTTATAACAAAGCGAAAAAATGTATGTAAACTTTTCTCGTTTTCCATTCTTTTTTTATACATTTTTGAATGCAATTTAAACAATCTCACACAGAAATTGATCAAACTTACCGAGAGATGAATGTTTTAGCATCGTGTTTGTATGCGTATGCACTGTTCAAATGACTGCACTCACGAATGACCCTTCTAAAGTCAGATCATTCTACTCGGGCCAAAGTCATTTGCCCTGTACATGCATATCAAAACACTCTGCCTCATCATTAATCTTTAAGTAGTAACAGTACATTACATTATTGATGATAATAGGGATGCACATATTAAAATTTGTACAACAAATCACAAATTGTGCATATTAAGACCCCTAAATTGACAGAGAAGTTGGACAAATTATCAAATATTATAAGATTTCAATTGGATTTTGAACTCTTTCTACAAGATTTTAAGATAATATATTACGTGTCTATAGGGCCTATCTCTTGAACACAAGTATCACACAGTAAAGCTGTATTCATGATGCTGCCATTGTAATTTGATTATTCCGATCATAGGCACTTGGTGGCTTGGATTTTGTGCATTAAATCGTGAAGATATCGATTCAAATAGATTTATTCTCCTCACAGATACAGAAATTGTGCAGTAAATGTGGATTGATGGATTTATTATTGTAAGGAATGGGGTGAAGATGATTATTTTAAGATTTGAACAGAATTTGAATATTGAAAGGCACAGTACTGTGTGTTTATTGTGGCGTTGCAAATAATTAAAGTACAGCAGTATAGGGGAGGTTTAAATCCCTAACTTGATATAAAAGGGGCAGGGTGTTAGATTTGTTGAGGGGCACATAAGTGCCCGTGCGAAGCCCTGTGATTTTCGGCGTGGGGTCCAGGGGCCCCCTTAAACCCCTCCCCTGTGAAGCTATGGGATTTGAGCTGTAATCTTACCTAAGAATGACACTATTGTATCTTACTCATAGAACCATCCATAGGCAAAACAACAATTTCTTGCTATGCTACCATTCTGTGCTCTGTATCCATGCAGGGTATTTTTCATTTATGAGTTTAATAATGATTCTAAAGTTTTTGGTTCCGGTGTGATAGCATCAGGAACCTATGCGGTCATGAAGGTATATGTGTGTATGTATGTGGGTGGGGGTATCAGGGTTCTAGCTACGATGGGCGGCGCTGGGCGGGCCAGCCCAGGACTCACAATTCCCGCCCAGCACTCGGCTCTAAAATTCACTCTTCCGCCTGGCACTCAAAAGTTCAATTTGGTTAATTAATTAAGTGTCTACACAGATCTCCTTTTGATCTCGCTCTATTTATGTCATCCGCTGATTTACACACATAACTTAACATACATTACACACAATAAATTCCAATCAAAGCAACTGAACTATATAGGAATTTAATGCAATTCAACGTACATGTTATCATAAAGTCACCCATACACGAAGCTCTTTGCATAAACATACGTACAGGCACACAGTTCAGGTTCATGTTTTAATCCTTGTGAATCACTGCTGGCTGCTTGCCAAGTCCAAACAAATTTTAACAAAGTAAATATTACACCCCAAGAGCCCAAGGCGTGCTTATAGACCAATCCAATTTGTAAGTAACCAATCACATTGGTCATAAACCCCATATGCACTTAACATTATAACAGACTGATCGATATTCTTTTGATTTGTGGGGGATTCGGTATTGATAAAAGTTGTTGCATAGTTCATAGGAACATGTGCCGGTTGGCTTTCGTGGAACAATACTGGGACGAAAATAAAAGCAGTAAAAAGTTTGGGCAAGATGAATAACAATGGGAATTGAGAGAAGAGTTTCCGGCATATGTTTGTACTTTTTTTTTTGGGGGGTGGGGAAGGGTGGAAGGAGGGGGGGGGGGGGGAACTTTGACACTTGAATAACCATTGTATTTTCAAGTCTCATTGTACATACAAATATTTTGTAAATCCTAGCATTCCAATAAAAAGATAAATAAATACAAACTTTTTTGTTGACAATTGTCAATAGAAGTGGACTAAATTGGAACAGTTCTTCAAGGAAGGGGGATTAGGAGGAGGTCACACTAGATTGTCACTGGAGCCCGGCACTCAAACTTGTTTAGCTAGAACTCTGGGGTGTATGTATGTGTCGCTCAGCTCGTAAACACAATATCTTAAGAACGATACACTAGATTCTTGTCATATGGGATACACAGATAGCGCATGGTCCGCAGAGATCGCGTTAGCGACAAATTTGTCGTATATTACGCCATGGCTGAAATTTCTTACGACACAGGTTGTACCTGCGTCGTAAGATTTAGATATAGCATGTCGAATTTTACGCCAGAGTTTTTCATTAACATAAATGAAAATCATTAACATCTTTTCTCTGTGGTGCGATTCAAAGTTTTATTTCACACAAAAATGATTTTGAATTACTCATGAATAAAAGAAAAATGACACAACTACGAGACTAACGGCCGAATGATTCAACATGCCTGTAGTGCTGTCATAAACACATATAGGCTAATACAAATACCCTATGCATGATGTACATACACTTTACAGTGTACTTGAAAGTTTTTATGTTGTTTTGAAAGCAGGCTGTCAATTGTCAACGATATTATCAGCTAGGATTCAACTTTCCTCCTGTATTGTGTTGATTGTGTATCTGTGAAGTGATCACAATCTGCAAGTCAAGTTA
Source organism: Chiridota heheva (assembly GCA_020152595.1). Lineage (NCBI taxonomy): Eukaryota > Metazoa > Echinodermata > Holothuroidea > Apodida > Chiridotidae > Chiridota > Chiridota heheva. Next base: position 416,147 of record JAIGNY010000132.1, read on the forward strand.
CTATACTGTAAGGAAGTAGGCGTGTTCAAGATCTGAATAGTATGTTATCGTTGACAATTGGTCAAAGTTCACTATAACCTCATGAAAGTTTGGATAGGATAAACAAAAGTATTTTCTAGTTTATTTTGGGATTGTTAATCCAAATTTCATGATTCAACAATCAACATTATACAATTAAGGATTGGGTATGAACTTTTCCTTAATAGTTTTATGATAATAATAGTCCGATTTTTTAATGTTTTTGGTATTTTAAGCGCAATTTTCATTCATTTTAGCGAGGCAGGCCTACACAAGTGTGTGTGTTAACAATTACTTGCATGCTTCGCTAGCGCGCAATGCCCTGTACATTACGCAATGGCGTGTACATACGACGGCAAATTTACAAAATACGACAAACTTCAAGGGCTTGTCGTAACCAAATACGGCAGGCAAAAAATTATAACGCAACCTCTGATGGTCCGTGATGTGCCCTATTGTTTCTGATGGTAATGTCATGTATATTAATGAGTAGGCGGTGCTTAGTGATAACATTTCTAAATGATCATATTTTAGGAACTGTATGTCTGTTTTATTTCATATTTGGTGTAATTAAATTTATTAATATGCATAGTGGGTGGAGGCTTAATCTGATTTTGCTGAAAAGAGCTTATAAACACAAGTTTTTGAAGAACGGTAAACTGGATTCATGTCATATGTGGTACATAGATAGCCCGTGGTCCGCAGATGTGCCCTATTATTTTTGGTGGCGATGTCATGAGTAGGCGGGCTTAATGATAAAATCTTTAAATGATCACATTTTAAGAACTGCATGTCTGTGCATTTCATATTTGGTGTAATTATGATGTTATAGAGAGTATGTACATGTTCATTGTACCAAAATGTTGAATTTTATTAATATGCGTAGTGGGCGGGGCTTAACATGAATTTGTTGAAAAGGGCTTGTAAACATAGTATCTCAAGAATGATATATGTGGTACACAGATAGCCCATGGTCTGCTGATGTGCCCTATTGTTTTTGGTGGCGAGATCATACATATCAATGAATAGGCGGAGCTTAATGTAAAAGTTCTGAAATGCTAATGTTTTAACAAAATAACATCAAAAGAAGCAATATGGTGAAGAAAGCATTGTAAAATCTTATTCTGTTAAGGAGATATTCAAGTTTAGAGTTAGGTATCATTTGTATAAAAACGACTGAAATTAGACTAGTTGTGATGTCACAGCCTCAGATTCCTCAAAATCTGTATGTATTTTAAAGAAAGTTTATTTAAAGTTTTTCACTATTTAAATTACTTTTCCTCGAACTATCTTCAGGTGGTATACTATAAATACCCTTCCTAGATTCAGTTTTACTCCTTTTTTGACATATCCCATGGTTTTTAAGCCACGAAATCACAGGACAAAATATGATAGAATACATAAAGACATTGAGGAATCTGAGGCTATGACATCACAAGTAGTCTGATTTCAGTCATTTCTACACAAATGATACCAAATTTTAACTTAAATATCTCCTTAACGGAGTAAGATTTTTGAGTGCTTTCTCCACCATATTGTTTCTTTTGAAGTCCTCTTTCATATAAGATAAACATGCTTCACCACTGAACTGATCCTTTAATGTGTAGGTGGGGCTTAATGATAAAATCTTTAAATGCTGAAAATTTAAGAACCGCTTGTCTGTTTTGTTTCATATTTGGTGTAATTATGATATTAGCTAGTGTGTGCATGTTCATGGTACCAAAATTGGCAATTTTATTAATATGCATAGTGGGCAGGGTTTAACATGAATTTGTTGAAAAGAGCTAGTAAACATGGTATCTCAAGAACGATACATGGGATTCAGTTTATATGTGGTACACAGATAGCCCGTGGCCTGCCGATGTGCCCTATAGTTTTTGGTGGCAAGATCATGCATATTCAAGTTAATGAGTAGACGGGGCCCAATATAAAAATCTTGATTTGCTTATATTTCAACAATCGCATTGTTTTATTTCATGTTTGGTATAATTGTGATGTTAGTTAATGTAGTGTGTTTATATGCAATGACATGACAGGTAAATACCAAACTTGCAAATCAATCAGCATATGAAAAAAATCATCAAAGATTTTTTATAAAAATTGTTAATTTTTGTTTTTATTAGATTTATTTTTTCAACACTTTGTTTTAGGCATGGACAACCACAATGGGGTGGGGTGGGCCAACAGAGGGACAGGGTGGGTTGCCTCTTTGAAAGTGAAACAGCAAAGCTAGGGCACTGAGGCTCCAACAGTTGGGAACTTGAGGTAAAGTGATTGCTGCTTCTCCTATCTGCTCCCTTTTCCTCCAAAAAGGACAATCATTTTAGGAATCTACTTTTGTTTTTGCAAAAGTTTGCCCATTTTTAGCTCAACCAACACAGTGTAGGTTGAGGTTATAAAATCACTTTTTATCCTTTAAAATGTTTTACCTCATAAATTTGAACCCTTGTGGTCTTGAAATTTTGGCTCAAGCAAGATGTTTTTTGAGCACATTAAAGCTTCTATTTTTCTAAGAGTAAATCAATGTCTACACACAATACCTAAACTTATCTACTCATCCTATCCTACCCCTTCCCCACCCTCCCCAGTCCTCCCCTCTCTAAAAACTAAAACTACTTGATGTTGACTTAAAGTTCTCATTGGTAGATATTCAGCATTTCAGCAAATAGTTGTTAATGAGTGGAATGATTTGCCTGATTGAGTAGTTACTGTAGCTCCGATTCTATTAGCAATTTCAAAGTCAACATTGATACGTTCTTTACTAACCATGGACATCTTTGATTTTCATGGCTTATGGATATATGTTACAGTATTTGGCATATTGCATAATATGCAAATGCCATTTAGTATAAAACTTGAAAATCAACCAACAATAAAAGTATAAATCGGAACCACAAAACATTTGAGTTTCCAGGTTTGTGGTGGTGGTGTGATATAGTTTAAGCTTTTCATGTCGTGACTAACCCTTCTTAGCCCGTTATCGTATTATTTTTTGTTACTACTGCATCTTTTTGTGTATTCACCAGCTTACTGTAGTTTGCACATTTTCTCACTGTTCAGGTGATATAATTTAACCTCTCGCCTTCTAGGGCACAATTCGACCAATGCTGTGGAGGTGCTATTTAATCCCACCAACCATAGAATAGGAATATGGAGAAAAGACAAAATTACAGTAGGATGATTGTCTTTGCAATCAGGGCTGTAATTCCTGGGAGGACAGGGGGATATGTCCCCTCTCCCCACTCTTCAGCAGAATTTTTAAAAATTCAGTTCATTTGGGAGAAATTTGCATCCCCCTCCCCCCCTCCACACACACACACTTTTTAAATAAAAAGCCATGTATGCCCCAATTTCAAAATAAGAATTGTGGCCCTGCTTGCAATAAATGCTCATTAACAAAATTATGACAGGATAACACTACATGCCTAATGCTCTTGAGGATGTGTAGCATATACCATACCTCTGTAAATGTGATTTCCATCTTGCAGGAATATTAATCTGATATCTCCCATCATCTGAAGATGATCTCTGCTACTGTGTACCTCATTCAGATGTCTCTGAGCGGCAAGTGAAGCATGTTGTCAACATCGCTACAGTTCCAAAGTAAATTGCTTTTTATGTAGAACAGTATGCTACAAATTACATTAGATCAAGGACACAGTAAATGTTGTCACTAATGAAGTTTAGCAGGGCATGAACAATGCAAGTGTAGAGTTGCAAACAAATCTGATTTATTTTTGCCCTTTCATATTTAAAGCGCTAATGCAGGTTTGGACTCTAAATGTCCCAGTATAAAGGAAAGATACAAGGAAAGAGATCATTGTGAATTGGAGCAGGGCTTGAGATTGATACTCCTGTTGTTTAGTGTATTTCTCGTTGTAATGACTGAGGGGCAAAATTAGTTACATTGCTTTTAAATACAAGAAAGCAATCCATGGAGTTGCTGATCTCATTACCTTAAGCATACAGCATTGTGGGGAAAATAGCTAATAATAACTATGGGGGAAATGGTTAAAAGGGGTTGCTAGCTCTGTGACCTTTGACAAACTTTTGACCCTAGAGTTTATGGGACGTAACTTCATGTACCATGTGATATAAACATAGGATTGGTATAGGTCTTGCACTTTTTGAATTTATTGTGGCACAAAAATTGTACAAATTAGTACATTATTACCCCCTAAAATCACATATTTGACCTCTGACTCTTGACCCTAATCACTGAAACAACATCTGATATATTTCACATTGATCGTACCCTACTGTATTCATGTTCACATTACACTTACCATTCCATAACTATAGGGGAAATGGTGAAAACTGGTCAATAGCTCTATGACATTTGACCTTTTGACCCAAGAGTCTATGGGACACATTCATGTACCAAGGCATCATGGTACAACATAGGGTTGGTACAGGTCTTATACTTGGCTATGCAGCAAAGTGGCTACAATATCTCATCCCTACATATATGTATATGTGGGTGATGCGATAATAACATAAACCATCAAAGTTGCAACAAATTCATGTTTAAAATTGAACATTGTAACTATACATGTAGCTACTGTATTGAATATTCATGCACCAATATATTTATTACTGTACAGCCTTGGTGTTTTAGTGTACAGATTCTGTACTTTTTAAGTGGATATAATTATTGCAATAAGCTAAATCCATCCGAGCCATTAGGCTCATTGAGCCGGTGCCTATTCCCAAATTCAATGACGCAAGCGGAAGAGAGTACATAACTTCCCCTGGAGGGGATGCCAGTCCATTGTAGATTAACCCTTACTCTACCAGGGCTTTGAAAAATGCAAGCCCAATTTTCGTAACTTTTTATTCATATGCATTTTTGGCAACATTCCTTTCATTTGCTTTTATTACAAGTTTGGTTGGAATGAAAGCTAAGATAATTATCTTTTGAGTAATGAAAGCCAAATTAGGAAATATTGGACAAAAATATGCAAATTAAGCAATTTTTGGCTAAATTTGGTCAACAAATGGCCAATCTTTGCACAAGTATAAATTCTTGTCATTATTGAAAACAGAGATTTGTGTTACAAATTTAGATTCTTTATAAAATTTCCTTTCCAATGATGCTGATGTAGAATTTTTAGAATGAAAGGAAAGATGAAAAAACACCAAAAATGATTTTAGTCAAATGACCCCTGAAAACTGCTGCAGAAAATTATAACGCTGTATTCTCGGTGGGACTTAAACCTGGTGCGCCCGCATGCTGGCCGCGTTCACATCCACTGCACCACAAGATTATTGAAAGTGGTGTGGTGAAATTTAATTATTATAGGAAAGGGTCCAAAATAGAGGGGGTATGCCTGTTTTTATATAAATTAAATGAAAGGAAATTGAAAGCTCTTCTGAACGGCGGTTCCAGAAAGCATGCGCGATGTATGGTTTTGGTACACGATTTTTTTTTTTAAATGGCAGAAATTCATTAAATGTTGAAGAAATTTCTCCAAAACAAAAGATTGAAGGTAGGGATTATATAAATTAGACCAAAATTTAATAATATCATGTCTTAGGTTTTGCGTGTTCGATTTTGAAGCAAAAACATGATTTTGAAGTTATTGTAAGATCTAAAAGAGAAAAGAAAAAACATTTTTTGCAAATTTTTTAGTTTTACCCTTTTTTCAACCTAATTTTCTTAAAATTCTGTAATATGACTCCCATAAAAAAAAAACGTTACATTTTGTGAAAGAAATATCCGAGTATCTTAAAATGATACCAAGATTACTCCATAGGACTTTGGTAAAGTCCTGATTTTATGTTTAAAAAAAGATGGTTTGAAAATGGTGATAATATTGCCGTGTGGTAGAATAAGGGTTAACTCCCCAGCACTGCTGGTACTCATTTATAGCTGAGTGGACTAAGGCAAGTAGAGTATAAAAGTGTCTTGCCCAAGGACACAATGCAGTGCTTATGAAGGGAATCAAACCTGGTACCTTTCGAATACGAGCAAGACTCCTGAGTCGCTGCACCTCTTTATTGTAATGCTAATTCTAACCACAAGTTTTTCAATCTTTATTGTTGTGACTGCAATTGAATTCTAAAACTTATGATCACTAGGTTCAAAAAGAAAATAATAATAGACGAATCTAGAACACTGGAATGAATGTAAAAAAACAAATTCCAAGTTAAACTCACAAGTTGCAATGTATTAAATAATGATTATAATAATGACCACCATAATAATGTTATCAATACAGGTGCAACAAAATTCGTATTCTCTATCTCTTTCTCTATTTAAAGGTTGCTTTGAAGCTCTTTATATCTCTTGGTAGAACTCCTGGTTTGCAGTATTAATTAACAGATTAAGTCTCTAAATAATTCAAATTCCAAACTATAATCATACTCAAATCTGATACATGGTACACGCTGATATGTGCCCTTCACTGTTCCAAGTGCTAAGGGCCACTGATTGGATATAAAGAACGGCTGGCCAGCTTGAAAGTAGAAGCAGAATTGAAGACAGCATGAAGTTCCCTCTGGCCCTCGGCCAAAATGGTCAACTGAAATGCAAAGATTCCAACCATTTCAAAATATATGTTCTGAAAATTGTCTTCATATCACTCATAAAGATCTATATGAAATTAGGCGACGTTACATCTTTAACATTTACATCTTTATAATTTGTATAAGTTATAACATCTGTCATGACTATAGAATAATCCCTCCTTTTGTTTTAGCCTGGTGAGCATGACGTTATTTCAGACTGAAATAATTTCAACATCAATAATGTTCTCAAATACTTTCAAATATATGCACCAAAGTTGGTATATCCAATATTCGAGAAACATCCTAAATTTCATAAAGGTAAAATTCTCAATATTTCTCCCCCAATTACAAATATAAAAAAGTGAGACACAATTCATATCCAGTGGTGTAAACCAATAAATTCAAAATGAAACATGACTCCTACTTATACCCTTAATCCCAACAGCACCCCAACCTCTCTCCTGACACTGTCTCTCAACATGATAATGGTATAAAGTAGTTGCTTAAACTGCTTATGCACCCAGAGAGTGTCCAATAATAACTTATGAAACCAACTATTTTTTTCACTGCCGCACACCTTAACTTGAGAAATACAACTGTCTTTATATACAAACAACCAGCTCTTAACATATTCTTTCTCTTGGTGATGATGTAGTTACTATTTGAGCCTCTCCTCGGACAGGTAAATTTGAAGTGACCACTGATTAATAGAAATGCCCTAACGTTAACTTCCTACAATTGGCAAAGAATTTAGATTACAAAGGTAATGCCTTTGCCTAAGATATCATGTTACGTAATCAATTCCGGTAGACATGTACACGTTATAATTCTCACCATATTTTTAGCGCTGTCCGTTAACAAAAAGTTGAAGTAGTACAAATTTATGCAAATAAGTAAACAGGTGTAACTTTGTGCTAATTAGTAATGTTGAAGATTTCTCTAGGAAAATTAATGAAAAAAACCAAGCAACTAATTATCCCTAGCTGTGAAATACCCTGCTATACCTATGCACAAGTTTGTTTAATTACCTAAAAATATTGCCTCCAGAATCTACCGTGACAATTGTACCTCCATTCAAATTCTAGCAGAAAGTGACTCTCATTGCTAGCTACAATATTTTGGAACAAACTTAAAGGATTACCATATTTGACGTATTAAGCGCCTCTGCCCTAATAAATGCCCACCCAACATTTTTTGACTGATGACATAATTTATTTGATTGATTTGAAGACTTTGAAATTCTCAAGTTTTGTTCCATTTTTTGCTTATTTTGCGTTTGACGGCTCACAATGTTTTTGTGGGGTTACTAGCATTGTGCGGGATCCCAGTAGTCACGTATGTCTCCGTATTGCACAATCCCGACAACATAAGGACTCGTAGCTACAACCGGGAATTCCGAGAGTGATGAAAACTTGAAAAACCTTATTTTTCTCGGGGTTTTTAGAGAGAGAGAAAAAAAAAGTGAATAACTCAAAAAATCATTTTTTTTTTTTTTTTTTTCTTGATATTTCATACTAAAAACAACTTATTCTAACAAAATATCTGTGTATCAAATTTCTTAAACTTTGCTCAGCACTAACATGAAAATCAAAAGACATATTTCCAAAAAATCAAAGACAGGGCTCAGGATTATTTTCCTAAATTTGCAACCACATTTATAAATTAATCTTTTGCTTTTGTGTGCCTTGTTTCAATCAAATTAAAACTGGACAAGAACATACACCATCTGCTCGCATGACAATGGGGAGGGTTAGGTTGTGGGCAAAAGAAAATGTAATGTCCTTTGGACTTGGAATTCTTCATCCTCTTATTATAAAACTTATTCACAGCAACTGTACAATGCAAGAACATTTAACATTAATCTTATTGTGCTTGTAATTTGATCACAAATCTATCATTTTAATCACAGTTGCACTCTGGAAGGAAAATTATTGAAGCAGACTACTGTACTGTAGGTTTGAAGGTTGACGCTTGGGAGGAGCCTGTTTTCCCTCTCTCTTCATATGAATGCCACTTACATCTTTTTTTCACTGCACTTACTAACAGTTATTTCCTATGGCTACATTGTTGGCTGTATTTCAGTGTCCAATTTACAAGGCTACATTATTTCTACTTTTTGAAACAGCAATTATGTTTTACGTGGTATCTACAAAAACGTTGGTTATGTTTTACGTGGTGTCTACATAAACAGTGGCTATGTTTTACGTGGTATCTACATAAACGGTGGTTATGTTTTACGTGGTTATCTACATAAACAGTGGCTATGTTTTACGTGGTATCTACATAAATGGTGGCTATGTTTTACGTGGTATCTACATAAAGGGTGGTTATGTTTTACGTGGTATCTACATAAACAGTGGTTATGTTTTACGTGGTATCTACATAAAGGGTGGTTATGTTTTACGTGGTATCTACATAAAAGGTGGTTATGTTTTGTGTGGTATCTACATAAAAGGTGGTTATGTTTTACGTGGTATCTACATAAAAGGTGGTTATGTTTTGTGTGGTATCTACATAAATGGTGGCTATGTTTTACGTGGTATCTACATAAAGGGTGGTTATGTTTTACGTGGTATCTACATAAACGGTGGTTATGTTTTACGTGGTATCTACATAAAAGGTGGTTATGTTTTATGTGGTATCTACATAAAAGGTGGTTATGTTTTGTGTGGTATCTACATAAATGGTGGCTATGTTTTACGTGGTATCTACATAAAAGGTGGTTATGTTTTATGTGGTATCTACATAAAAGGTGGTTATGTTTTACGTGGTATCTATATAAAAGGTGGTTATGTTTTATGTGGTATCTACATAAACAATGGTTATGTTTTACGTGGTATCTACATAAACAGTGGTTATGTTTTGTGTGGTATCTACATAAATGGTGGCTATGTTTTATGTGGTATCTACATAAAAGGTGGTTATGTTTTACGTGGTATCTACATAAAAGGTGGTTATGTTTTACGTGGTATCTACATAAACAATGGTTATGTTTTACGTGGTATCTACATAAACGGTGGTTATGTTTTATGTGGTATCTACATAAACGGTGGTTATGTTTTACGTGGTATCTACATAAACGGTGGTTATGCTTTACGTGGTATCTACATAAACATTGGTTATATTTTCCAGCACTTAAAGTATGTCACATTGTTTGAATTCATTTATTTCAAAAATTGAAATATTTTGTTAGACAAGGTTGTTACTATATCTCTTTATATATGAGATTGCAATCAGAATTGACTATTCACGAGCATCTATCCAGAGCATTATCAAGTTTGTATGCATAACGTTCATGTTTTTACCACATACAGTACATCAATGGTCATCGATATCATCGTATTCATTCAAGTGTTAATACTGCAGGCCAGTCAGCAAAAACCAGCACGATTCAAATGATTTTTCTTTTGCTCTTCTGAACCTGGAGTGCCTTCCTCTCTTAATTGCCTCTTAAAGTACGAGCATGTGGCGCTCCATGTCCCTCCCCCTGGAGACCCTGAGGCCAAATGTCACATTATGTCCATAAGTCGGGTGTAAAATTAAGATCCGCATCAATTTGAAGGAGATTTCTTTTTGCTCAGGGAGACAATCGCTGATCTCTGACTTGATTCCAAACAATTATGACCCAGTTGAAGATGCCACTATTGAAAGGTTAAGTGTAATTAACATTTGAAGGTTTTATCATCATGTCTATTTTTGGAAGTTGCATATTTTAATCTTAAATCATTCTTTTACTCAGTTAATGAAAGGGAGGGCTACATGGATGAAATTTTGTAACGGTTTTGATATCTGTGGAAAATTTAAAACAGCATATTTAGTTTTGAGTTAAGACTGATCAAAGTTTAAGGTTTTTTGAAATTTGTAAAATTGATGATTTTTGAAAGGGAGGATGACTAAAAACTTGTTATTCTTTCCTCATTTCAATCTGTGAAAATAATGAGAAAGTTTACTCCCCCCCCCCCTTCCCTTCCTTAATGTTTATTAAGGGTAAGGTGGGTAATTGAGGGTAGGGCTAATATCCAAAACCTTTTTGTCAGAATCACCACCGAGGCTTTCATATTCTCCTTCAAGTAATTGTGGTACATACATGGTATTGTGGTACATACATGGTATTGTGGTACATACATGGTATTGTGGTACATACATGGTATTGTGGTACATACATGGTATTGTGGTACATACATGGTATTGTGGTACATACATGGTATTGTGGTACATACATGGTATTGTGGTACATACATGGTATTGTGGTACATACATGGTATTATGGTACATGGTATTATGGTACATATATGGTATTGTGGTACATACATGGTATTGTGGTACATACATGGTATTGTGGTACATACATGGTATTGTGGTACATACATGGTACAGATCTATGGACATGTAACAATTTATATATTTTAAATCAATGTAGCACCTTTAAAAAGCACATGTTTTGCAAAACAGAGGTATGTCCATTCATCCCTCCAACATCATCCAATCATTACAATAGCAACTTATTTCACCTCATGTAATCCTTACCCACACTTCTCCCTTTTCTATCCTACCATCCTATCCTTCCTTTTTATTACCTTTATTTGCTCCTTTATTATTTATTCTGTTTTTCTGTCTTTCCTTTCCCCTTTCCCATTCCTCTTCGTCCTTTCTCTTGCAATTTTAGTTTTCAACACTCTCTTGGCACATCTGACTCTGACTGTCGCAGTGCTGTTAAACATTAACAAACCAAGCCAACATGTTTACAAACCTGTGCAAAGGTCAATATCTAACCAATTTTTTGATAGGAATGCTTTGCTATGTTTGTGATATTTACTGAATTATTAAGCAATTTAATTAATTGTGCCTCAAACCTGTCCATAGATATTTCAAATATTTTGACTTGATAGATTTTTAGCTTGTACAAATTTGCCACTCTATTTAGTTTAGGACATGTTGTTGACATGTACATGTACAGTGTGTGAAGGGGTTTTCTGAAGATTTTCTGAAGAAAACAATTGATAACTTTGTGTAGAGCATTTGGGGCATAGAGGTATATTTCAACAAAAATACAGTGCCCTCTACAGTAGAAAAGAATTATACAGGAATTTTTTTCTCACTTTTATGTATGTATAAAGGTTTGCTTCCCCCCACCCCACCCTCTGACACCTTACTGTTTCCCCCTCTCCAGTAAAGATTTCTAGTTGCTGCTGATGAAATGATGTATTTGCTCTTTGCTCATATCTTGTCCAGTACAGTTTACAAAAGCAAGCATTGCATCTGGTACACATGTCACAGTCCGAGTTCCCTTTCAGTAATGTACAGTTGGTAAATCCCATTTACAATATCTGTCCTTCTATGTCAAACTCTTGCAGCCTTCTTCAAGTAACTAGATTATATCCCTTTAACTTCCTCTTTTCTTGTGTAATTTTTTTCTGCAACCTGTCTGCCAGTTGCCCGGGGTCATCTTTTCTCCTTTCACATCCTGGAAGCCAACCTTCAAATTGATACTTTGGCTATCCTTTGATAACGATTGGCCGGTGTGGTTATCCTTTGATAACGAATGGCCGGTGAATTGCCTAGAGCCCACGATCCAAGTAAAGACGCAGGTAACCACTAATTGAAATTTGTAGACAAATATTAGCTTGGTGGGATGTCAATAGTGAGGCTATAGTACTGTAGGTTACGCTTCATAAAGGTAGTGATACTGATATGTGCAAGTGATATGTCCTTTTTCCTGAATTCATGTAATTCATTTCAGATTTGGTAAGCAAAAGCAATTCAGAGAGGATAAATTTGTCCATCTTTTTGCATAGTGGTGAATGTCAAAAACAATAGGGACTGTATGTCAATTCTCACACTGGTAAATGTCTTTGTAACTAAAACATACATACAATATAAGTGATAGATTCATCTTTATGAAAACTTAAAAAAGTTAACTGTGTTCCCTCTTCAACAAGATTTAAATTGAGTATTTTGCTCTTCAGAATCACAATGAAAAGTTTATCCAAATATTAAAGAATCTTTAACACCAATTTTCTCATACATTTATCACCATGCGGAAAGAGAAATGATGTAAGGTTTGGTTAACCAAAATACCAACCAAACCCGGTTCATCATAGGTTTCATATCATACATGGGGAGAAATTTGTAGTATAGGCCAGACATATTTGTGTTCAATTTTGGCTCAAAATGCTGAAGATGTTTTTGGTCAGATTGTTAGAATTGGAAGAAATTGGAAAATGCAAGATCATAATTCTGAAATATCAGAAAAAGATAAAACATGAATTGGAAGACAATACTAAAAACTCTGATACCACATAGCATCAGGGTTAAAAAAACAAAACAAAAAAGTCACTCTCCAAACTTGACGAGGCTTGAAAAGTGTAGCGAGCACCACAGTATATTATAATATTTCTACTTGCCATAATATTTTTGCTCACCTATGGCGAGCAGGCGATTTTCCAACCCTGCATTGCATACAGTAGTACGGATAAACATTTATACAAAGCTGCAATTTTTAAAGCGAATTACACTCACCTCAAACCAGAGTCTTTCAAAAATGTGTGCTTTGAAGAAGTTCAGTTTAACCTGTAGCACTACTTCTTTCCCTTGGAAAATTTGGATTTTGTCAAATTTCATAAATTATTTCAACTGTCTCATGCTTGAAATGATCTCTTAGATTGCATCAAGTGTACCATTAACACACAAGTGAGAAGGATTTCCGTTCAAAGTATATCAGAATACTGTCATTTATACCCTCATGTGATCTCTCTGGGGAAAGCTGAGATATGAGGAGCAACAAATTACCTGAACCGAGTTGCTCCTAGACACCTTGTGTGATAAAATATATCTTTTATGAATGCAGACACTGAGTGCCTGCAGATTAAACCCATCAAACCAGTACTTTAAATGTCAAGGAAAGGGAGCCCTGCATGCAACAAGGAAAACAGGAAAGGGAGCCCTGTGCGCGACAAGGAAAACAGGAAAGTGAGCCCTGCATGCGACAAGGAAAACAGGAAAGGGAGCCCTGTACGCGACAAGGAAAACAGGAAAGTGAGCCCTGCGTGCAACAAGGAAAACAGGCAAGGGAGCCCTGCATGCAACAGGGAAAACATGAAAGGGAGCCCTGCAGGTGATAGGGAAAACAGGAAAGGGAGCCCTGCATGAGACAAGGAAAACAAGAAAGGGAGCCGTGCACACGCACGTGACAGGGAAAACAGGAGGAAAGGAAGCCCTGTACGCGACAAGGAAAACAGGAGGAAAGGGAGCTCTGCATGCGACAATGCAAACAGGAAAGGGAGCCCTGCATGCGACAAGGGTAAGCTTGGGCGGTATTGGTTGTTGCACAATATCGGTGGAAAAATACTTTTAAAAAACGGTATGCAAATGAGCTTTTGACTATTGCACCGGTAACTTCAATGCCGGTAAAGCGCCAAAAAAAAAAAACATTCTCGAAGCCAAAATCGTAGTAATAGTTTTCATGAAACTTGCGATTTAAATTTTAAAGTACAAAGATAGTATCACGAGCGTTATTTTCCGATCACAACTCTCATTTCTTTGAGCAAGAAAAGTCCTCGACAAACCTCAGTCTACTGTGTGTATTAACGTCTGCACAGTCGTACCGAACCTGCAAATTTCATTTAAACGCATGCAAATTGCGGTTTTAAGCAAAATTAAGTATTTCATTTCCCATATCTTTTCAAAGGACACAGTTCAGCCTACAATAAATTGGTAGCAACAATACAGAGTGTACCACAGAGAATTACGATTAATATTTTATTTTCAATAAGTTCTACAAAAAAAATTACTACCTGAAAAGTAAGGAACCATGCCCCAGCGCAACTTGCTTCACCACTATCAGGGTGGGTGCGGCCATTTTTTATCAATCATAAAATGAAAATTGAATAAATTAATATAAACTTAAACTAAAATGATAAGCAAAATAAAAAGGATCAACAAAGGATAAACAAAATTAACTTACTGAGATTTCCATGTTTTATTCTAGAATATATAGTATTCCGAACAGTCAGGTAAAATTTTAACTCCTGAAATATGTCCACAAAAGTATTGAGAAACATTGTCAAACACTTTGTAATATGCAGTTCCATATACAGTAATAGTGAAACATGAAAGAAAGGTATAGAAAAAATAAAAAAATGAGACAAATACAATTCTGAACTAAGCACTCTTCGCTCAGTGTTTGTAACACGGACTTCCATTGTTAAAAAGAACACATCAAAATCAGCGATGTACAGTGAGTAAACAGAAAGATACATCTTGCTCGCAGTCCCACTATAAGCCCAGGTGCAGGGGAATTATTTCTTTATAAATTAGATCGTGCGAAAATGTCTTTCCTTCCAAAAGAAATATTATGATTCTTACCCGAAACATACAACATTAAACTCTAAACATTAATCTCTCTGAAACACATACCGCAAAAACACGGTAAAGTTATAAAGAATTATAAATAATCCCGCTGCCCCATTCCCAGGCACCTTTGACAGATTTGTTTACAAATTGACGCCTTCTGTGTCTGGACTTTGGCCTAGCGCGGTCCAATTAATTCAGATTGGCACATTTAAATGGAAATACTTACAAAGGTATGTGCCCCCTCCCGATTTTGATGCATTTTGTTTTCAAAATATTTTAGGTCTAAAGACATAAATTTGAGTTTGGTGGGGACGGGGATTCACAGCGGTTAAAAACGATTGGAAGGGTACTCCAGAGTGATTCCTTTTTCATATACATGTTGAATTTAATGTTATCAGGCTATCGAATATGGATGGGGACATGCTCCTTTATGAAAACATAATGTGGTGGGTTATCTTGTCCCCTCTCCAATTTCAATTTCTTCACAAAATGGAAGTATTATGACAGCAAGAAGGGGGCTGCTGGGGACAGGGAAGGTGAGGGCGGCAGGAAGTGGATCTTTGTTATGATCCTCTAGCTAATTTGCAAGTTTGAAGTGACAAACTGGGATTGTTAAACTATTTAATTTGGGGTGGGGGCATTTTCTTTTGTGAAAACAAATTTGTAGATAATATCATCCCCTATGTTCTTAAATTTCTTCACAAAAATTGAAGTATAACGAATAGGAAGAAGGGGTGGGTTAGGGGTGGGTTCTTTGCAAAGATCTCCCATTTACAGGTTTTAAACGGCAAATTGGATCGCCAAACCATTGAAATTGAGGTGAGGGAATTTTCTTTATTGTGAAAACATATTTGGTATATGATATTGTCCCCTCCCCCTCCCCATTTTCATGATTTGTTTCCCTGAATGAAGTCCAAGGCGATGTTTCCATCATCCCTGTCCCGTTCTCAGTGAATTTCCTTATATTTCTTACTTCACAAAATGCTAGATGTCCACTTCCCCTCCCAGCTTAATGGTTTTGATATTGTTGTCTTTTTTTTATATATTTTTTTTTATGGCTTTCCTCCAGTTTAAATGTTTACCTAAAAGTGTCATGTAGTTTGTCTTTTAACAAGTTAGCGCTGCGTGAAAGATTTATTCTCACGTGGACACCATATTTTGTTAAGTTTTTTCTTAAAATAAAACTCCAACAGAGGTATATGAGATGCTTTAAGTTCTATTTTTCCATTGGATCAAATGCATGATCATTCTCCCCTTAGTCATGTGATCACCTCCCTGATTCATGTGATCACCCCCCATGAGTCATGTGATCACCTCCTCGAGTCATATGATCACCTCTCCTGTGTCATGTGATCACCTCCCCTGTGTCATGTGATCACCTTTCCTGTGAGTCATGTGATCACCTCCTTTTGAGTCATGTGATCACCTCTCCTGAGTCATGTGATCACCTCTCCTAAGTCATGTGATCAACTCTCCTAAGTCATGTGATCACCTTTCCTGTGAGTCATGTGATCAACTCTCCTAAGTCATGTGATCACCTTTCCTGTGAGTCATGTGATCATCTCTCCTAAGTCATGTGATCACCTCCTAAGTCATGTGATCACCTCTCCTGAGTCATGTGATCACCTCTCCTGAGTCATGTGATCACCTCTCCTGAGTCATGTGATTACCTCTCCTGAGTCATGTCACATTTTACAAACGAATTACTGAAAATATAATCATGGAATGTACCTATTCATTCAAAGGAGAGTGCTGTTAGAACATGCTTGTAATACTTACAGTACATATCAAAATGAAAAGAAATACAAATTTGACAGTTTCATAGACTTGCAACTTAAAAGTACACAGTACACACTCATGTTTCTGTACATGACACACATACAGTAGAGTGCACTGTTGGAGGAAACTCTCTCAACGAACAGCATTTCCTCTGTGCCATATTTCCTGAATTTTGTGAAAACATAAACCGGCACTGTGGGAAATGTAATACCTTCACCATGAGATTGAAACTCTTACACGAGCATGCCACAAACATGCCCTCTTCTTTGTGAGGGCCCCCCTCTCTAAAAGTTTTTGCTGTACATGTCATGGTAACAAAACCATTCTCAAAATGCTGAGTGCAACACTACAATATATTTAGAAATCTCACTTTTACAGTTGAAAATAAAAAATATAAATTGTCATTTCTCTTCTATTACTTCATTCAAAAATTCAAACAATTAAAATCCACTCATCCATCAGTGTTTCTGTCCGTCACAAAATGTCTTCTTTACTTTAAGATCTCTGTCTCATTACGAACTCCAATTCAACCTTTTGTGAAGAATTTTTTTTAATTCTAGTGATGTTTGACTTATTAAAGCGAATTCATGACATATATTGGTCCATTATATTCTGATTAGCCACCATAAATCATTATTGAAAAGTTGGGAGAAGAGTCAGTGCATTGCCCCTGATATTCTCAAACTCCAGATAAGAATCACCAAAAAACAAATGGAAAGATATGAATGTGATTAATATTTACTGGATACAGATGGCTGGATACAATATTATTGTTTTAGTATGTTTTTTTTCTGTTGCCTAGCAGCATGTATCTTTCAAGGAATGGTGATTAAATTTGTTCTGTTTTAGGTCATTTACAACCAGTTTATTTTCAATAATATTTTTGAGGTTGATGATGATACACTTGTCATAGATATGATTGGGTACAGTATGCCAAGTTCAATGTATTGTTGCCCATGGCAAGGACCATACATTAGTATACTTCTCAACCATGGAAGAATGTTGTATGTGAGCATTTTGTGTGACGAAAATATTGCAGAACTTGAACTTAAGCAGAATGGGGAAAGAAAGTAGGATTTGGAACATGATGAAATTAATGCAGTACTCGATAGGTGGCCACTGGGGTAAAATGTTCTAAAAAGTGGTCCTTCAAATTCTTATTTGATGATTTAAGTCCAGTTGGGCCATTTAGTGACCCAGGGTATGTTATTGATACAGTAAATAATGCTATGTAAACAGTAATGTTAACCCTGCATTGCCATGGCTGAAAGGTACACAAATTTGACTTCTTCATTTGTTTCCCCCACTTATGTTACCCCCTCCCATCCCCCCCCCCCCCCCCCTCCCCACGCTTACAATATTCTGGCCACGCTACTGGCAGTACTTGAATTACTATAATGGTATGCAGAAATTATTGAGGTGGATAAAGGGTAGGGGGGTGTAGTGTGATGTGATGATGGGAGTATTTGATAATTGTTGTACTATGATTAACTTTATAAAGCATCTATTGTAGATGAAACTAGGATTGATTATCTACCTACTGTGTTGTAGCGGTTATCATACCAGTCTACAGACCACGAGGCCCTGGGTTCAAGCCTGGGTTGGGTAGACACACCAGTGTACCACAACTGGTTATCAAAGGCCGTGGACATTGACTTGGTTGTCGATGTTATGTCTGTCCGTATGTCGTACCTGTGTTCTCGTCCGGGTCGTATTAAGCGTTTCGTGATAGCATTGTTACTATCATAACCGAATACGCAGGCGACGACCCTGTTATTGTAATTGTGTGTTCACTCGTCGTTGTCACGATGAAACTAGGTAGGGTGTCTTGGGGGGGGGGGGGGCACTTCATACTAAAAATGGTAGGAGTGTGCAGCCCACTAACCGAAAAAACATACCCACAGTATGACAGATGTTCTGGTAACTGCAGTGTGAAATTATACAATTTTGATACCCAGATTATAAAAGAAGTCAATTTTTTCACCTGCAGTATGAAAGAAGTCAATTTTGATACAGCAGTATGAGGAGTATTCAACGAAAATGTTGTAAAAATGGAGACTAAGCAGTACAAAATTAACACAGTAAAACAACTTTTTTGGGGACCTGCACTACGAAAATTATGAGAAAAAAAGGCACCTGCTGGAGTGGCACATGTATATACTGTATATCTCACATATGGAATTCCCCCCCCCCCCCTCCTCAGTTACTGTTAAAAACTAGCACCAATAAATGAAGTGAAATGATATACAGAATTTATAGATACATGTAACAATAGTTAAATTATTGAAAATCTCAAGACAATGAAAATGGTCAATAAGTCTCATAAAAAAATAGCTATTGTTACAGCTGCTATAATTTACAAATTTGTATGAAAATGTGTGTGAGCTGTAAACATGTTTTACATTGGATCGATAAGATGATAATGTGTATAACCTTATTCAAATCATAAAAGAAGATTTCTTTATGCCCTGGGGCCTAAAATGATGACATCATACAGCCATATAATATTGCCATAAGTCACTCTGTGTGCTTGGGTCATTCGACCACACTCAGTTTGAAAATTCACAAATTCTGCTGCTAGTTAATGGAATTTGCTTTGCTTTGATATTCATACAGTAATTAACTAACCTTCTGAATTTAGGGAAAAAATGCTGGGTGGAGACTTTTTTATTAGAGCATAGCATAGGTGTTTCTTACATCAAATACAATATTTCTGATCATATGAAAGATAGAATTTAAAGGTCATCAGGAAATTCTGCCCAAGTTTGCTGTGTTGAGCAGATGTAACAGCCACAGCTGTTTCTTTCAACAATAAGATTCACAAAAATTACCCTTGTGTCCCCCCACCCCTAACCTTTCCACATTACTGCCTTTCTACTTGTACATTTGACATGCATAACTGAAATTCTTAATGGATAATGTCATCTTTCCACAAAGCCTCAAAATATTACCCTTTTGCTAAAATGACTGATTTACATCTTGTTTTTTTTAACAATTTGATGAAAGCAAATATTTGTTCTGTTTCCCCAATTTCCACTAATCCCTGCTGGCAAAATTTTCACTTTTGTGATAAGAGCTGTGCACAGTTAAGTGTTGTATTGAGCATCAAATAATCAATATGACCAGTACAGTATGTCGTGGTAACACACATGTACTGTAGGATATATAGTACAGTGGCTGCTATGAATTATGTGATGTTTTCATACATCAGAGCAAGGTTTACACTTGAGAAAAATGATAAATTTGAAATCAATGACTCTTTGGGGAACTTACTTGACACATGTTGAAGGAAAAGTTACAGGCATTGTGAACAAATTGTAAGGCTGTATCTCTTGCCTGTAACTTAAGAATTTTTTTGTGTTTTTTTTTTTTCATATTTATTTTAGCCAAATATTACAACATTTTCAAAAGATACAAGTGAAATGTAGGACAAAGTATATAACTTGTCTATCAGGTGTATCAACTCAACTGTCTTGGCTTTTCCTTGATGCCATCTATACTGAAGTTTATCAACAATATGGCTTTACGTTACAATATTCACTGTGTAATTTACTACACATGTCCATATTGCTGGATCCGGTTCTGAAATTTTGAACATCACGTATATGAACTCCTTATGCGATTACACTATAATTATGGAAAACACTGTGCAAGCCTTTTTCTCATTACTGACCTATTTTTTAGTCACCATATAAATTTGTCAGGCTGTTTGTAATATGTGTGCAGCAATTTGCATGACAAATATGCAAAAATAGCTGTTTGTGATATTTGGGCAGCAATTTACATGACGAATATGCAAATATGAATTAGAAGGAAAATGTCATATTGTGTCCTTGAGCTGATCGTGTGTTAGTGGAACCTATTCATTAAGAGAAGGAAAAGCGGATTGTGATGAAATGGAGATAGCTCTATATTTATCATATGGATTGTTTTGATAGGGAACGAGTAAATCTTTCAGGTATATGAAGGAGCTACATCTTATTAATAAGAGCATACAATTTTTATGTAGAATTAAGAGTGTAGATGTTGAAAAAAAAACAGGTATCCAATAGTAATTTTTGCAAAACTTTCTTTACTAGAATTATGATATTTAAGTTGATATGAATTCATGGATTTGAGAAAACAGGAAAGGAAATCTGTAAAGGAAGTTTTGTTTTTAACCCTCTACTTATGGGATATAGCTCCCCACCCCTAATCAGAGCTTCCCACCCTCAATCAGAGCTCGATCCCCACCCCAAATCAGCCATTTTTATTATACATTAAGTGTTATCTTATGTCAAAAATACTTAGCTCCCTTCCAATCCTGTAACCAACTGTCACTGTTCTTGTGGAACATTTCATAACAAATTTGAATTTTAAACCATTAACCAATAGCATATTTTGAGAGTGTAAAGCCACAACACAGATATGAAATTTGAAATCTGAAAGGTCAGATATCGTATTAACATGGATGGATACCTTGGAAATCAATACAATTCCAACGTTTCTGATTGGTCAAAATGTTTACATAATCACCAACGAGCCAATTAATTACTGTCGCAGAAGTTACGTTACTACAGTAGTATGATCAGATTTACTGGTATTAGTCAGGTTCACTTTATTTTTGTGGAAAGTTTTGGGGATTAGCAAACCTATACATTTTTTAAAAGGTCATAACCCCAGAATTTTGAAACTCAAAGTTTCCATTTGCCCTGTTACCTGCATGTCATTCAAAATGGTGGGAAAACAAAATGGCTGCCAAACTAGAAAATATTCCAAAAAGTAATCATATAAATAGAATTGGGCAATTTGACTTAAAATTCTGTATTAATTTTTATGGCTTTTTAAACATATTTTATACCTTCCATCTTTTATAATAAATTCATGTCATCCAAAATGGCAGAAAAACAAAATGGCCACCAAAATAGAAAATATTACAAAAAAATAATCATATCAAATAGAATAGAACTGGGCAATTTGACTTGAAATCCTTTATTAATTTATGAATATTTAAACATATTTTACCTCCCATCTTTTATAATAAGGTCATGTCATCCAAAATGGTGGGAAAACAAAATATCCACCAAAACAAACAAAATATTATGGAAATTAAATGAGGTATGAATTGGAACTTGTTTGCTAAACTTTCTTTTTAAAGTTTTTTTTTAAAGCTCGTACTTATTTTCGCGGAACTGGTACATTTATTCAAAGAATGGTTTTAAATTTTACTCGTGAAAAGGTTTTTGTAACTGAAAATTTCACTAACTAGCAATCGATGCATTGTGACATCATTTACCATAACAAGCATCAATGAAACAAAACATGCCACTGATCTATAATATTAATATATGTTGGTGGTATGTGTATGCTAGATAGACCAGATACATCTACAGTAGATCATGTTCAGAAAGTGATATCCATTGATATCCAATTGATATCCATTTTTGCTTTCCAAGTAATATCCATTTTTGCTCTCCAAGTAATATCCATTTTGGCTCTCCAAGTAATATCCATTTTTGCTCTTTGGGAGTGATTTGATAAGTATTGTATTAACTTCAAATTATTTTAGGCAAGTAAGGTGAGTGGCATTGTATTTCCACCTAAATTTTACATTGATTTTAGCAATATGCAAACCGGCCTATTGTTACATAATCAATGGTTATGGTTGTATTGAGGGTCCTTTGTACATCAATAGAAAACTCAGGCATAGATGATGCATGGATTGAGTCAGATGTTTATGGTTCTTCCACAGTAAGGCAAATCTTTAGGTGCTCTCATTATAAGATATCTATCCAAGTACACATCCGCACTTACATGGCATTGTTTGAAATTGTCAGGGACAGTGGCAGGGAGGCCAGGGGGCAACTTCCCCCTCCAGCGATGCTTTCCAAGTGCTCACAATCGTTCTGAGAACATATTTTTTAGGCCCTGAGAACATATTTTTTAGGCCCTGAGAACATATTTTTTAGGCCCTGAGAACATATTTTTTAGGCCCTGAGAACATATTTTTTAGGCCCTGAGAACATATTTTTTAGGCCCTGAGAAAATTTACGTGTTGATCAATAACTTTTCCCTATAATATATTCAGCACGTAATATTTAATTTTTTGAGTCAAAAAGTGCATGAATTTTCCACAAAAAAGACCAAATTTTCCGGGGACTTCGCCCAAACCCCCACATCATTGGTACTCGAGCTCGGACAGAAGCTGATGCATTGCAATATTTGACAATATTAAATATCTGTTCCTGCCATGAAGGGCAAATAGTTTTATTGAAGACAGTTGGTAGAAGAAGCCTTTCGAGAGGGCGCTGAATGCTCACAGGAGCATAAGAATTGTCATGAGAAATATTTTCTTATATACTTTTTAATCTCAACGTCGTAAATGTTTTTTTTTCTCAAAGCTTTATTCTTACATTAAAAACATGAAAACCATTCCTAGACCCTAACTGTAGTGAATGGGATCCTATTTTTTCATTCCAAAATATATATTTCTTTAAATTAATTTTATTGTGGAATTGACACGATTTTAAGCAATATTCTTCTACCAAACTTACGCCAAATATTGTTACTTAATAGCTTCCTGGGGCTTTGCCCTGTGGGAGCCTACCAGGACATTGACCCTGGATCTGACACAATATTAATACATTTTCTGCTATCAAAATCGTGAGAAATGCAGGGATTCTGAAGGCTTCACCCCCAGCGCTCCTACCTGCAGCTTCACCCCATAGATGTGACAGGGCTTCCTGCAAAACCCTAGGTCTCCGGTCCCCAATAGGGCTTCGCCGCCTTTGTCCCTCCCTATATTTTGGTTAAAGTTGACACAATTTTAAGCAAGACCCATTTTGGCCCCCAATAATGAACACCTTCCCAAATAAGTTTTTCCATCAGGATCTCTTCTTAATTTCTGAGAAATCGTAAATTTCTGGAAAATCTTGGTCCTTCAATTTTCAGGAAATTTCTTTCCTTTTGGGGATATTTTCTTCAATATTTGGGAAGTTTTCTTGAATTTTTAGGAAATTTCATTCAGTTTCTGGGAAAACTCCATCAATTTTCAGGAATTTTCCTAGTTTCGTGAAATTTGCTTCCATCCTTGTGTAATTTCCTTCATTTTGGGGATAATTTCTTTAATATTTGGAAATTTCCTTTGATTTTGGAAAATCTTCAATTTTCGAAAAATTTCTTCATTTTTGTGACCATTTGCTTTTGTTATGTTGAAATTTCCTTCCTTTTGGGGATATTCTTTATTTGGGGGAATTTTTTTTCAAATTTGGCAAAGTTTTCTTCAATTTGGGGGAAAGTTCCTTCATTTTGCAGAAAGTTTCTATTTTGAGGAAGTTTTCTTCAATTTTTATGAAATTTCTTTCAATTTCTGCGAAAACTTCAATTTTCAGGAAGTTTCCTAGTTTCGTAAAATTTGCTTCCATCCTCGTGAAATTTCCTTCATTTTGTAGATGTTTTTTTTAATTGTTGGGAAGTTTTTCTTCAATGTTTGGAAAGTTTTCTTCAATTTTCTGAAAAATTTCTTTATTTTTGGGAACTTTTTGGCCTTTTCAGGATTTTTTTTTGAATTTTTTTTTGAAATTTGCTTCCATTTATGTGAATTTTTTTTATTTTGGAGATATTTTTTTCAATTTTTGAGAAATTCCTTTCATTTTTGTGGATATTTTCTTCAATTTTTAAAAAGTTTTCTTCAATTTTCTGGAAATTTCCTTCATTTTGGGGATTTTTTTTGCATTCTGGGGATTTTTTTTTAATTTTCAAGAAATTTGCTTCCATTTTCGGGAAATTTCCTTTATTTTGAGATATTTTCTTCAATTTTTGGGAATTTTTTTTTCAATTTTTGGATTTTTTTTTTCATTTAATGGCCTTTTTTCTTAGATTTCAGGATTTTTTTCAAAGCTGCTTTGCCTCCTGGACCCCTTGCATGGATTTTTCCTTTGATTTGAAACACTGATTTTAAGCATATTTCCTGAACAGTGCCATCTAAACAGTGCATGCCAATTCAAATTATGTGCCAATCCTTTTTCATGAGCATTTTTTTGGGGGGTGCCAAAATGCCCTTGCTCCCCCTTCCCCCTTGCTCCCCCTCGCTCCCCTCCCCCTCGCTCCCCCCCTCCTCACCCCCACACACACACCCAGTGAAACATAACCCACCACGCCAGGGAGCATTTCTTCAAGGAGAATCCACATCTTGAAGCAATATGTTTTAAACCTACAGAAGATGTACCACAGCCCTTGCAGCTGGCACATAACCATTTATGTCAAGCTCTGACCAAAGAGGATGTCCTCATAAGTTCAAAGCATGGGAAACTGAAAAGTCCTCCATGCCATGTGTAAGTCCATGATGAATTACCTGCATCGGGTGGAAACGATCTTGTTCTTTTTAGCAGCATCCAGATATTGTTACCTGTCTCTTCACTTGGAAGCAAGTTTTTGATTGAATCAAATACAAGTGTCTGTTGCCACGGTATATTGCCACGGTATATTACAGACATGAGTGAGACGCAGATAAAACACCCTAAAAATGGAATGAGCTTCAGAATGAAAACTTCTCCGTTACCAAGAGTGAGACACTATTTGTTTCCATAGGTTTAGATAATGCATGTAAGCATCTCAACAAGATAATTAAAGTTTTTTCTGGCTCAATTGGCATTTCTAATAATCCTAATGCAAGACAGCGATTCTTCTTGGCATTCCCAGAGATGGCTACGTGACATATCTCTACTGAGTTCAAAGAACAGTTTGGTCTCCAAAACAACAAGCAGCAAGAGCATCATGGCTTGCATTCAAGCGCTGTTCAAAAGGAACATGAAGCTGTTGGCAAAATCAAAAGTGCGATTCTGTGTCATGAAAACCTTTTGAAGTTCAAGGTGATGACTTGTTGGTACAAATGCATACGTTCCCCAAGAGTATGTCACACAGATATTGAGTGTAGACAAACATGGACAAGAGCAAGAGTATGTCACACAGATAATGCATGCAGACAAACATGGACAAGAGCAAGAGTATGTCACACAGATAATGCATGCAGACAAACATGGACAAGAGCAAGAGTATGTCACACAGATAATGCGTGCAGACGAACATGGACAAGAACAAGAGTATGTCACACAGAT
The DNA here is from genome assembly GCA_020152595.1 of Chiridota heheva. Lineage (NCBI taxonomy): Eukaryota > Metazoa > Echinodermata > Holothuroidea > Apodida > Chiridotidae > Chiridota > Chiridota heheva. The sequence goes on from JAIGNY010000132.1 coordinate 441,901, forward strand.
ATTGAGTGCAGACAAACATGGACAAGAGCAAGAGTATGTTACACAGATAATGAGTGCAAACAAACATGGACAAGAGCAAGAGTATGTCACACAGATAATGCATGCAGACAAACATGGACAAGAGCAAGAGTATGTCACACAGATGTTAAGTGCAGACAAACATGGACAAAAGTTGTATGAAACATATGTCACCAAACGTATCAATGGAGATATTAGTTTCTGGGCTTCAGTCCAAAAGGAGAAGAACATGATGTTCATGTCAGGTAGTAGAAAGCAATCTGTAAAGATTCATGACCATACAGTCCATCTGAAACAAACTAAAGATCTATAGGTCGACATCGTGCATGCCAAGTCAAACAGAGATATTGACGAGAAAAATGTGATTGCCAACTTTGGGTTCATACTAACTCCAAGGGAATTCTTTGCACCTGATGGATCACATTTACCTTAAACTGACAAGTCAAAGCTGATACATTTGCTGAATCTTTTTAAAAACAAGCAGAAGTTCAACAGCATGACAACACTCCAAATGAAAGATAATAACCATGAGAAGCTGTCACTCTGATGGTATATGTCTGTCAGCAGCTTTAAGTTGACATAGAACCAATCTGGAGAGCTTTAGGCAAAGAAAAGGTGAAAGCTTTGCCAATTTTACATGCTTTTACACAAAATAAAAACATTCAAGATTTTCAGAAACAGGCAAGACAAAATAAAGCTGAAAGTGATGTTGTTGAAAGTGATGTTGTTGGTGGAACTTATTTACAGCCCTAGAAGAATTGACAGACCTAGAAGATCTTGACTATGCTAATGACATTGCACCAAAGAACAACTTCAAGACAAATCAAACAAACTACATGAAACAGGTAAAACAATTGGTCTTGAAGATTAATGAAAGAAGACAAAGATCATGTGCATTGGCAACAAAACTGTTGGAACAATTAAAGTTGCAAATACAGAGCTTGAAGATGTCGATAGCTTTGTCTATCTCAGTGCAACACTGTCCAAAGAAGGAGGCACTGATGCAAAATGCAGAATTGGGCTGGCACAGGCAACTTTCAGACAACTTGACAAGATTTGTAAATCAAACACCTACCGGATAAAAACTAAACTGGAAATTCAATCAATTGTAATCTCAGTACTCCTCTGTGGATGTGAAACCTGGAAGGTGACAACAGCTGACGAGAAGAAACTAGATGTGTTCCAAAGGGGATGCCTTAGAATTATTTAAAAAAAAAGATTGCCAATGAAAGTCACCAATGATGAACTATAGAACAAGCACAGTGGAGAAAAGCAAAGAGATATTTAAGAGATGATGGAGATGGTTGGATCATGTATAAGAAAAGGACGAATAAAACTATGCTAGAATATCCATCACCTGGACACCAGAAGAAAGAAGGGAAGGCCTAAGACTACATCTACATGGAGAAGAGTGGCAGAAAAGGAGAGAAACAGTTTTGTTTTGAATGGAACAGCTGTGGATAAGCTGCAGAAGTAGCAAGAGACAGAAAGAGATGGAAGAATTTGCTTAGAGAAGCCTCAATCTCCATACCCAGGAGAAAGGAGCGGTAAGATAAGGTAAGGATGTTGTTGAAGCACTGATGAAATTACCAGAATATGGTGACCTTAACGCAGTAGGTAAAGGAAACATTAGCCAAGTTTGTCTGCTCTGTTTACGGCCCTCGAGGTTATTGCATAACAGATATCCCAGAGCTAAGGTGGCATTTTTTGCAATCACCAAGCAGAGAATAACAACTTAATTGCCCTTAACACAATTGGTGCTCTTGAAGAACAAATCAAACGTGTGCATGTCCAAAGTAGAGCATGGTGCCAGGTCTACAGCGTTTATCATTTAATCCCCCTGCATCACAGGTGATCACTGAATTTGTCAGGTGTTAATGCAAGATAAATTGTTCATCCCGGAGATGTTCATGCAAAGGACACGATCTGCCTTGCACCGACCTTTGCTTGTGTGCGGATGAATGCGAAAACAATGACGACTGTTTTGTTGGTTACATAGGTGACAGTGAAGATGAGCAATGGACGAACATATTGCAAAATTGCAAGATACAGAAAATAAGTCACAACTTTTTTGCATTTTTCACTGTGCTTTAAACATTCTGTGATTTGATCATTTTAGTTCTTAGTTTGAACAGTATTATTTTTTGTGCTGTAAGTTATTTAGTATTCAAGATTGGATCGAAATTTTTACATCCCTGAAGATAATTTGGTTTTAAATGGTTTTACAACCATGGCTTTAACAAAAATATGAAAGTAAAGAATAGTTTTGGAGAAACACGCCTAATCTAATCATGTTCTTTGGCAACTTTAACCATTTTGAAAATCCAAGATGGCTACCGAAGATTGTTTTATCTTTTATATTGCGATTTTGCCATCCTTAGATGATATCATTTGATCCAAATAAGGTAAAAGAAATTAAATACGTCTTAAGAAACATGAAAGTAAAGCATAGTTTCTTTTATACTGTCCAATTTATTTTTCATGATTATTTTTTTAATTTTTTGTTTTGTCAACCATTTTGTTTTTTTTGCCATATTGGATGACGTGAATGATTTGAAAAAGGTGGCAGATACAAACCATGGTTTAATAAACAAAACAATAAGGCTTTTCAAAGTCACATGTCCTAATTTGATCTATATCTTAATTTTTGGTTCGCATGCGTAGCATTATGCGAACCTATGTAATGGCGATTACGTCCATTCGGCCGTCCACAGATTTGTCCTGAGATTTCCTCAGAAATGTTAAAGTTTTTTGAGCATTTCTCAGAAAGTGTTAAAGTTTCTTCAGAGTTCCTCAGAGAAAGTTAAAGTTTCTTCAGATATCCTTATGGAAGGTTAGAATTTCCTTATAAAATGTTAAAGTTTTTCAGAGATACTTGAGATAGGATTGATGACTAGTTTCCCTAAAAAGTCACAATACATTTGATATTTTCTTAGAAGATAAGTGTAAAATGATATAATTTCCAATATTCTTTAGAGATCTTCAAGTCTCTCTTGTAGTGCTTGAGATTTAAGGTCCTTAAAATTCTTCAAAATATTTGGGCACCAACAGTTGTATCAGGCATGATTTTTTAAACTCCACCTTTATTATTGTGCTCATTTGCATAAAGTTGCTACAGTATTTTGACCTGACCAGACTTTTTGATTTAATATGCTTAGTCAGGGAGTGTGACAGGATGTGATTGCATATAAACATAGGGAGGGATGCCATGTGGGACATGGATGGGGGCCATGAAGGACATAATATTTAATATTTACCATGTTGTATACACCAAGGGCTATATCAGGCATAATTATTTGACTCCACCTTTTTTTCTTATCTAAGAGCTCATTTGCATATAAGTTATTATATGAACTGACACTTTAATACATAGTATGCTCAATCAGGGACTGTAATAGCTAGGATGAGACTTCTTAAGGAGCTTATGGGATGTCATGTCAAACATAGGGTGGGATGCCATGTGGGATGCTATGTGGGACATGGGATGCCATGTGGGACATGGGGTGGAATTCCATGTGGAACAAGGTGGAATGCCACGTAGGATATGTGGTGGAATGCCATGCAGGACATAGGGTGGATTGCCATGGGATGGAATGTCATGTGGGACATGGAATAATATGGGATGTCATGTGGGACATGGCGTCTCACCCCATTTCAACAAGTCATTTGCATATAAGTTAATATATGAACTGACACTTTTATACATAGTATGCTGAATCAGGGACTGTGATAGCTAGGATGAGACTTCCTGTGGAGCCTATGGGATGTCATGTGGGACATGGGGTGGGATGCCATGTGGGACATGGAATGGGATGCCATGTGGAACATGGGGTGGGATGCCATGTGGAACAGGGTAGAATGACATGTGGTGGGATGCCAGGAGTAACACAGTGTGACAGGTTGGGATGCCATGTGTGACATGAGGTAGGATGCCATGTGTAACATAGGGTAGGAGGCTATGTGGGACATAGGGTAGGAGGCCATGGGGACATGGGATGTGATGCCATGTGGGACATAAAGTAGGATGTCATTGGGACATTAGGAGGGATACCATGTGGAACATCAGGTGGGAAGCCACTGATACAGGACACAGGGAGGGATGCCATGTGGGACATAGGGAGGGATGTAATGTGGTACATATGGTTGGATTAATGTGGGACATACATGGTTGGATTAATAGCGTGGGACATGGGACATATGGTGGAATGCCATGTGGGACATATGGGATGTTAGACACTATGGTGGTGCCATGTGGGAGATATGGTGGAATGCCATGCGTGGGACATGAGGTGGGATGTCATTTGGACATGGGATGTGGGACTTAGGGTGGAATGCCATGTGGGTCATAGGATGGGATGCCCTGTGGGACATATGATGGAAAGCCATGTGGGACATAGGATGTCATGTGGGACATGGGGTGGGATGTCATGTGGAAGATTTGGTGGAATGCCATGTGGGACATAGGGAGGGATGCCATGTGGGACATAGGAAGGGATGTAATGTGGTACATATGGTTGGATTAATGTGGGACATACATGTAGGATAGGATCTATGTGGGTCATAGCGTGGGATGCCATGTGGGACATATGGTGGAATGCCATGTGGGACATATGGTGGAATGCCATGTTAGACACTGTATGGTGGTTTGTCATGTGGGAGATATGGTGGAATGCCATGTGGGACAAGGCATGGGATGTCATGTAGGACATGAGGTGGGATGTCATTTGGTACATGGGATGTGGGACTTAAGGTGGAATGCCATGTGGGTCATAGGATGGGATGCCCTGTGGGACATATGATGGAATGCTAGTGGGACATAGGATGTCATGTGGGACATGGGGTGGGATGCCATGTGGAAGATATGGTGGAATGCCATGTGAGACATGGGATGGGATGCTATGTGGGACATGGGATGTCATGTGGGACATGGGGTGGGATGCCATGTGGAAGATATGGTGGAACGCCATGTGGGACATGGGATGGGATGCCATGTGGGATGCCATGTGGGACATGGGGTGAGATGCCATGTGGTACATGGAATGCCATGTGGGACTTAGTGTGAGATGCCATTTTTATAATTGGCCGGGTCATATGATATGGGTGTCAATTTGCATGGGCATACGAACCATGACGGTATTTACCATTCTAGTTGGTTATTTTATCAATTTTGGCAGCCATTTTGTTTTCCTGGCATTTTGAATAATATACTGCTACCTAAGCAAATGGAAACATTGATTTTAATAAGCCCTGCATTATTACCTTTCCAAAAATGTTTCGGTTTCCTAATCCCCAAAAACTTCCCACGAAAAGTATAATCCCAACATGGTGAACCTGCAAATACTATTTGATCGGATTTACTGGTATGATTAGATTTACTGGTATGATCGGATTTACTGGTATGATCGGATTTACTGGTATGATCGGATTTACTGGTATGATCGGATACTGGTATAATTGGATTTACTGGTATGATCGGATTTACTGGTATGATCGGATTTACTGGTATAATTGGATACTGGTATAATTGGATTTACTGGTATGATTGGATACTGTATAATTGGATTTACTGGTATGATCGGATTTACTGGTATGATCGGATTTACTGGTATGATCAGATTTACTGATATGATCGGATACGGGTATGATCAAATCTGGTATAAACGGATTTACTGGTATGATCGGATTTACTGGTATGAATTTACTAATATGATCGGAAACTTGTATAATTGGATTTACTGGTATGATCGGATTTACTGATATGATCGGATATGGGTATAATCAAATACTGGTATAAATAGATTTACTGGTATGATCGGATTTACTGGTATAATCGAATTTACTGATTTGATTATATTTACTTGTATAATCGAATTTACTGATATGATCGGATTTACTGGTAAAGGTCAAGCAATTTTCTTGAGATAAGATTCCCTCTTGAATTAAACTGAATCTTAATATCATGTTGTATTTTTCATTTTATTTGTTATGTTCGTATGTTTTTATTTATATGGTCAATATGTGAATGTTTGATGATACTTAATGTACATTTGGAATATAATATTTATATTTTTGTATTGAGTGACATGAAGCTTATTTAATGACATTTAAATATAAGTGGTTGGTGGTTGCTACAAACTTGTTCTTCTGAACTAAATAGTTCCATATTCTGATGTAAGTCTAGTTTTTGCCAAACAACAAAACTATGTCACTATAAATCTTATATGTACACATGATTCCCTCTTAAATTAGTTATTTGCCATAAATACAATTACACCAATGTGTCTTTTCAATTCAAATTCTGTTGCTATGGAAATGAAAAATCCTCCAGGAAAATTGTGCTGTTCGTGATACACTTGTTCATTTGTTGTCTGTATTTGGAGCCTCCTTGGAAGACTATCCCTTATGGCAGGCATGAGAGAGGTTTGTTTTATATTCAGGAAAAAGTTTGAAGGGTTGATGTACCCCTTCAGAAATTTCATCTGCATGCCTATTTTAAGCTAAGCTAAATCATGCATCCGAGCCATCAGGCTCGTAGAGCCCGTGCCTATCCCTGGTTTCAATGACGTAAGCAGACATAGACGTCATGTCCCACATAGCATCCTATCCCATGTCCCCAATTAGATGCAAAAGCATACCAATTCGGGCAAAATAATTAGATTTATTCGGACCAAAAAGCTATATATATTCGGGCAAAAAAGAAAAAGGGTCATAATAAAGGTAGAATGAAGGTCTAAGGAATTGATTTTTAGGAGTGAGATTTCATGGCTTCCTTTCCATCGGAAATCTTCAATTTTTGAGAAATCATCAGTTTTTTATTAAAAGAATTCCTTTATTTACGTGAAATTTGCTTCAATTTTTAAGCAATTTCCATGAAATTTGCTTCTATTTTCACGGGCATGCCATTTCCTTTTCCTTTTTTTGGAAAATTTCTTTAATTTTCGAAAAGTTGTCTTCAATTTTTGCGATATTTGCTTCAATTTTTGCGCAATTCCCTTTTCGTGAAAAGTTACTTCAATATTCGTGCAATTTCCTCCATTTTCAGGAAATTTTCAAGAAGTGTCTATCAATTTTCGGGAAATTTCTTTGAATTTTTTTTTAACAAATAAATACATCATGAATTTTGCTTCATTTCCTTGAAATTTGGTTCAATTTTTGTGCAATTTCCTTCATTTTCGAAAAATTTGCTTCAATTTTCATGCAATTATTTCTGGAGATTTTCAGTTTTTGTAAAATATTCTTCATGTTGGTGAATATTGCTTCATTTTCATGAAATTTGCACTGTATGTCATTCCACCACTTGCATGACCCTATGCCATCACAACTGAAATCCAGATGACATCCCACCACATGCCATTCCGCCCTGTCCTACATGTCAACCCACCCTGTTTTACATGTAATTCCACCCTGTCTACTATGCCAACACATCCTGACCAACATCCCACCGCACCCTGCACTACATACAATTCCACCCTGTCCCACATGACCCCATCCTAATTCCTTCAGCTACTTTATCATCATGTCATCTTCAACCCCACATTCTGCTTATTGTTTATATTTCCCAAACCCCTAATTTATCATTCTTTAGAAGGAACCTTTAATTTGCTTCTTTATTTATGGCAAGACAAATGTTTTAATTGCTATTCATGTCAGGAATGTCAACATCATAACAAAACTAGTGCAAATGAAAATGTAAGTGCATCTTTCAAAGCTTAAGTAATTTGAAATCATATGCCCATGCTACCCTATTTTTGTCTACTCTAGTCTGATTTCAGTCATTTCTTCACAAATGATATGGAACTTTAAACTTAAATATATCCGAAATGGAATAAGATTTTTGAATGCTTTCTTCACCATTTTGTTTCTTTTGAGTTCCTTATTCATATGATATGAAGTTGCTTGACCACTGAACTATTCCTTTAAAAATGAGTACTAGCTAATTTGCTTGGGAATTAAACCTACAATGGACTAGCGTCCCATCCAGGGGGAGTCAGGGGCTTACGCAAGAAAAATGGGGATAAGTTCCTGGCCTAATGGCTCGGATGGATTTAACTGAACTAATTCTCACGTAAATGAAACAAGATATCAGAAATTTCTAGCTTTATTATACCATTTCTTAAAATTGTAAAAATCATTTAAATGGTCGAATGAGGGATTTCTTAACATTGAACTAATCCTTCAAACAATTGAATGAGAGATTTCTTACTATTAAACTAATCATTTAAATAATTGATTGAGGAATTCCTACCATTGAACTAATCCTTTAAACGGTTGAATGAGGGATTTCTTAACATTAAACTAAATATTTAAATGATTGATTGAGGAATTTCTTACCATTAAACTAATCTTTTAAATGGTTGAATGAGGGATTTCTTACCATTGAACTAATCATGTAAATGATTGAATTAGGGATTTCTTAACATTGAACTAATTGTTTAAATGGTTGAATGAGGAATTCCTTACTATTGAACTAATCATTTAAACGGTTGAATAAGGGAATTCTTACCATTGAACTAATTGTTTAAACGGTTGAATGAGGGGTTTCTTACCATTGAACTAATCCTTTAAACGGTTGAATGAGGGATTTCTTTCTATTGAACAAATCACATAAATGATTGATTGAGGGATTTCTTACCATTAGACTAATCGTTTAAATGGTTGAATGAGGTTTTTTTTTACCATTGAACTAATTACTTAAATGGTTGAATGAGAGATTTCTCACCATTGAAGTACTTGTTTAAATGGTTGAGTGAAGGATTTCTTATCATTGAAATAATTGTTTGAATGGTTGAATGTGAGGGATTTCTTACCATTGAAATAATCGTTTAAATGGTTGAATGAGGGATTTCTTACCATTGAACTTATCGTTTAAACGATTGAATGAGAGCTTTCTTACCATTTAACTAATCGTTTAAACGGTTGATTGAGGGATTATTTACCATTGAACTAATTGTTTAAATGGTTGAATGAGGGATTTCTTACCATTGAACTAATTGTTTAAACGATTGTGGGATTTCTTACCATTGAAATAATTGTTTGAATGGTTGAATGTGAGGGATTTTTAATCATTGAAATAATCGTTTAAATGGTTAAATGAGGGATTTCTTACCATTGAACTAATAGTTTAAACGATTGATTGTGGGATCTCTTACCATTGAACTATTCACTTAAATGGTTGAATGTGAGGAATTTCTTACCATTGAAATAATCGTTTAAACAGTTGAATGAGGGATTTCTTTCCATTAAACTAATCACTTAAATGGTTGAATGTGAGGAATTTTTCACCATTGAAATAATCGTTTAAACAGTTGAATGAGGGATTTCTTTCCATTGAACTAATCATTCAAATGGTTGAATGAGGAATTTCTTACCATTGAACTAATAGTTTAAACGATTGATTGTGGGATCTCTTACCATTGAACTAATCACTTAAATGGTTGAATGTGAGGAATTTCTTACCATTGGAATAATCGTTTAAACAGTTGAATTAGGGATTTCTTTCCATTGAACTAATCATTTAAATGGTTGAATGAGGAATTTCTTACCATTGAACTGAACGTTTAAATGGTTGAAGAAAGGATTTGTTACCATTGAATTAATCGTTTAAATTAGGGATTTCTTACCATTGAACTAATTGTTTGAATGGCTGAATAAGGGATTTTGTACCACTGAACTAATCATTCAATGGTTGAATGAGGGATTTCTTACCATTAAACTAATCCTTTAAACGGTTGAATGAGGGATTTCTTTCCAATGAACTAATCATTTAAATGGTTGAATGAGGAATTTTTCTTACCATTGAACTAATTGTTTAAATGGTCGAATGAGGGATTTCTATCTATCCCTTTTTTGCTAAAAACTGTCCAGGAAGAACAAAAGCCAGTGTCATTTTTCTGTACAAACCATACACACACATTAATTAAAAACTTCTATGGAGACATACTTTTTTGGGCCTTGTTGTTTACATTCCTGGGACGTGTATCACCATTAAAGAGCGTGAAGTCTGTGAAGTCTTACCAGGGATGAATCAGAGCAGAGATCAGCTTAATTTGTACCGCCTTCAATCTTTAATTATCATCCTTGGTCACTCTGTGGTCGTATTAATCAAGGATCTTTTAGAGGGTTCTATTTGGAATATGCATCTTTTGGTTTGTAAAAAGCGTTTATGTAGTTAAGACTTCTCCCTGTGGTGACATATTTTTGAGTGTGAGAGGTGCTAGGTCAGTGTGACAGAGCTATTTTCACATCATCCCCTGCCACGCGTTGAACGAACGTCAACAGGTATGATAATAATAATGATTTTGCCAGGTCTGGAACTCACGACTGTTGGTTTGAAAAAGAACCGTAATCCATAGCTAACCAACTAGGCTATTGCATGTGTTGATATCCATGGTGGGTTTATATACCATGAAATAAGAGCCAACAAATCATGTAGCAATTGGTTGAAATTTCAACCAATTTGGATCATTATTACCTTGTGTCCATATGATGATATAACTGGGAATGGAAGGTACAGTACTTCTTTCCCCCTGTGAGGTAATAACCCTTACCATTTCCATTCTTCATTTCTGGTACAGTACCTACAGTATGAAGAGGAATTTTGCTCTTTGTCATTATTGTTTCAAAGTGATATACAGTATTACTGCTTTGTGGTTCAAATGCTGATAGCATAAAGAACCTATGCAGTCATGCTGGCATGTGTATGTATGTATGTATGTATGTGTGTATACAGTATATGTATGTATATATGTGTGTGTGTGATGTATGTATGTGTGTATGTACTGTATGTGTGTGTGTCTGTGACAGCAAGCTTGTTAACATGATATCTCACGAACGATACACTGGATTCATATCATATGTGGCACACAGATAGCCCATGATCTGTAGATGTGCCCTATTGTTTTGGTGGTGATGTCATGCATACTAATGAGTATAGGCAGGGCCTAATGTATCAATCTTGAAATGCTCATATTTTAATTATCACAAGTCTGTTTTGTTTCATATTTGGTACATTTATGATGTTAGCTAGTGTGTACGTGTTCATGATATAAAAACTTTAAAAAATTATCAATATGCTTTGTGGGCGGGGTTTAATATGATCTTGCTGAACAAAGCTTAATAACATGGTATCTCAAGAATAATACATTGGGATTCATATCATATTTGGTACACAGATAGCCAATGGTCTGTAAATGTGTCCTAATGTTTTTGGTGGTGATGTCTTGCATATGAATGAGTGGGCAGGGCTTAATGTAAAAATCTTGAAATGTTTATATTTTAGAAAGCACACATCTGTTATGTTTCATATTTGGTATAATTAAGATGTTAGCTAGTGTGTACGTGTTCATGGTATAAAGACATTGTATTTAATTAACATGCATAGTGGGCGGAACTTAATATAATTTTGCTGAAAAGAGCCTGTAAACCATATCTAACAATGATAAACTGGATTCATGTCATGGTACACAGATATCACATTGTCTGTATATGTGACCTATTACATTTGGTGATAATGTCACGCATACCAATGAGTAGGCATGGCTTGATGTTAAAATCTTTAAATGCTCATAATTGAACAAGTAGCGGTACATGTCTGTTTTGATTCATACTTGGTATATTTATGTTTTTAGCTTGTGTATACATGTGTATGGTATAAAATTGTTGAATAATGGCATGATGCATATTGCTAAGTTGGGGAGGGAGAGGGGGATAAATATAAAATATAAAATTCTTGAAAAAGTGATACATTTATAGCAACCATATGTCTATTTGCATCATACTTGCATGTTACCTGTCAGTAATTGTGAGCATGCTTATGTTGTTAACAGGTTCTATCACTAATAAGTGTACCTTAATGTGAAAATGCTCACACACATGCCATATGTGGTACCCAAATATGTAGGTGGGGCTTTATGTAAAATTATTATTACAGTGATGAATGTGCAACTGTATGCATGTTTTGCATCATACAAGTGTTGTCAATAGGTTCTATTTTATTGATATGCATGGTGGGCATGGCTTATTCATATATGTTTTTTACCATATTTCATGATATACAATGCCAGTTAGTATAAAACTTGAAAATCAAGCAACAGTGAAAGAATGCTTTGGAACCACTAAACATTTTGGTTTTCTGGTTCAGTATATTTGCAGTATTTGCTGCATATTGTTGCAGTATTTAATATTGTTCAATGTTCAGCTATTTAATATTAATATAAAGGTTGTTTATAACAAAATAACTGCATTCTTCTCAAAAAAAGGATTTTTGTTCAAAGAAAAGTTTCTTTCTTTCTTGTTCTTTTCAGGTTGGAGATAAAATCCGAGTTATTCTAGATATGGAGGACAATTACTTAGCCTTTGAGAGGGGATATGAGTGTTTAGGCATTGCATTCCGTGGTCTTCCAAAAGAGAAACTCTATCCAGCAGTTTCAGCTGTGTATGGAAATACAGAGGTGACCATGGTCTATCTAGGAGAACCACTGGATGGATGATGGTACCCCTGCCTTAGGTAGTCATCTTTCATCAAGCCATGCCCTTTCTCTTTCCTTGCATACAGAAGTTGCATATTCATTACCTCATTGAATATGTGGTATATGTAAATGAGAAGTGTACCACAGGTACTTGTAAGAAATAATCTGCATATTCATAATACCTCAAAGATAGATACATTATTTATGTGAAATATGTGTGAAGTATGTCAAGAATTAGATATCGGTGTTATATATGTCGAAACCCACCATCAGTCTGAGTGTGGGAGATCTCCTAGAAGTAAGGGATGAAAGATATCCTGTACATCTTGGAGATGATAAGGGCATCATGGGTAATATTGTGAAATGGTGACCCAACAGTCTTTCTTTTCCTTTTGGTTGGATGAAATTGATCCCTTACTTCTAAGATATCTTTCAAACTGAAGTGTTAAATTCAGTCATTGTGTTTAGGGTAGAGGCTAAGGGAACATGTTTCATTGTTGTGGATTAAAGGTTGATAGTGGAGTTCCACATATTTATAATTCCTTTCTAAAATTTCACACTTCCAAGATTTAGGGGACCGAGATAGGTTTTTGGGTAAATATTTTCCATGTCAGCTGGTCAATTGTAGCTGGTCAATTGACCAAATATATAAACAGAATATTGCTGATGTCCTCCAACCCCACATTGGGGGCTGCACAGTTTGAAGATAATAATACATCAAATGATATTTATGAGGAAATTAATGGGGGAGAAGTAACCATCTGACAGAGAGATCTTTAAGGATTGAATGCTGATTTCACTTGATTGTTACTCTGATGTGCTCTGTTTGACCAAATATCAAGGTTAAGGTAATAGACTTATCTTTATTGTTAGACCTGTACTATTACATACTTTTTAAGAAGTCTAGAAATTGTGAAATGATTGAAGAAGCAGATGATAAACTTTCTGACATGAGGAGATGACAGATTTTATTGTTAGAAGGGGACAGGTTTTAACAAGTCAGTTTGTGCAATGACCTCCACATTTATCTTTAATGGAATGAAATCATCACCAGTTTTTAGGTGGTGGGATGAGTGATTTGCTTGATATTTGGGCTTAACCATGTAGAAGTTAATAGCTCTATGGGTTAGTACATGGTTCAGGAATGTCTTCTTCAAAGTTGAAATGAAGCCCAGTGTCAGAAGGGAATTTATACCCCTTTCAAAAGAACATATACAAAAAATGTGTATGCAAAATGTATTGATGTTAGTAACATATTGTGTTCCCCCTCCCCCTCCTTTGTGACACACCTGCCCCTCCACCTCCCTACAGCAACCCAATTATTGTATTAATTGCTACTGAATGGCATTTCCCTAAATGATAGAATGTGTCCAATAATTGCTCATGTATTGTCTAAGAGATTTGTTGAACAGGAATATGACATGAAGAAGCATTAAAAGTGAGTCATAGTGCAAGCAGTCTTAAAGTGTACTTGAGAGGTACTACTTTACAGTATGTCGTTATCCTTACAATTCTTTACATCCTGTAAAGGAATGCAAATCACCAAGAGACCTTTACACAAAATAATATATGATATGTTTTAGATGATTTTGATTTTTAAACACTATTCCAATACCTACCTACTGTATTATCATATTGTTTGGATTTTTTCACCCAGTTCAGGGGAAGGGGTTATATGACCCTGTGGCTACATCCATAGTTATGGATCATAGACTTTGTTATGAACGTATCAAAAATGCTGTTTAATAGAATAAGCAATTAATACAAAGATATAACTGATATTAGCAGGGACTTCTAAGTATCAGGTCCCTGATGTGAGATTGAAGAACAAACTATTGAGATTCTAAATAGTGTAATTAAAACTCTGATTTCTTATCTCTAGTTTCAAATATTTGAGAAAGAATTTTGCAACCTGTATGGGTGTACCGCAAAACTTCCAACTTCCTTAACAAGTTTTGAATCACTTTAGTGGCACAAGAGATTATTATAAAATGTTAAATCCTGAAACTTTTAGTTCTAATATTATCAAATATGTCTGGCTTGTCTGTTTTGCATTGATAAATAAGGACACATTCAGAAAGAAAAATGTGATGGTAGTGGTTACAGTAGATGACAAATTGTTGAAATGGAATTTGCTTTGGAATTCATCTGATTGACGTCATGCATACAAGCCTGCTGCCTAAAGTGAATCTGCAGGAGAAGAACAAAATTGATGTTTTCTTTCAGTCAGAAAAGAAAAATGTTTGCATTTGACATATTGATACATGTAACGATGTAATGAAGATTATATCATCAGTGATGTAGAAGCTAACTCATATCTTAAGGATAAAATGTCCATTACACTAGCCAATGTTTCTGATGTCCGAAACAAATCTCACAGGGAGAGTTCATTGACCTGATTTATCCAATAAAAAAATGTTGCTTGATTTTATTAGGATAGTAGTCAAGAGTTTCCGTGAACGGAACTGTCGCTTGTCCTGGGGCAAATTGTGAAATTCATGTGTGTTGGTAGTGCATGTAGGTGCCATTCTTATTTTCATTTTTTTTTTTTATGTTTTACCGACTTCTGTTTAATGTAAAAAACTAATTTTTGTGAAGAAGTTTTAAAAGGTCATCATAGTCTCTAAGCACAGATGAGAGATATAAACTAGAAAGCAAGTCCATTTCAATCAGATTAACGTCACAGCCATTGGTCCTGGGACTTGTGATGCAGTTGGTGACACTTTTTGGAGGATGTTGTTAATGAAAACATACATCACATATGTGAGAGGAAAAACATGGGAATATAATCAAGTGGGAGGTAGTCAGAAATAAAATAAAAATTCAGGAGATGTCTAATATCAAAGTCGTCTTCAGTTTTATAAATATGACTGTTTTAAGTGTAAGCTAAAGAGCAATTAGTCCTCATTACCCCTTATACCTACAGGTATGAGGAAAGAGCAAAAGTGCCCTGTGTCTCATCCTAAGTGAAAAACCTGTTCAAAAAGAAACTAGATGCTTAAGGAAATTTGGCTATAGTATGTCATAATTTGTGTAAAACATTTGTAAAGATTTTGTGATTTGCAACAATATTTTATTGTGATTCACTTAAAAATTACCCCCCCCCCCTCCCCCCTAACCCCCAGTGTCAAGTGTTGCCTCGGTATGTAACAATCCCCTCAATGCCCCTGATCTCCCCCTCAGTTCCAAGTGTTACCCCGGTATATAACAATTTGTATAAGACATTAGTCAGGCCTCACCTTAAGTATGCTATTCAGGCTTGAGAGTCCTTTTTATGAGAAAGAAAAATTCATTTTGGAGTAGGTTCAGTGAAGAGCCACTAGACTTATTCCCGAAGTAAGGAATCTTTTTTATGAATCTAGGTTGCGAATTCTTGGTTTGACCACACTTGAGTTGAGAAGAGTATGAGGCGATACGATTTAGGTTTTTAAGTTCCTACATGTATCTGGTAGTGATGCTTTGACTTCCTGTTATTTCTTGCATGTTTCAGCTAATCCTCATGTGACACATGGTAACAGTTTGAAGTTGACCAAAGAGTTCTCACGGATAGATATTCGGCGTTTTAGGTTTTTGCAAAAAGTTGTTAATGAGTGGAATGGTTTGCCTGAGTGGGTAGTTAGCTCCAATTCTGTTCACAATTTCAAAGTCAACATTATAAGTTCTTTACTAACTTTGGGCATCTTTGATTTTTGTTTTTTGTTGGTGGTGTTAGTTTGGGCTTTTTATGGGGTGACTAACCCTTCTTAGCCCGTAATCTTGTTATGTTATGTTATGTTAATCCCCTCAATGCTCCTGATCTCCCCCTCAATGCTCCTGATCTCCCCCCTCAGTGCTCCTGATCTCCCCCTCAGTGCTCCTGATATCCCCCCTCAGTTCCAAGTGTTGCTCAGGTATATAACAATCGCCTCAATGCTCCTGCATATTGCTACCAGTATGTACAAGTGGAAAAAATCTTTTGTATTTGAGTCGATTCTTCAAAATCCTATCTTTTGCTTCCATAGATTTTGGAAGTAAAAGAATAAATATTGCCACAATATCTTACTGAGTGAGTTGTTCCTACTTTTGTTGCAATAACTGATAAAGTTCAGTTTGCGAGGTATGCCAATGTCTGATTGAGTGTTACATCGTTCATTCAATTAAGGGCATCTGAATCTATCTCCCGTCTCTTTGATGTATAGAAACTAGGTTTAATTGCAACCCCGTAATAGCTGACTAATTGGAAAGTAATTAAAAGTGATTCCCGTGAAAACACCAAAGCCATCTCGTGAAGTAATTCAGCATCTTTATGTTGAGATGATCCAGTCAATATTATTCCACTGTTGAGATGATTTAAAGCTACATGTAGCAGATACCTTTCTGGTTTTACCATTTCCAGTGTGTACTTTCCTGTACTGTGTTTACATATGCTTTCATGAAAGCTTAATCAGAACAGTTGTAATGTGAGCCTCAATGTGGAGGATATATATAATGGCATTAAGTGTGATGTATTGTGGGTAATGGCAAACAAGTTGAACTTCAATGCAAGGATCTAATGTTATCTTAGTGGTCTGCTTTGCATGACAGGAGTGACAAACTGAAGTGAAGAACCTGTGATATATTGTTCCATTCCAGGGATATTGATTTCTTCCAAGTCAGTATCTCAAAATTGTCTGAATACTCAGTAAAATGTTTTTCCACCTAAATTGATTTCATTGGTGGGACCAGGGGAATACAATATACTGTGTGTGTGTATATATATATATATATATATATATATATATATATATATATATATATATATATATATATATATATATATATATATATATATATATATATATATATATATATATATATATATATATATATATATATATATATATATATATATATATATATATATATATATATATATATATATATATATATATATATATATATATATATATATATATATATATATATATATATATATATATATGTATGTATGTATGTATGTATGTATGTATGTATGTATGTATGTATGTATGTATGTATGTATGTATATGTATATATATATATATATATATATATATATATATATATATATATAGATATATATATATATATATGTATATATATATATAGATATATATATATATATATATAATAATAATAATAATAATACATTTTTATATAGAGATATATACCAATATATCTCAATATATACATAAACAAATATAAGATGAGAAAACCTTAAGATACAAACAGTAAGAGAACAAGAAACCATACTTAAAAAGATACAAGCAGGATAAAGTTACAAGTTCCAATGAGGGGAACTCATGAAAAGGTGTGTTTTCAATACACTCTTAAAAATATCTAAAGTAGGGGCATTTCTGATGTAGATCGGAGAATGTTCCAGAGTTTGGGGCTGCATATTGAAAAGAACGTTCACCGTAAGTCTTGGTGTTAATTTTTGGCGGCTTTAGGAGAATAGCACTGTTAGATCTGAGTGAGCGAGTTGGTAATTGTAAAGTGAGTAAGTTGGAAATATAATTTGGAGCAAGACCATGGATGGCTTTGTATGTGAGGGTGAGAAGCTTGTAGTTTATTCTTTCACATATAGGAAGCCAATGAAGTTGGTGGAGGATGGGTTTAATGTGAGATTTCTTACTTGTGAGAGTAACTAATCTGGCAGCAGTGTTTTGAATGCGCTGAAGCTTTGAGATTTGTTGAGAAGGAAGTCCAAATAAGATACTGTTGCAACAATCAAGTCTGGATGATACAAATGCGTGAATAAGTGTCTCAGTTGACTTTTGATCAAGATATTTACAATTTGGCTGATTTTTCTGATGGCAAGTGAAGCGGAGCGGCATATATTATTTACATGTGGCAGCAGTGTAAGCTTATCATCAAAAATAACACCTAGGTCTTTAACACAGGAAACAGGAGATATACATGAATTACCAATCATAACAGAGGAAACTGGAGTAGTGCTTAGAAAACGTGTGAAATATGAATTACTTCAGTTTTACTATCATTAAGAATTAGTTTGTTGTCAGCACACCATGTCTTGATTTCCTCTACACACGATTCAAGTTTTGCAATACTCTGGTCTTTTTCGTTTCTATTCATTGACACATAAACCTGTGTATCATCTGCATAAATCATCCCATGCAGGCCATGAGATGTGATAATACTTTCCATAGGGGAAGTATAGTATGTAAAAACAGGTGGTCCGATTACTGATCCTTGAGGCACTCCATAGACGAGATGCCGAGGCGAAGAGTTTTTATCTTTAATGCTTACAACCTGCGGCGGTTTGCAAAATATGATTTCATCCAATTGAGAGTGATTCCATCCAAACCGTACACAGTATGCAGCCTATTAAACAGAATTTGATGGTCAATAGTGTCAAATGCTGCACTAAGGTCGAGGAGGACAAGGAGTGACTCTTTGTGGTCATCAGTAGCAAGGAGAAGATCATTGTAAATGCGTAACAGGGCAGTTTCTGTAGAGTGATTCTTGCGGTAGGCAGATTGGAGGAGTTTTGTAGTGAGTTGGCACACAAGTAGTCTTGTAGTTGCAAAGAAACAGCCTTTTCTATCAATTTTGCAAGAAATTTTAAGTTGGAAATGGGACGATAGTTTTGAAAAACTTCTGTGTCCAGGGACGGTTTTTTGATGGTAGGAGTGACGATGGCAGATTTCAAGGTTGATGGGAAAGTGCAGAACTCAGTGACATGTTTACAATCTTTGACAAAACTGGCAATAGCTCGTCAAGATATATATATATATATATATATATATATACATATATATATACATATATATATATATATATATATATATATATATATATATATATATATATATACATATATATATATTTATGTAGAGATTGTAATAACATAAATCGTAATAATAAAAAATGGACATATAATTAGAAACATATTTTATCAGTAAATGTGTATCACAGCCAAAACAGATGAATCATTTCGATGGTATGGGCAGGATTTGCCCTAATGCCAAGAAGCCCTTTGAAATAACAGTTTGGACATATTTCCATTGAGCTGCCATCTTAATCAGATTTTGTTTCATTTTCAAGCTTATATATAATAGACCTCCTCAATCTCTTTTGATTCCAAGTATTAAGTATGTATATGTTGTGAATCTTATACAACCTTATGGTCAAAAATTTATTTGAAAATCTTTGGTTTTGTTATATCACAAGATGATCAAATTTATTTTGCTTTGATTCCGTTCCAAAGAAGCAATTCTTGATTCTTTACAAAATGATAGTATAATGCACAATAAGATTACTTTAGTTTGCATAGTGTGATCATAGAGTAAATTATTATATATTTAATCTAGTTGTATTGTATTGCATTGCTATGTTGTTATTGATGTTTAAATTATATATAAGAAATATGTGCAAACAGTAAGAGGTCAAAGTTCATCTCAGGGAAGTAATTGTTACGTACGCAACCCTCTTATTCTCTCATTCCTTGTAGTTTATTGCTTATTTGTTGCCTTTTTTACCTTTTTTTGATCACCAAAATCATGTTGATTGGTTGGTTATGTTCCAAGTATGTATTCTTAGAATTCCTAAATAGGAGTGTAATCAGTATTTTTTGACACTTTGTTTTAGTTTATTTAAAATCAGTCGATTCCATTTTTAAGGTGCATCCCCCAGAGGAACGGAGGTGGCTTGCTACAGAGGTTAGCATTGAAGGAGGGTATGAAACCTCTGGGAATGAGATGGCAGCACATCATGGGCCTCCAATTCCGCCATTAATCCAATATCTTCAAATGCTGAAAATGCATTTCAAAACGCAATTATCATTTTGCCTGTCACTCATTGTACAGATGAAATTCATTTTCCCCTGAAATTCACTGATGGATGTAAACATCAGCAGAATCACTGATGGGTGCAAACATTAGCAGAATCACTGATAGGTGCAAACAGCAGAATCCCATGTATATAATTTCATGCTCAGAATCTACCTACATTGTCTAAACCTCACAATACATTTTGTGTCTTAAGCCTGACAAAATCTAAAATTTGTTGGGGTCTATATTGTTCACAATAGAAACCACAATCAAGCAATTAGCATTTACACCAGGGATTTCCACACACTTCACCTCACTTTCCATGGTCATAATCTGACATTGATAGTAAACAAATTTCACTGCAGCTGCACTGACATTCACACTCAACACAAGGACAAAAGTATTCCCCTTTGGTCAATGTGTCTGGCTTGAAGTAATAATTTACAAATAGGATGGTATTTAATAGTGAAGGTTTTGTTTGTTTATTGATGAGTGATTTAAGTGATGTTTTTGTTCAATCTTGTAGGCTTTGAGAATTTTGGACTGAAAATCCATTGCAACAGATTTTTATCATGTAGTACATTAACTTGTAAAAATACTCAGTAACAACTGCTTAGAGATAGATACTCTTTGATGCTAAGCACACAATCCACACATTTTGTTGGAGATGAATCAGCTTTGAAACATGAATGACTTGCTGGAACATGTTATGTGCATTCCTAACAGCACCTCCATGTCCATTGGTCGTCAAATGTAATCGATTCTCTTGTGACTGGCTGAATATCATTTTGCATTTTTTATTTTCATAACTATTATCCATCCATGTTGACTCAACATCGCAAGAACCTTTCAAATATTTATTTGCAAACATTGCATGTATCTTTGTGATATATCCAGCACAAAAACACTAGCCAGTGGATTGCTAGCTGCGGCAACCATTTATAATGTAATCAGATCCACTCAGAGGTATAACATGCGGTGGCTTCTTATTTTGTCATGCTGTATCATGCACAAAGTTGGATCTCTTAATATTTCTTTTTCAATGATCAACGATGATTGATTGAAATGACTTCTTTTTGAAGAATATGTCTGGTTTGATTTCATTGGATATGAATGAAAACAAGAAGTGAAATGTAGCAGTGCTTGTGCATCAGTGAAACGTAGCGTTGCTTGTGCATCAGTGAAGCATAGCGGTGCTTGTGCATCAGTAAAATGTAGCATTGCTTGTGCATCAGTGAAGCATAGCGGTGCTTGTGCATCAGTAAAACGTAGCAGTGTTTGTGCATCAGTGAAACTGGGCTATCTCAGCCACTTTTAATACATTAAAAGTATGATTACTTTTACTTAAAAAGCTGTCCAGAAGATTTTCTTATTAATGAATTTCACATTTGTAAAAATGTGCAAGAATGCCAACAATGGGAAATATTTTTAATCTTTTAAGATATTTTAGAAGATATGTGTAATTTCAAAGACTCTTTTATACTGTGTAGAAAGTCACCTTAAGATGCCATGGGTTAATCATAAATGTGATGATATACCGTCATTTGTTAGGAATCAAAGACTAGTTTATGCTAGTGATGATTATTTTCGTCCTATCAGATGAATTTTAATCCATTAAAAGGTGATTTAACCTCCCATTGACAATGAAGTTACCCCTATGTACCTTTGATATTTATTACCAATACTTTCTCTGACAAGTACCCTCTCAATATTATATTCCATATTGATATACCTCCCTTGTACAACCTTAAGATTTGTGGTGCATATTAATAAACCCTTCTTAAGATTTCTCTAAGATAAATAGTCAATATTGATTAATCATTTTATAGCAATGACTGCATGATGAATGAATGCAGAGTTTACAAATCGTCAGACAACAATGTAATGTTGTCAACTGAACAGTCACAGGACAGGAGATGCTCTGAATTAAACAACCAAAATGTTTCGTACATTAGGAACATTTTGTGGCATGGAGGCTGCCATTACTTCCCACAACCACTTGCTGTCTTAATGGTTAAACCTCATGTATTTCAAAATTGAAGTATGTCCAAAAAGAAACTTTACAGCAGAAAGCTTGATGATGTGCCATCATTTGCACTATCTTACTATCTTATGAATGAAGCTTGATGATGTGCTATCATTTTATACTATCTTTCCATGTTATGAATGAAGTTTGATGATGTGCCGTCATTTACACTATCTTTCCATCTTATAAATGAAGTTTGATGATGTGCCATCATTTACACTATCTTTCCATCTTATAAATGAAGTTTGATGATGTACCATCATTTATACTATCTTTCCATCTTATGAATGAAGTGTGATGATGTGCCATCATTTACACTATCTTTCCATGTTATGAATGAAGTTTGATGATATGCCATTATTTACACTATCTTTCCATCTTATGAATGAAGTGTGGTGATGTGTTATCATTTACACTATCTTTCCATGTTATGAATAAAGTTTGATGATGTGCCATCATTTACACTATCTTTCCATCTTATGAATGAAGCTTGATGATGTGCCATCATTTACACTATCTTTCCATCTTATGAATGAAGTTTGATGATGTGCCATCATTTGCACTATCTTTCCATCTTATAAATGAAGCTTGATGATGTGCCATCATTTACACTATCTTTCCATCTTATGAATGAAGCTTGATGATGTGCCATCATTTACACTATCTTTCCATCTTATGAATGAAGTGTGATGATGTGCCATCATTTACACTATCTTTCCATCTTATAAATGAAGTTTGATGATGTGCCATCATTTACACTATCTTACCATTTTATGAATGAAGTTTGATGACGTGCCATCATTTACACTATCTTTCCATCTTATGAATGAAGCTTGATGATGTGTTATCATTTACAATATCTTTCCATCTTATGAATGAAGTTTGATGATGTGCCATCATTTACACTATCTAACCATCTTATGAATGAAGCTTGATGATGTGCCATCATTTACACTATCTTTCCATCTTATGAATGAAGCTTGATGATGTGCCATCATTTACACTATCTAACCATCTTATGAATGAAGCTTGATGATGTGCCATCATTTACACTATCTTTCCATCTTATGAATGAAGTTTGATGATGTGCCATCATTTACACTATCTAACCATCTTATGAATGAAGCTGATGATGTGCCATCATTTACACTATCTTTCCATCTTATGAATGAAGCTTGATGATGTGCCATCATTTACACTATCTAACCATCTTATGAATGAAGCTTGATGATGTGCCATCATTTACACTATCTTTCCATCTTATGAATGAAGCTTGATGATGTGCCATCATTTACACTATCTTTCCATCTTATGAATGAAGTTTGATGATGTGCCATCATTTACACTATCTTTCCATCTTATGAATAAAGTTTGATGATGTGCCATCATTTACACTATCTTTCCATCTTATGAATGAAGCTTGATGATGTGCCATCATTTACACTATCTTTCCATCTTATGAATGAAGTGTGATGATGTGCCATCATTTACACTATCTTTCCATCTTATAAATGAAGTTTGATGATGTGCCATCATTTACACTATCTTACCATTTATGAATGAAGTTTGATGACGTGCCATCATTTACACTATCTTTCCATCTTATGAATGAAGCTTGATGATGTGTTATCATTTACAATATCTTACCATTTTATGAATGAAGTTTGATGATGTGCCATCATTTACACTATCTAACCATCTTATGAATGAAGCTTGATGATGTGCCATCATTTACACTATCTTTCCATCTTATGAATGAAGCTTGATGATGTGCCATCATTTACACTATCTAACCATCTTATGAATGAAGCTTGATGATGTGCCATCATTTACACTATCTTTCCATCTTATGAATGAAGTTTGATGATGTGCCATCATTTACACTATCTAACCATCTTATGAATGAAGCTTGATGATGTGCCATCATTTACACTATCTTTCCATCTTATGAATGAAGCTTGATGATGTGCCATCATTTACACTATCTAACCATCTTATGAATGAAGCTTGATGATGTGCCATCATTTACACTATCTTTCCATCTTATGAATGAAGCTTGATGATGTGCCATCATTTACACTATCTTTCCATCTTATGAATGAAGTTTGATGATGTGCCATCATTTACACTATCTTTCCATCTTATGAATAAAGTTTGATGATGTGCCATCATTTACACTATCTTTCCATCTTATGAATGAAGCTTGATGATGTGCCATCATTTACACTATCTTTCCATCTTATGAATGAAGTTTGATGATGTGCCATCATTTGCACTATCTTTCCATCTTATAAATGAAGCTTGATGATGTGCCATCATTTACACTATCTTTCCATCTTTTGAATGAAGCTTGATGATGTGCCATCATTTACACTATATTTGCATCTTATGAATGAAATGTGATGATGTGCCATCATTTATAGTATCTTTCCATCTAATGAATGAAGCTTGATTATGTGCCATCATTTATAGTATCTACTATTTTTCCATCTTATGAATGAAGCTTGATGATGTGCCATTATTTATAGTATCTTTTCATGCAATGATGACATCAGAGACTCACATGTTTGTATAAATATTGTTCTCCCCTCCAGTATGAAAAAATATTGTTTTTGTGATTTTGTTTTTCTTATTGGTAGCTACTCAGTAAAATCTTTCTCCATTTACTTCACTTTTTTTTTTGGGGGGGGGGGGTGGCGGATAATACTTTAAAGAGAAAAATAGGGCTATTAAGAAGCGATGAAATTCATTAATATTCAAAAGGCAACCTTTGAAAGGGATGTAATATTATTCTAGGTGAGCATTGTGCCCTTTATGCTTTTCCTTATGCATTCTTTTGCTTCCCTGCCCTCCCCATTCTACCACATCCATTTGTCCCTCCGTCATTTGTACCTCCCTCATTTATCCCTTCCCCAATTTTTCATACCTCATTTGTCCCTTCCCCTCATTTTCCCCTCATTTTTTCCCTACCTTACTTTCCCCTCCCTCATTTGTCCCTTCCCTAATTTTCCCCTCACTCATTTTCTCCCTCATTTGTCCCTTCTCCCATTTGTCCCCTCCTCATTTTCCCTCATTTGTACCCTCCATCATTTGTCCCCTCCCTCATTTATCACTTCTCCAATTTTCCTCTCCGTTATTTGTTCCTGGCCCTAATTGCCCCCTCATTTTCCTCATGTGTCCCCTCTCTGATTAGTTTCCTTCCTTATTTGTCATCTCCTTCATATGTCCCTTTCCCATTTGTCCCCTCCCCCATTTCCCCCATCCATGGTCACCTTAATAAAGAATATAAAAATGTATATGTATCATACAACATGGTAAGAAACTGATTTGATTTCTTGGAGGAAAGAATGATTTAGATCCAGAGCAGCCTATTTGGTATGCCTTCTGTTTAGTCATGAATATATAAACCCCTTCTAATGCTGTTTCTCCTAGTGAATCATCAAGTGTGTGTGTGGATAATGTATTCAGGGATAGCGATTAATTGTATCATAAACTTATTTATAAAAGTGTCAATTTGGAATGAGTAGAAGAAAAGCTTTTCTTTGTTGTAGGATTGAAAAGTTGTTGGATTTTTCTTGTGAAATTTGGAAAAACAAATTCTTCTCAATATCTGGACGATCTAATGAAAATAATTTGTGATACCTCTTTAATATGCTGTTTTCTATTTGATATCATTCAAAGCCCTTTTCGTGCGTGTTATTTTTTTGCAGATTCATATAAAATGTTAAATATTAATATCTTTACAAAGAAGCTCATATCTGAGTGCTATATCATGTATTTTGAACTAAAAAATATTTAACAATGTTTTTGTTGTTATGTGTTTCAAATTTATTTAGAATGTTTTAAAGTATAATATTGTTATATATCCAATTTTGATTATGATAGTACATACTATTGCTACTTAGTCATGCAGCATGTTGGGAGGAATACATAGTGTGAATCATATTTTGTATTGTGCCAAATGCAAACCACATAAATATGAATCAGTAGTAAATGAAATAAATTACAGGATTTGAATTATAAGGGGGACGGCTAGCCTTTGTGATATATATTTTAATGGGATAGGGCTAGCCTTTATGATATATATGCTAATGGGCAGGGCTAGCCTTTGTGATAGAGGCTAATTTTTTGTATCAAAACTTTGCTAGTAGAGACAGGTTGAATTTTTTTCTCACAGCTATGATTGCTCTGGCCATATTGCCCACACTGGACACCACCAAATCAAACAAATTGTATCCTCCCCCGCCCTCCCCCTCCTCGGCCACTCTTGTGATTCAAAATACTTGTAATATATGCCATCCAATACAACATATTGTAGTATTGTATTCGGTGCAATGTAGAATGTAAGAAATAATAAGGTAGAGGCACTGACAATGATAAACAATCATTATGCGTAAATTTTATGCAGTGCTTCGTCAACCAAGCGTTTCAGTCCACATTTCTTCAAGTTGAGCGTGATACGGGTATCTGATTCCAGTATTTCCCATTAGGCAAACACTGCACACTCATTACATCAAGACTGATGCTAGGAGACAAGGGAAGACATTTTAAGTAATCGGCTTTACTCTGTGCTGATATGTAAGGGTAGAAAATAGTTATGTTCAGTTGGCCACTGTAATGTATGTAAATGATACTATGGAGTGTAACTTTGGTGTCAGCACAATCATGGGCTAATCCAAGTTAGGTGAAAGCATAATGTTCTTCGTCATGGAACCACAGTCACTTACCCCAATTCATTTCTTCGTCATGGAACCACAGTCACTTACCCCAATTCATTTCTTCAGAAAAATGTAGAATTATACCAATAGTAAGTAAAATGTCAGCAAAAGTTGTGTATTTTACTAAATTTCAGTCTAAAAAATGAATCTAAATGAGCCAAGCATTGAATTCTTAAAAGATGATCAAGTGAAATACGTAGATTTGATGTCAATTGCATCAACATCTTTTAATATATTGAAAAAGGTATGATGGCAGTATTTCAAATTTGAAATGTTGTTAATGTAGAATAGATAGATTTTTGGGGGGCAACCCCAAATTACGTTCAAGGAAATTCACAACAAAGATATTAAGGTGGAAAAATTCTGAAAGTATACTAGGTATTTCTCCCCTTCAGGAATGAGAAGAAGAAACTATTAGTTGTGCGCAGTAAAACTTTATTGATATTGAGGTGGAGAAGAGGGGGTTATTATTGATTAATATATCAGTTCATAATATATCAGCTCATATTGGTCAGACTTTATAGGACAAGATTATCACAAAACAATAGAGGAATATCCTATTTATGTTCTTGTACTTATGACAGAGCCCATTTATTACTATTGAGTATATTTCTTTTATATGTTTAAATGTTTATGTTGTTTTCTTTTTTAAGCAAAACCTACTTAGAAATAATATATTTACTTATATTGCATATGTTTTGAACTTAGTTCAATGGAAGAGAATAACTTGTTCACATCAAAACAAAAAGTATTAATAAATATTTAGATTTTGTACAAATCATTGCTTTTGTTTTTGGATTTCTTTAACAATGGTTGCATTGTTTTATGTTATTGGTGATATCTAAAAATTAAATTCTTACCATGAAGACCCTAACTTTGGTTTCCTTGGTGTACAGTGAGTGGATGAGATCCCATGATTTCCCTGGACAAGATGCCAGTCCATTGCAAATTAATTTCGTAGCAGTGTTGGTCTGAGTGGACTGGAGCAAATTAAGCGTCTTGCTCAAGGACACAATGCACGATGGTTAATACTAAGACATGATAGTCCATCTTTGAGAAAGGAATGAGGACAAAGATAATACTATTTAAATCTATTAGTTCAGTCCTGGGTTTGTTGATGAGGTTGAATGACACAGATACTATTACTTGTATCTATTAGCTCAGTCCTGGGTTTGTTGTCAGGGTTGGATGACACATTTAATACTACTTGTATCTATTAGTTCAGTCCTGGGTTTGTTGATGGGGTTGGAGCCTGGAGGACACAGATAATATTACTTGTATCTATTAGTTCAGTTCTGGGTTGATGGGGTTGGAGGACACAGATAATACTACTTTAATCTATTAGTTTAGTCCTGGGTTTGTTAATGGGGTTGGGGGCAGATAATACTACTTGTTTGTATCTATTAGTTCAGTCCTGGATTTGTTGATGGGGTTGGAGGACAGATAATACTACTTGTTTGTATCTATTAGTTCAGTCCTGGGCTTGTTGGTGAGGTTGGAGGACAGATAATACTACTTGTATTTTTATTAGCACAGTCCTGGGTTTGTTGATGGGGTTGGAGGACAGATAATACTACTTGTTTGTATCTATTAGTTCAGTCCTGGGCTTGTTGGTGAGGTTGGAGGACAGATAATACTACTTGTATTTTTATTAGCACAGTCCTGGGTTTGTTGATGGGGTTGGAGGACACAGATTATACTATTTGAATCTATTAGTTCAGTCCTGGGTTTGTTGATGGGGTTGGAGGACACAGATAATACTATTTGAATCTATTAGTTCAGTCCTGGTTTTGTTGATGGGGTTGGATGACACAGACAATACTACTTGTATCTTTTAGTTCAAGCCTGGGTTTGTTGTGGGGTTCGAGGACACATAATACTACTTGTATCTATTAGTTCAGTCCTGGATTTGTTGGTGGGGTTGGAGGACACAGATAATATTACTTGTATCTATTAGTTCAGTCCTAGCTTTGTTAATGGGTTGGAGGACACAGATTAATACTATTTGAATCTATTAGTTCAGTTCTGGGTTTGTTGATGGGTTGGAGGACACAGATAATACTACTTGTATATATTAGTTCAGTCCTGGGCTTGTTGGTGAGGTTATATATTAGTTCAGTCCTGCATTTGTTGATGGGGTTGGAGGACACAGATAATACTCCTTGTAACTATTAAGCTCAGTCCTGGGTTTGTTGATGGGGTTGGAGGACACAGATAATACTATTTGAATCTATTAGTTCAGTTCTGGGTTTGTTGATGGGGTTGGAGGACACAGATAATACTATTTTAAATCAATTAATTTAGTCTTGGCTTTGTTGATGGGGTTGGAGGACACAGATAATACTATTTGAATCTATTAGTTCAGTTCTGGGTTTGTTGATGGGTTGGAGGACACAGATAATACTACTTGTATCTATTAGTTCAGTCCTGCATTTGTTGATGGGGTTGGAGGACACAGATAATACTCCTTGTAACTATTAAGCTCAGTCCTGGGTTTGTTGATGGGGTTGGAGGACACAGATAATACTATTTGAATCTATTAGTTCAGTTCTGGGTTTGTTGATGGGGTTGGAGGACACAGATAATACTATTTTAAATCAATTAATTTAGTCTTGGCTTTGTTGATGGGGTTGGAGGACACAGATAATACTATTTGAATCTATTAGTTCAGTCCTGGGTTTGTTGATAAGGTTGGAGCCTGGATTAAACATGGGTTGATTAATACTTCAAGTAAAACTTTATGTAAGCTGCTCTTGGATTTCATTGCAAGAATTTTCTGTTATGTAACACGGGGACACCTAGCATATGGGTGAAAAGGACTTAAAATGAGGGTACTTTCTTTGACAAAAAATATCATCCAGAACCCTAAACAACTGGTTTGTGTGATGTATATTTACTTGTATTTCTAGAGTTCTTGTCTCTTGACGCCCCCACAACTTAGCCAAAGACACGCCCCACAACCTAGCCAAAGACACGCCCCACAACCTAGCCAAAGACACGCCCCACAACCTAGCCAAAGACATGCCCCACAACCTAGGCAAAGACACGCCCCACAACCTAACCAAAGACATGCCCCCACAACCTAGGCAAAGACACTGCAACAGTGCCCTCTTGACAGCCCAGATTACTAATAATTAATGAAAAGATAGCAGTTAATATCTCAAATGATTTTCTCTGTCCACACCAACTGTAATGTAATGATTAAATGGTATATAGATAATGACTTTAACCTTCAAGAAAACAGCCTCCAAATTTTGGGATTAGTTTTCCTGACCTGCAAATTTAGATCATTTCATTTGATACTAAAGCAATGTATCAGCAAATGAATTATCTTCAAATTATTCCTTTCCTGCCACTTGATTCAAATGTTTTTGCACTACATTAAATTTGCCAATGTGTAGGTATAGAATAGTTGAAATGATAAATCTGAGCTTGGTGGATTAAGGATGATCTGAGGATTTGTAATAGTGTTAAGAACTGCAGGAAAGGAAATTTATGTATCTGCTTTTTGGAAGAAAACTTGCAAGATATGCATTCAAATGGGTTAAAAGCAGAACGTCTTTAGAATCAACCTTTCACTAGGAGATTACTGGATTTTTGTTTTTGGAGGCCAACCATGAGCTGCGAGAGGTATTTTTGATGCGGGGTAGCCGAAAGTATGTCGCCGTAAGGCGTCATTGCTTTGCGCAAAGCGCTACGGCGTGTGTTTCAGGAACCCGCCCTGCCTAAGGGCCCCTGATGGGGTCCAGGGGTAAAGCCCGGTGGGGCTCCAAGGGCGAAGTCCCTGGAAGTTCTGAGAAATTACAAATTTTAGAGATATGAAATGCGTTAAAATTGCAGCCGAATCGCGTGGTGTGTTTTCAAGGAGCGAAGTTCCAGAAAGCTACGGGACCTGAAGGGAATTAGGCTTTGGCGTAAGCTAGGATTTATTATTATTATTATTATTATTATTATTATTATTATTATTATTATTATTATTATTATTATTATTATTATTATTATTATTATTATTATTATTATTATTATTATTATTATTATTATTATTATTATTATTATTATTATTATATTATTATTATTATCATTTATTATCATTATTATTATTATTTTTATTATTATTATTATTATTATTATTATTATTATTATTATTATTATTATTATTATTATTATTATTATTATTATTATTATTATTATTATTATTATTATTATTATTATTATTATTATAATTATTGTTATTATTATCATTATTATTATTATTAGTATTATTATTATTATTATTAATTGTATTATTATGATTAATATTATTATTATTATTATAAATATTAGTAGTAGTAGTAGTAGTAGTAGTAGTAGTAGTAGTAGTAGTAGTAGTAGTAGTAGTAGTATTTATTCATTGTATTTATATTATAGTATATAGTAGTAGTATATATTTATTATATTATATATTATATATATATATATATATATATATATATATATATATATATATATCTGGGTTTTTAAATATTTTTTCAATTATTATTTTTTTTATTATTTTATTATTGTTATAATTATTTTAATTTATTTATTTGGGGGGGGAAGTAACTGAGTAACTGTTTGTGTGATATGTGTCACACAGTCTGAAGGTTGTGCATTATATACCGTAAAGAGTTTGTAAAAGCTTTTGGGTTTTATATGCTGAATTGCTCATTGAAATTTGTCAACAACTAGTAAAACCACCAGCATGACCAGGGAGGGCAGGCATGGTGACGTTGCGGGTAATGGGTTTATAATTTAATAGGATATTCAGCGATGGTCAGAGAGATTTATGTCAGTGGAGAAAAAGGTTGAAGGAGTCGAACAGAGTGTAGAAGTTAGATATAGGGTGGAGAAGGTAAGACAACTTAGGTATATTGTATCAGCAGGTATATATAGTTTTGGAAGGATATGATTTTATTTTAATAATTTTTTCTGGGGAGTTCTTGCGGAAGAGTTCGGCTATGGAATTAACAGGAGTGGGGAAGCTCTGGGGTGGGCAAAGAGTGGATAGTCTATGAAGATGTGTTTTACAGTTGTGGGCCTGTGATAATCAATTGCAGAGGGTGGGAGGAGTCTATACAGTGGTGAGAATGAGTTAGGTGGGTTGCGTACTCGGGAGTGGGTAAAGTATACAGACATGGTCTTTATGGGAGAGGTTGTAGGGATGTCAGGAATGGACGTCTAGATGTACGCCTGGCTGGATGTTGCAGAGTTGGCTATACATCCCAATTTAATTGTCAGCTGTGACGAAGATGTAAAAATAATAAGCGGTTTGATATCAGCAAGTGTTTTGTGAAAAAGAGGGGAGGCTGAGGCATGGTTTATGCAGCCGAGTTTAATATGTCATATTAATTTTGTGCTACTCGTAAGATGGCTTTGGCTTCTGCTGAAGGTGGCATGGAGCTATTTATTGCACTATTGAAACTTACCAAGTCAGGGGTCCTTTTTGTAACAAAAAGCGGAAGAATTAGTTCCCCATGAAACTTTTTTTTTTTTTGAAGCATAGCTCGTCAAGTTTGGTCAAACTTATAGTCAAGGGATCCATTCTCTACCATTACTGAATTTTCAGCTTCCTATTGAAAATAATTTGATTAGCCTTTTCTCTGGACGTTCACATTTTGGACTTGCAGAGTAATACCCAATTAGTCTTATGCTACCTGCTTCTGAGAAATCTTTGGAACCTATCACCCTACCAGGCCTTCGCACATGAACCCTACAATTTTGCACGAATTTTCTATTTTAGGGAAAATTTCTTCACTGCCTAACCCAAATGCTTATGCGCGTAGATTTTAAAGTCATGATTTTAAATCATCTTCCTTTTACAATTAAATTTAGAAAATTTAGGTTGATTTTCAAAAATCATAGCTTCGAGGGATACACCCCTTTATTCCAATGCCCCGCCTATGAATCTGTCAGGAGCTCTTAAACAGGACCACGATGTTCAAATGAATTATTTACCTCTTCCATCTGGTATCAATAGCTTGAAGGATGCAAGGGTATTGACAAATGAAAATCATTTGTCATCTGTCATCAAAGAATTTTCTGGTATTTTGCTTTTAGATCAATGATACATCCAAAAACATCTTCAGAGACACAGGAAAAAGACGGAACACAAACTATTTCACATGTATTATTAATCTTTTTATCAGATCAATCTCCAGGTTAAACATATCCACACAGGATGACAATACTACATTAAGATAATAAAATGACAATCATTACAACATATTTTTAGATACGCAGTTTAGAAAAGCAGTAGTAGTGAAGGTGACTCGGTGTCACCTCCCACCACCCTTTACAAACCTGGATTAATCATAAAACAATTTGCACTATTGGAAACAAAGGTCATTAGTTAATACATGTATAAGTGATCAAGAAAAAAAGTGAAGTGATAATTTAAAATTGAAAGTTGCACGTTGGTGGCTTTCCTATGAAACTGGCTTTCGCCATTGATACAATCTATATCCCCTTCCATGTGAAACCCATCCCTACATTCAACCCCCTTCTCCCCCTTCCCCATCCCATGTCACCAATCATCATAGTGTTTATTGGACAACAATTGTTATGGAACTTTGTGCTCTTTATGGGTACAAACCTTTTGCACATAAACATCTTTAACATTTTAATTAGAAAAACGTTTCTTATCCTCAGATTTCTAAAGAAAAATATTAATGACAATATGTATCAACATGATCATTATTATATATGCTTACAATCTTTTCATCTATACAAATCTGTCAATACATAATTTACGAACTGCTAGTTGCAGTGGCATGGCTATGGGGTGGGAGTGGGGTGTATACCACATCCTCTACTTATCACAATATTGGTCACAAACCTAATATGTGTTTTATAGTTAAATCATTAAGAAAATCTTTTCAGCTGTTTTTGAAACCTTGACAATCAAATCATCGTGAGGCACAATTGAGCCAAAGAAAGGGGTAATTTCCTCTTTGTTTGGGGGGATGGGTGTCTTTCTCCACCCCAGAACCCCTTCTATTTTCTAGTTCTCATACTCCCACTTATTTGTTCATGGTCAGTTGCTTTAAAGCCTCACTCACACCCTTCCCACATTTACGCTGTAGCCTGAAGGGAATTGGGATGTAAGTATTTTTATTTGAAACAAAGTATTTCTAAGTTAAAGGATTAGTTCAGTCAGTCAGTGGTTCAGCAAGTTAATTTAATATGAAAGAGGACTTTAAAAGAAACAAAATATCGGGAGCATCCAAATATCTTGTTCTGCTAAGGAGATATTTTAAACATTTGTTCTCGCTCGTCAAATAGAATCAAGATTTACCCATTGTTAATCAGATAACACCTAACAGCCTAACGGAAATAAGTTTCACAGCGTGCCCCGCCAGTCGGGCGCACGAGGTGGAGGTGTTGGACTACTCCATAAAGCTAATATTCGTTTGGAATTTCAAGACTTTAAAGCGGTAACGTTTGAAAAGATTCATTGCACTATGTCTCACGGAGATAATTCTGTCATGTTGTTGATAATTTACCGCCCCCCTGCCTGTGCGGGAAATACGAACAATCAATTCATTGACAAGTTATCTGTTTCTCTTGCAAATATGTCAGCGTCTTCAAAAGTTCTTCTTATTATGGGGGACTTTAATCTGCACCTTGATGATAAATTTTTCCAGACACTATGAAATTTGAAAACCTTATCATGTCTTTAAATTTACAATCTCTTATATCTGAGCCTATTCATGATTATGGTCATTGCCTGGACACTGTCATCACTATAACTGGCTTAACAGGAATGAATGTGGCAACGTTAGTCATATATCTCTGATCATCATTTCATCAATATGTCGATTAATATTAACAAGCCTGAAAGGTATTAAATTGACAGTAACTTCCCGTAATTTACATTGGCATTAATTCTTTTAAGCAAGACATTTCTGCATTGGATGGAAATGTACCAGAGACTGTTGTGGGTGCACTTGATCAATACAATTCTGTCTTATCTTCTGTTCTGGAGAAACATGCCCCACTGGCTACAAAAGTGGTAACTGTACGCCCTGATACTGCCTGGTATAATCCAGAAATACGGAAAGCAAAAGTTCTACGAAGAAGACTGGAACGCAAAGCGAATAAATCCGGTACTGTTACCGATCGTCAAGCGGTACAAAATCAGACAATATGTGAACAGTCTCTGTAACAATGCTAAAACAGAATACTATAAGAGAAGCATCATCGAGTCAAAATCGGACAAGAAGAAATTGTTCAATACAGCAAAATCTCTTCTTGTTGGAAAAGCGGAACCTATCTATCCATCCGACACTACACCTGAAACTCTACCTACCAATTTTGCTGAATTCTTCAAGTACAAAATTACGAAAATACATGTCAGTATTAACTGATTAAGAAGGATTTAGCGAAAGAAACCATGAAGGATTTTCAAGTTGAACGAGCTTGCAGTGATACCGCTAGATTCCACGCGTTTGCAACTGCGTCGGAAGAAGAGATACAGAAACTTGTTACCAATTCATCTACAGCATATTGCAAGAGTGATCCACTTCCTACTTAAATGGTCAAGTTATGCAGTTCTGAGTTAGTTCCAGCTATTACTAAAATAGTCAACTTATCTCTACAGAGCGATACTGTGCCTGCTGCAATGAAGGAAGCCATTGTTAAAGCATTGCTTACAAAATTAGGTTTAAATCAAGATGTATACAAAAATTATCGCCCAGTGTCTAATTTAAGCTTCATAGGCCCATATAAACTCTGCGAAAAAGTGGTGGCTTTACAACTCAACAAATACATCTCAGATCATAATCTAGCTGAAGGGTTTCAGTCAGCTTACTGTCGCTTCCATTCTACAGAAACTGCTTTTTTAGGGTGCATAATGACATCTTAGTGGATATGCACAAGAAGAAAATGACGAAGAAGAATATTAGACCTCAGCGCTGCATTCGATACTTTGGATCATAGTATTTTTCGAACCGCTTGTCGACTCGTTTTGAGATCAAGAACAGTGCATTTCTCTGGCTAAAATCCTGTACTTAGAAAACAGATCTCAACGTGTCACAGTTGATGGTCTCGACTCGGAAGCATTTTTTTTGGACATCGGTGTTCCACAAGGGTCCGTTTAGGTCCTCTGTTGTTTACCTTGTACACTGCACCCCTTACTGACATCATAAAGCGCTATTCCATTGGATATCATTTCTATGCTGATGACACTCAGCTTTACATTTTTTTTTTTATAATTCAGATATTGCTAATCAAGTTAATTGTCTGCAAAACTGTTTAAAAGACATGAAGAAGTGGATGCTTACTAACTTCCTAAAACTGAATGATGATAAAACCGAATTCATTTTGACTGGCTTTAAACTTTCCCTGACACAACTGCCATCTTTATCGTTAAATGTTAATAAAGTAACAGTAAAAAACTCATCGAAAGTGAAAAACCTTAGCACTGTTTTTGATTCAGAAATGTCCATGCATAATTTCATCACTGCAAAATGTCAAAATTCCATGTATATTTTGCTTTCTATTGCTCAAATCCGTCACTTCTTAGATATTGATACAACTAGGACTCTTATACAGGCTCTTGTAATTTCTAGGATTGATCACGCTGATAATCTTTTAATTGGTGTAAATAAGTCGTTAATTCATCGTCTACAGGTTGTTCAGAATGCTGCTGCCAGATTAATCATGAGAACTAGCTTAAAAGACCATGTTAAACCTATTCGTTTTACACTTCACTGGCTGCTAATAGAATGCCGTGTGCATTTTAAAGTTTTAGTTTTTTTGTTTTAATTGTTTACAAGGCACCGCTCCAAAGTATTTAATTGAACTCATTCAACCATACAAACCAGTACGCTCTCTTAGATCCTCCAATCAAAATCTTCTCCAAGTTCCCGTATTTCAGTAACTTATTTTAACTTTTTTAAATATCATAATTTTTTCCACCCCAGGTTTCACCTTTTAATGCATTTTAATTGCTTGATACCTTTTTTATTTCTCTTATAGTGTTTAAGATTGGTAGTTTTTACCGCTTTTTTATTAACTGTTTTATCTTATTCATGTATCTGAACTGAACGTTTAAAACTTAATTATTTCTTTTATTCGTATACTGCTGATATTGTAGCTTTTACCTATCATGGGGTTTTAGATGTTGAATCAGTCTTATTTTTGTGTCTTTTATGTATTGATAAGTAATTAACTTTTCATTTTTTCATGCTCTTGTAAAGCACTTAAAGCTATCTTGTAGAATAAGTGCTATATAAACATAATTTAATGATAATAATAATAATAATAATAATAATAATAATAATAATAATAATAATAATAATAATAATAATAATAATAATAATAATAATAATAATAATAATATTGAAGTTTCAAGTTCTGCATCAGTTGTGTATACGACTGAAATCAGACTAGTAGTGATATCAGATTCCTCAAAATATTTATGTATTCTATCACATTTCTTCCTGCAATTTGTGAGGATTAGGAAGCCAATCTTGATAAGTATTGATAAGTAATTAACTTTTCATTTTTTCATGCTCTTGTAAAGCACTTAAAGCTTTCTTGTAGAATAAGTGCTATATAAACATAATTTAATGATAATAATAATAATAATAATAATAATAATAATAATAATAATAATAATAATAATAATAATAATAATAATAATAATAATAATAATAATAATAATATTGAAGTTTCAAGTTCTGCATCAGTTGTGTATACGACTGAAATCAGACTAGTAGTGATATCAGATTCCTCAAAATATTTATGTATTCTATCACATTTCTTCCTGCAATTTGTGAGGATTAGAAGCCAATCTTGATAAGTATTGATAAGTAATTAACTTTTCATTTTTCATGCTCTTGTAAAGCACTTAAAGCTTTCTTGTAGAATAAGTGCTATATAAACATAATTTAATGATAATAATAATAATAATAATAATAATAATAATAATAATAATAATAATAATAATAATAATAATAATAATAATAATAATAATAATAATAATAATAATATTGAAGTTTCAAGTTCTGCATCAGTTGTGTATACGACTGAAATCAGACTAGTAGTGATATCAGATTCCTCAAAATATTTATGTATTCTATCACATTTCTTCCTGCAATTTGTGAGGATTAGGAAGCCAATCTTCCATAGACTTTCTACGCCAGTCATTTCTATGTAGATAAGAAGAACCTTAATGGAATAAGCTTTGGAAGTAATTTCTTCACCATTTTGTTTCTGTTAAGGTCCTCTTTCATGTAAGAGTAACTTTCTTGACCACTGAAATAATCCTTTAGCCAATGTTTAATGATTACAAATTGCTCATTATGTCAAACGAGACATACTCTATAAGTTGAAAAATAAATCTGAGAAAGGACTTAAGCAGTAAACTTAATAAGCATAAGGTTAAATTCTGCATTTGTGAATGCAATTTTTCTTAATATTAACACAACACATAGACATTTCATGAAATTATTAACATTTACAGTGGCTGAGTTTGCTTTCAGAGGTCAAATATGAAATAGGTGATGATGGGGTGGTTAAGCCTGTATCTGTCTGACTTCAAACTTCTCTTTCACAAAATGTAATCATCAGATCATAAGGGCCCTTTACTCAATGCATTGTGCAACTAACAAATATTTAACAATTATAAACCTAATTTTCAAGTCTTTGACCATAAATTTACATCACACTAAAATGTATGTCATCCAAGCTAAATCTTGCAGCCATGTCGCAAATAACAGAAAGAATGTGATGATCTCTTACTATCTTCTGGAGCCAAAATAAAACAATTTGAGACAGCTTATGTTTGATTGTAATATAGACTGTATTGCATTTAACTGTTTAATTAACTTGAAAGGGTGTATAGACAGCTGTTTTATCTTTCATCTCTTATTTAGTTCTAATTGTTAATTGTAGGTTTGGCTAAGTTCCTAAAAAAAATCCTAAATCTCATTATCAAAATCAACTGATCTCTTTCAAACAAGAAGCACATGGTTAAAAACAAAGCATTTACAGAAGAAACGAGAGAGGTATGCCCAATACACTGTCCACATATCTTGAAGTGGATCAGGTTTTTGAAGCGGAAATTATCAAACTGTGTTTCAATTTGGTCCTTTCAATTATCTCCTCCCCGTTGCAAAATGATAAAAATGAACTACCAACATCCTGTGTTCTGTCTTGTGTTCATATGCTTATATAATCTTTTCATATCACAAATTGCTATAGATATATATATTTTTTTCACAAATGGGTTTAGATGCTTTTGAGTGTTTAACTTAAATATATCCAAAATAACAATGTAACTGACAAAACATAATTTAAAGTTTAACTTGTATGCATTTTGATATACTTATAATATCGAGCATTTTCCAGATCTACAATAGCATTATTATGTGATGGTATTTATGAAGAGAATAAACAAAACACAATATTGAATCGATTCAATGAGTTGTCGGTAGTCTCAGCTAATAAGATTAAAAATTGATCCGATGTTCAACAAAATTAATGTCCAGCATTTTAAGTTGGAAACCAGTTTTAATGGTAGATCAGAAACACCCATAACAGATCTAGACCACAAAGCAAGGGTTCACAAAAAATACAGGAATCTTAAAGAGTGCATGAAATTTATTATAGGAGTCTGAGGAGGAAAATATGATCCACCTTCTAACAATATAATTATCCAGCGGTGTAACAAACTAGAAACTGCATCCAACAATAGAGCATGTCTTCTTCTGAAATATTTCTGTTTCGAGTAAATACACAATACATTTAAAAATGCTTTGTACCATGTGACATTGTGTCATCTACTTTATGCCAATGATGAAGTGTTTTGGTTCCTGTTGGCTCCTGTTGCTATGATGACAAAGCACTTTCCGCTTCTTTCTTCCTCAGTAAAAGTCGTTTTTTTCCAAATCTATTCGTGAAGAAACAAATTATAGGAGACTGAAAAAAAAGAAAAAAAAGTGATACTTCGTTTGTGGAATAAAATAATGGGCTATTATTTTGTTTTTTTAGTGAGTGCAGTATTCCAGTGTTCTGTCTCATACTTAAAAGGTACAGGGATGGAATCTCAAACATGGTGCTGTTCTGTGTCCTTGAGCATGACACTTGATCCCACTTGCTCCAGTTCACTTAACTGTGAGACGAGTACCAGTTTTGACTGGGGATTTACACCTGCAATAGACTGGTGCCCAACCAGGGGAGTCAAGCTCTCTTCATCCGCTTAGCACCATGGAACCAAGTATAAGCACCGGTGTGATAGTAAATTTTGCTCCCCCTCCCTTTGTAAATTTGGGCCCTCGGACCTTATTTTATAAGGAATGTCTAGTGAATTTTGTCCCCTTGCCGGAGACTGATTTTACTAGGTAATTTACTGATGTGTATGACAGTTCCTTCAATTCATTTTGTATACTGAAGTGATGAGCTAAAAAGTGATAAGAGGTGATAAGCTAATACACTAAAGAAAAAAAGGCGTGCTTTATGCAAAACGATAGTGAGATTTAGTATGAAGGGGGAAGAAAGTCTAAAGGGGGACAAGTTGTAGTCTCTAAATTTCATAGGAAAGAAGGGTCTGGACCCGAATTTCCTAGCGGACCGTGTTTACTATGAAGGGGGACCAAATTTACTGGAGGGCTATGGCTTAATTGTCTGGGGGTGGTCCAAGTTTCCTAGGAAATAAGGGCCGGGGGGCCCAAATTTACTGGAGGGCAAAATTTACTTTTACACCGGCTCTATAAACTCTATAAGCTTGATGGGATCTAACTGATCGTTTTCCTATTTGATGTTAGCTTAAAAATATTCTTTGCCATAAAATACAATTAAATTTGCATAAAATGTTTGCCATTTTTCAACTGTAACATAACTTTCAATAAGATAAAAAAATAAAAAAATAGATTATTCACTTCAAGCTATTCTTTGGCACTGTCATGAAAGGATAGCACAAAGGGATTAAAAACCTGTATACAAGCTTTAATCCAATAAATAGATGGATGCTTACTCTTATTAGCCCTTAATTAACAAGTCATTTTTCTTGTGTCTTCTTTGGTACAGCCTACGGCTCTGCTTGAAAAACACCATTGTTTTTTTATTAACTCTCTTCAACCTGTGAACGAAAAAGACACAAATTAAAAGCTGAAAACAAAGTTAAGGAAAAAGTGATCAATTCCCAACCAGGACACCGTGCTCAACTATTTGAAGTCAGCATAGAGAATGGGCTTTAGTAATTTGGCTGGAAGGAACAGCTGATTTCAATTTACCTGAGCTTTGAATGGTGCAGTTACTTTTTTCTTTGTTTTAGATTTACAACATTGTACTCTACCTCAAAATATCTTTTCACTTCTCCGAGATATTTCAAGACTAAATAGCTACGTTACTACCTCAACTCAGAAAACATGAAAGCACTCTACCGGACTCAAAGAAAATCAACTGAAGTATTTCTGTAGAGTATGAATGAAAATCAAACAATTTTTGGATAAAACTTTGAACTCGGTGGGCTTGAGGGTAATGGGTAATGAATTCTAAAATATATTAGGCATGTTGGAATTGCCAGGGGCGGTTGGGTATGTACTCAATCGAGTGCTAAAATTATAGTTTTATCTGAAATGATAAAGCTTTAGCGTATCAAATTTAGGTATGAAAAGCTTGAATTTGGCCAACAAATTGTTTTCCCTACTTACCTACCCACCCAATTGTTTTCCCTACTTACTTAGCCAAGTTTTTCAAAAGGTGATGTGTGACATCAAACTAACGATGTCTTAAAGATGGCCTTGGTTGGGGTCTGGTAGAGGACAAATTCTCTGCATTAAGATTGTCTTCCCTTTTTCAAAAAGAAATGGCAGAGGGTTAAAAACAATAGATTTACATAAGAAAATAGAGGCTTTGCCTTGTTCATACATCACAAGAGTAACACAAATTTGCATATTTGAACAAAAATCTTCAAAACCTGTAACGGCCAATTCTTAACTGATTTTGAAGATTTTGTTGGCAGTCTTCATGTTATTTAGTGGATTTGAAATCAATATAGCTAATAATGCCACTACCAGTCCATGTATCTTTAGGAATTAAAACATAACATTGAATTCAGAATTTCAGATTCAGAATATTCAGAAAAAGTTGGACATACCTTGAATTTAGTGGTCGTACTGGGAGTTGTGTGGAGTGCCCTCTTCCCGCGTTTAAAGTAAAAAAATAACGAAGTTGTTAAAAGGTTATTAAGAAAAAGGAAATTTAAATAGACTGGTTTAAGGGAAAGCATAGTGGCCGATTATGATGAAAAGGTACAATATATATATATATATATATATATATATATATATATATATATATATATATATATATATATATATATATATATATATATATATATATATATATATATATATATATATATATATATATATATATATATATATATATATATATATATATATATATATATATATATATATATATATATATATATATATATATATATATATATATATATATATATATATAATTTATTTAATCTATTTATTTATTAATCAATTAACTATTTATTTA
The DNA here is from genome assembly GCA_020152595.1 of Chiridota heheva. Lineage (NCBI taxonomy): Eukaryota > Metazoa > Echinodermata > Holothuroidea > Apodida > Chiridotidae > Chiridota > Chiridota heheva. The sequence goes on from JAIGNY010000132.1 coordinate 484,460, forward strand.
TTAATTTATTTTTTTAATCTATTTTTTTATCTATTTACTTATTTACTTATTTATTTGTTTATTTATGTATTTATTTATTTATTCATTTATTTTATTTATTTATTTATTTATTTATTCATTTATTTATTATTTGTTTTTTCTTTATTTGTTTATTTATTTTCTTATTTATTTATTTATTTATCTATTTATTTATTTATTCATTTATTGACGGGTATATCAATCGTCATGGCAACTCAAATAACACCCTTTATAATTCCTTTAAATAACACTAGTATGTAGACTAAACTACTGCATTCTTTGCACTTATACTTGCATCTATTCTATACTCAATTTACTCCTTTTGTTTGTGATCAGGTGATTGAGGCTATTATGTATCTCAACCCAAAAACTCTCTATTTTGACACTGTGAAATTGTTTGCTTTGTTTAACTTTTATATATATATATATATATATATATATATATATATATATATATATATATATATATATATATATATATATATATATATATATATATATATATATATATATATATATATAT